>OZ010794.1:40019660-40625660 GCA_963932465.1 Maratus speciosus
TAAGTTGATACATCTTATTTTAAAACTAGAAGTATTTATAATTTCTGTAGATTTTGCAATATTGTTAATTTATTGCAGCATAAAAAACAGACTAACAATGGCTTTTTTCAATAAAAATTTCTTTTTATGATGAAATTAATAATTTCTCAGTAATTAAGATGAGTTTATTAAGTTATCGTCATAATGCATTATACTACTATTCTGTGATTGTTAATTTAAGATAAGTAAAAGAAATGAAACGCGCATTTATATGTAAAAAATCAGTTTTTGCCAGGACGGATTTTACCACAGTTTTTTCCACCTGCGCCAAAAACTTGCCAACCCTGGTAGGAAGTATAACAGTTACACTAAAACATCAGATGAGAGGGGAAAATTACACAAATAGCTATATTTTATACAAAAACACAAGAATCCATAAAACTTTTTCTATGTTAAATAAAATTGAACAAAACAACAATATTTAATATGCTGGTAATAATACTGTTACAGTTACAATGCGTCATCTCGAAACATCATAAAAATTCCTGCTTAACAGCAAGATTGCAGAATTTACTATGAAAGTGCAGAAATAGATTTGGAATAACTAATTTACATAGATATTTTAAAGCATTACAAGACACAGGTTGGTCTCAAATTTCCTAGGTTAAAATTTCTTCATATTGTCAAATCATTCTTAAAAGAAAGAAATTTTCATTTTTTCACAACATTTCTATGATACACAGTCATTGTTTAAGCAAAGTGCATTTAGGAAGGGTAAACGGCCAAGTGCGAACATTACTCGCGTTCAGAGGGTTCCGTACAATAAATATACGAATTAATAACTGTATTATTAAAAAAAATTGTTGCTAAATGAATAATAGACTCTGTTAAAAACTTTAAACGTAGGGTTGAGTATGGCTGTATATACTAGAAAAGCATAAATGATATACCGTAATAGTTCAAAGAGATATGAAGCCCAAATAATATCAAATATTGTTATTATGTATAACTCTTTTTTTAATCTTATACTAATCTGTTTATGATGAACTTAATTCAGGACAATAAAAGTGGAATATATTTATACTTCATTTGGCATTTCATAAAATTAAATTCAGCGTATTAATAATATTTTCTTTTGATAGTGTAGATAAAACAAAACTTTTGTTCAAAGTTTAAACTTGGCATTATGCTAAGAGCGCTTCGAAAGGAGGTCACAAAGTTACGACGCCGCCTTGCACCATGCCGCTTTTTTCCAGATAGGTTTTTAATTAACCTTTAAAGTCGTGGGCGGCGCACTAAGAGAGCCACTCAATACAAACTAATCGCGAATCCCATAGTAATTATGTGAATAATACTAATTAAATTAGTCTGTTCTTAACAGTTTGACGTTTATTGTTTGTATACTACTACTGGGCATTTCATTATACAAATATATCATTAAAAGTTGTTATATAGGCTTTAAAAGCCGATGGTACTTAAAGTACGACGCCCCTGGCATTATGTATCTCCAAATCGTCCGTGTCTTTAAGAGTTAATATCTATGCTAATTACCGACGATTTTTTTCGAAAATCATTGTCAACAATGCTTTTATAACAATACTGTAAACAATACTTCTACTACGATAGGTACTCACAGCGCTCATCAACAACTTTTCTGAATGCCCGAAAATTTAAATTTTTGTGTAACTGAAAAATGCGCTTTTCTCAAAAACTATGTAACCCAGAATCATCGCTATAATAATGTTTAAATTAACGTCTACTACCTCTAATTTTTTCATAATTTTAGTATCAGTAGATTCGGAATTAGATGGGAGGGGGGAACATATTTTTGCACTACATTTTCGACCATAACTTTGAAAATATAATACTTTAAATTAAAGGAAATATGTTTTTAAGTTCAGCGTTACGAAAGCTTTCACACGATATACAAGGATAATATATTTTTTCAAGTAACATAATTAGCCCCTCTACATTTTTTCTTAAATAGATCTGTGAATGTTTAATAATCTGTGAATATGTGGGTAATAGTCTTTAATACTTCCTCCAATTTGAACTTTCCACGCTCCATAGATTACGAGTAAAATGGCTGTGACAGACAGTCAGAAAGACATAGGAGTGATCTTATAATGGTTCCGTTTTGATATTTTAAGTACGGAACCCTAAAAAGTACGCTAAAAGATATTTAAGTAGGGATCATATCAACATAAATAAGTAAATTTATCTACAGAATAATACTTTAAAATTAAATTTACCCTGTTTAGTATAATAAAAGAACCACCCTAATATTGTGGATATGCATCGCTTACCTTTTGCTGATGAAAGAGAAGTACGCTATACGTTTACGTTTTAAGCAAAATGTGTGCATGGGGACCACATTATAGAAGATTTAATAACTTCAATTACACCATTTAAATTTCACTAATATCAAAAAAGATAACTGACGGAATACATGAATAAACACACATTATTTTTTAATTAAAAGAAATATAGGTAATTTCTTATAGCCTTTATCTCTTCTATCAATATTCTTTATTAGCACATTGCTTTATATTTCCAAGTTCATTGTTCCTTTCTTTAGTTACCAACTTTATTTTCTTTTTTTTAACTATTTCAGCATCTTTTTCCAATACATCTTTTTTTTTCTTTTTACAGCACCATCGACTTTTGAGTGTGTGTTTTTCAAATTATGAATGCATAGCGAAATTTTTCACACATCTCTCACAGATGACTTGATTTTGCCACTTACCAACCTTTGTAAAGAATACTTTCTACATGTGTGTTTTAATGACAATATGTATAGACTCACAGTTACCAAATTTATGATATAGATCCAAGATGGCCACAAATATTTTACATCAAAATTCCTGATTTTCCCCCGCTACAAAGATCTCGAAGGCACGGTGGGTGTCTATTGTATTAAATGCCCAGTCCCACTCGAAACCCACCTGTCGATGATTAAAACTTATTGAATTCGACTCCAAAATTTTTACAGGGAATCTTCTATAATCCCACAAAACTTCACAATATTACATTTTCGCTTACAGTATAGCACAAACAATTAATACTTATGAAAGAAACGTTAACAGTTATTCAGTAAGAAATTATGTAATAAACGATCTAAAATAGTATTCGCGATAATTAGAATATAATGGTATTTATTTAACGTGTCTGTGTTTCTTTTCCTTTTCAATAAAATTAGCTTTTTTGCATAAATGTAAATTTGAAAATCTTACATTTTAGATGAAACAGATTATTAAAACAAATTTTTTTCAACGGCAAATGTGTGTTTTTAAAATTCTTTATTGCTACAATTAGATGCCTAGTAAAGTCAATTATGTTAAATTAGTATCCAATCAACATAATTTCAGGAGTGAAGTTGTAAAACGTGTTTATCCTTGAACAGAGAATTACAGCTTATTATCAATTGTATACACAGCTACAAAAACGCAATAGTCACAGAATTACAGGGGTAGATAGTCTTTGTTATCCTAATTTTTTTGCCATCAAAAACTTCATTTAGATTCCCCATCGAGTATTAATAGAAAGAGAAGGTTAATCCAAGTTGAAAAGTGTATTTCAGCATTTTTGACAGTTGTAAAGCCGACTGCATCTCATCTTTTTAAATGCAGCATATATTTGTAATTTTTAAAAAACAAAATAAAAGATAGTTTTGAAAAAATAAATAGGCTAGACTTCAGCTATTACCAAGTTTTAAAATCTCAAACAGATGTCTTATGTTAACACACCCAACATGAAACGTTAATGATCCTAAAAGCACACATTTATAACACATTCAAATTTAACATACGGACTGAAATTTCTAATGGGCATGCATAATTTAGAGCTTCAGGTTTTGAAATCTAAATAATAACCAGATTAGCAAAAATTGTGAAAAAATGCAACTTCTAAATATTTTCCATTCAAATAGCTTTAGGTGCATCATGAAATGTTAGTGTTCTTCACGAGTCATTATCAGATTTTATATGCTTGGCTAAAATATGTGAATAACGCAAGAAAAACAGAGCAAGTTTATATCTGTTAGTTCTGATGACAAAATCTTTATTTTCTATGTGCATGCAAAACACACAACAACGAATGGTGTATCATGAGAAAGTTTTTTTTTACAGTCTTTTGAAATAATTGTGAGAATTTTAGACTTAAAAAATTTTTCCTTATTATTTCTTAGTTGAAATTGACATCATTTTTATACAGACTAATTTAAGTCCACATTTTTAACAATAAAATAAAAATTTTAAACACTAAAATTGCCTTTATCTGAGAATAGACCCTAATTATTTCTAGGTATTTTTATGAGTATATGTTGACTGCAATGGCTTAATAGGTAATATAACCATATAATATCCGATAAAATAACAACTATCTGCATAAGATAATAAAAGAGCTTATGATAGCTCACAAGAGTAAGTAAAATAAATAATAGTAGATCAAAAAACTAACATTAAAAGTTTTACGATTATTTTATAGCACAGTTTTATTTTAAATAATAAAATTTATAGCATAATTATATTTAAAAAAAATAAATTTCTTTACAACTGATAAGAATAAAATTAAAGAAAGTTAAATCTTATAAAAAAAAAATAAGAGAGAAGTGAAAAGACTACGCAGAAATTAAATTTTGTACTGTATAAGTGAAAAAAGAGGTACTTTTTTCTTGTAAAACATCCGCAATTACAATTATGTCACGTTGTAATTACGATTTTGTCCAAATCATCGGCAAGCTTGTATATGCATCCTATGCACACATATAGGTATTCCAATATGCACCATATACATCAATATATGAGTAACATCCACATCTTACGTATCATATATACGTCCTACATGACTTACACACAAGATATATTTGGAATGACTATAACTTGTACATATTATGTCATGAAAAGTCATAAAATCATAAAAGATGACTTTGGCGATACATTTTCGTCAATTGGTGATTCATCCTTGGGTTTTGCTATAACAAAGAAATAGTACGTAAACACATCAGAGAAAATGTTTGTTTCCCAAAGTAAACAACGGCAAAACACATAAGCAACTTTTTAACTTCGGTTGACTAAGTTATATTAAGCTAAAATGTCTTGAAATGTTCCTGAAAACTTTAAAATAACATTTATCTATATAAATTTAAGTTTTTTGAATTTCAACATACATTTTTTATATACATACATAAAATTTATTATTGGCTGTTTTGAACTTTTCTATAACGACTGGGATTTTCTGTTGAGCCTTATTAAATGAAAAAAAAAATACCTATATTTCTTGCCTGGGAATCATAATACAGAATGTCACTCCCCCTCATACGCCACACACACAATAAGAAGAAATGTCAATTATGTCAATGAAAAAAATAACTAAATTAATGACAGGAAAATAATACTAAATCTTTTGCTTAAGGTTGATGATATTACAAATAACAGGCATTTTACAAATACAGCAAAAGCCTCTATAACGGACACTTTCGAACTGTGGAACCTTTATTTAGTAGACACTTTCTCAATACCTGACACCTATATAGCTGTACATTTTTATCTCCCAATCGCAGACAAGTACCGCACTCCAGAGACATCCGTTATTCATATGTTTTACTGTACATTTTATCATCTATGAAATCTAATGGGAGGAGTTATTTTAGTTCAAATTATCAACAACCTGCAATTTTGTAAACTACAATGCCCCACATAACAAGCATGTTGAAAAAATATTTTAAATTTTTGACAAACATCAAGCAAAAATTGCCAACATTCAGCCTATTGAACTATCTGGACAGACAAGATTCACTCAGGTGATAATATTAGCAATTGCATCTGGTATGCCACGTAGACAGTTCAACACAATATACTGCATGTAATGGAACTTCATTAAAAAATAGATAAAGAATACACATTATAATTTTTAATTCAATCATACTGATGACTATGCCAGATGTTATTGTCGATCCGGCTGTCTAAATGAACTGTATTGACTGACAGGCTGTCAGTATAGATAGCACAATAGGTAGAGCATTGGCAATTTAAGGCAACGGTATTGGGATTGAATCTAGGTCTTGGCATTTTTTTACTCAGTTAGAAAAACATCAATATGTATGATATCTTTACCAATCAGTTAGATTGAGTTAAAAATAATAAAATATGTTCACATCCATCATTTAATGGAGAAAACCAGATGCTATTGCTAATAAGGTTGACTGGGTGAACTACGTTGTACCAGGTAGCTAAAAACGTAGTGTGCTGATGATTTAAGCTGAAGGTCTGGCGTTCAATTTTCGGCCGGGACACTTTTCACTAAGTTAGAAAAATATCAGACTAAAAAAGGGGATCTCATGTAAGTCATACGTGAAAATCAATCACTAATAATGATTGTTGCAAATGAACCAAAGTGTGTCATTATGTTTGCATTCATTAATATATAAATTACTGTATTTTACAAAAGATTGTATTCTTTTACACAATAAAATTATGTTCGTAATTAATAAATTACAATCATCATTAATTTATTTTTAACATGTAGTTCAACTTATCTATTCATATTAAATTGTAAATATGCAATAAAAATGGATTGATTATTAATAAAAAGTCATTTGAATAAAAAAAAACTGGTTATTCAGTTTAAAACTAGGCACACTGGTTTTAAATTTAACACCATAAGAACATCTATCTAAAAGGAAGTGAATAAATATGGAGGCTGTCAAAACAACACAAAGTAAATGTGACTCAGTATTTATAGGGACACTACAGGATTTGAATTTTATGAGGAATAGTTCAGAGAACAGCATTAGAGGTTTGCACGAGCCAGGGTCAATCCTGAAGCCAAGCCAACCTCAATTTTCATTTCCGAGATATGAGCTAGGCAGAACCTTACTTTTTTGAAGGCTTGGTCATGACTCTGACCAGGCCGTGCCATGTATTTTTTTTTCTTTTTTTTTTTTACTTTAGGCTCAGAAACAGGCCAGGATTCTTTTCTTCAAACTGACCCATACCTGGATTTCATTCTTCCTTGAGGTCTGCATAGGCTGAAATTTTCATCTCCAGTACCTGACCAAGCCTGTGTGAAAATTACTGGCCTGGACGAAGCACCAGTAAAATTTGGCCAAACAATTTTTGCAAAAATTGCATATATTTTTTAATTGCCATTACTCTAAAAGTGAAAATTTAAATATATGCCGAATTAACACCTTGTAATATAATAATTTTAACAGTCGAATAAACCTATTTTTAAAGTTCTAATTTACATATTTTAGCGATTAAAATTGTTATAAAATTTTAAATATATGCTTTTTAAAGAACAGTACATGTATTTTTAGGCAATAAAATTAAAGTACATTGAAACCTATGAAAAGGAACCTGTCTATGATGGAATCCTGTGTTAAATGGAAAATGCATTGACCCATGCAACAGGAATCCAATAATATATGCAAAAAGAATGAAATTTATTTAGAACAGACAATACACCTTCTAAGAAGGGATCTTCGTCTATATCAGATTTTTCTCTTCATGCGATTCTCTTTTAGAAAATTTCATTGCACAGCATTTTAATGTCTTCAAGTAATAGAATAAGGATTAACCATAACTCAGGTAGGGGAGAGTGGTAATAAATGGGCCAATTTTTGGTTTTTAAGTTTTGTATTTTTTCTAATAATTTTTTTTTGGCTCAGAATTGGCTCTTCAGTTACTTTACTTATTTGGTTATATAAAAAAGTCATAAAAATTGGATTAGAAAATGTCTATAATGAATGACAATAGAAAATAAAAATATAGAAATTTGGCCCATTCATCCACACACATGGGGCTGAATGGGCCATTGAAGGTAACGAATGGACCAATAAATGAATTTAATGAAAAAATGTGTAATTAATCCTTTATTCACCTATATTCAAAATGAATGGTACTTGACATATGATCAAAGCGTACTGAAATAATAAGTAATACACAATGCTTATCAAAATCTATGAACATCAAAAGTGATATATTATTAAATCACATAATTAAAGTAGAAAAATGACATTATAATGAGATTATAAGAAACAAAGAACATAAAATATACATAAAAATTATAGATAATACACATTGTGATTTAACGAAATTTATATTTTTCAAAATTAATATTAAATGACATGGTTGTAACTGCCTATTAATTGACTATTTAGTCTAAATTTCTGGTATTTATTCTACCCATCAGATTCAGGATATAAACAATTATTCTAGTTTTATATCAAATGGAAAAATACTGGTAGGTGTGGTTAACAACTGGACAGTTCACCTTAATCATTTATACAATTTAACTTATGTTTTTAATAAATAACTAATATTTCTTAGGGTGAAATTGTTCAAATTATTTTTTAGACATCGCTATAAACCTATTCTAACTAGACAGTAATTTAATCTAAATCCATGACAGCCAGTTACGTTTCATATTAAAGAGAAAATCAGAAAAAAAGAAAGAAAAACCCTATTATCATGATCAGGGCAAAGGTGGCCCATTCATGACCATGACAGCGTTCGAAATCCTTGGTGGTCCGCTGGTCCGATACCACTAAAAATTCAATCGGACCACTAATTTAAAAAATTTAGTGGTCCGAAGGACCAGTAACTACCAGTAACTTTTCCCCCTCTCTGACAGGTAAACGTAAATTTTCCCATCCCTGAGAAAACTGCAACCAAACATTACAATAAGCATAAAATTTGCATAAAAACTTAGTTAAAATAAATAGACGGAAATAAAAAACATAATAATTTCAGTTTTTGTTTATGTACTATTTATTTAATTTTTAGCAAAATATAATTTTACATTTTATTATGCCGAAAATTTTGGGTAACTGAAAGGAAGTTTAATTTATATTCTCGGAGGAGGAGAGGGGGGGGGGTGTCACTCAAAGGGTTAAGGTACTTATATAATTTTATGTAGCGGGCCAGTGACGATGTCTGCGGACCAGTAAACTCTGATGTTTACTGTTCCTTGTGATCAGTGATTTTTTTTTAATCAATTCTACCATTGAAAATAGTCAGGGTTACAAAATGGCTAAAAAAATGTCGGTCATAACAAAAAAGATGACAGACGATCAAGGGAGAATATGCAAGGGATATACAAAAACTCATTCAATTTCATTATAAAAATTAACATAAGGTTAACAGATGATAAGATTAAAAATTCAAAACAATATTCTTGTATTTAATAACATTTGTTATAATACTTGTCCCCAAGCAGCATTAGCGATAAATACAAAATATTATTTTGTCTTCAAAAACATCGGTAAATTAGAAAAATTTTGGTTAAAAAAAAAAGATCTATTCAATCTATCTTTTCACATGCTTTTACAAACAAAATATCAAAGTTCTCCAAATGTTATTATGAAAAAGGAGAGAGAGAGAGAGATGGGGGGGGGGGGGGCGAGAAATTTGTAAAAAGCAAATAGTATAAAATTTTGTAATGATAATGATTCTGAGATTCATATAAATATTAAAATTGATCTAAGCCCAATAAAAAACAATGATGTTTTCAAAACAAAATACCAAAATTTTCCAAACGTTATTTCTAAAAAAAGAGAGGGGAAAGGGAATTTGTAAAAAGCAAATAGTAATAAAATAAACAAAAAATTTTGTGCATGCATGTGCAGTAAGTAAAAAATACTGCATGTATGAGCACTGCATGCCCATAAAGCAAAAATTCAAAACAATATTCTTGTATTTAATAACATTTGTTAATGCTTGTCCCCACGCAGCATTAGCGATAAATACAAAATATTATTTTGTCTTCAAAAACATTGGTAAATTAGAAAAATTTTGGTTTAAAAAAAAAAATCTATTCAATATGTCTTTTAACATTCCGATGAAGCAAGTAACTTTTTTACCTCTCTGACAGGTAAACTTAAATTTCCCCATCCCTGACAAAACCGCAACCAAACATTACAATAAGCATAAAAACTTAATTAAAATAAATAAAGGAAAATAAAATACATAATTAATAATTTCAGTTTTTGTTAATGTACTACTTATTTAATTTTTAGCAAATTATAATTTTACATTTTATTATGCCGAAAATTTTGGGTAACTGAAAGGAAGTTTGGTTTATATTCTCGGAGGAGGAGAGGGGGGGGTCACTCAAAGGGTTAAAAGTACTTAATATAATTTTATGTAGAGGGCCAGTGACGATGTCTGCGGACCAGTAAACTCTGATGTTTACTGGTCCTTGGGACCAGTGACTTTTTTTTAATCATTTCTACCGCTGCATGATATAGTGGCCCATTCAGCCCCACCTTTCACTTCTGGAATACATTCAGGTTTTTTTAGTACCGTAATTTCCGGCCTATAATCTGCGGATTATCTGTTAAAAAACCTCAAAATTTTTAAGTGCGGATTATCTACCGGTGCGGATTATCTGTTGAAATTTTTTTAAGCAGAAGTTCATGTCAGACATCCAGATTCTACCGCACGATTGTCTACTGTCGACCATTCGCGGAGTTGCTCCTGATTGGTTCACATATGACGTGCTGCTAGTGGGAGTGGCTTCCGATTTTTATGTTATTTTTTTAGCCTTTTGGCAAAATGTTTCGATGCTGAACAAAGCGTTTCTCAACTCATCTCTTTCAAAAATTTCAATCTCAATCATTTATGAAATATTGTATTGTTATGACGTTCAAAGTTATAATAATGTCTAAGAGAAAACGTGTTATTTAAAACTACAGAATTTAAACTGAACGTTATTTAAAAAGCGAAAGGTGATTTCGATATAGGTATTGATTATTAGCATAAATCTATAGCCAAATCGATATAGGTATCGGAATTAGGGTAAACATAGGGCCAAATCGATGTAGGTACCGCAATTAGCATAAATCTATAGTTAAATCGAAATAGGTACCGATTATTAGCATAAATATATAGCCAAATCGATATAGGTATCGGAATTAGCATAACTGTAGGCCCAAAATCAATATAGGTATCGGAATTAGCATAAATCTATTGTCAAATATGAAAAAGCTTTTTAAACTGTAACGCGCTGAGTGTTACGATATACAATCACAGTAAAAAATAAACGTTATTATTTTAAAATCAGTTGTTTTTGTTTGCTTCAATGAGTCAATTTTTGTGAAATACTTTTCAAAATAACTTGTTAACATTGTGTTAATAATCTTTTAGATTACATATTCAATAAGAATTTAATCCGACACAATATATGTAATAACATAAAAGCATTATTTTAGATACTAACGTGCTATTAGGGATTAAAAAATATAAAATTAAAAATAGTATAATATAATAATATACCACATCAATCATATCCAACGAAAACAACTAACATTCGATGATTCGATTACAAATATCCATTGAAGCTCGATTATTCTGAAATGATTTAGATTTTGTTTGAGTCAATATAGACATGTATTCCCTCATGTATGCCTATTACAAGAGTCATTGTTTGGAAAGATAAGAAGATTTTAGTCATGGATTTCAGCTGTTTTGAACCATACCATAAAATTACAAAATAATCAAGCATAAATCTATAGTCAAATCGATATAGATGTCGATTATTATCATAAATCTACAGCCAAATCGATCACAAGATATTCTACGTTTTAGATAAAAGATTCAATGGAAAAAATTTTTGTATTTTTTTAACTTGTAATTATTTTATTGTTATTTTTTTTTCAATTATTTTAATACAATTATCATTTAAATAGAGCAACTAAATAAATAGGGAGGTGGTTTATTAGTGGTACTTTCGAATGTTGAAAAAATGAGTAATCCCCGTATAGTCCGGCGTATAATCCGCGGATTATACGCCAATACGGATTACCTGCTGAAATTTTTTTATAAGGGATAAAAATTGCGACTGCGGATTATACACCGGTGCGGATTATAGGCCGGAAATTACGGTACAAGAAATTCAAATAACATCTAAATACATCCTAAAATTAGTTTACAGGATATGCAAAGACTTGTTAATACACATATCTGCAATGAAATAATAGATACTTTTAAGCTTATTTATTTTACTGAAAAGGGAAAAAATTACTTTTCAATCAGATTCTTGACCATCCTACTGTAGTGGGAAAACGGCTTCTCCCAAACAATGGAAAATTTGATGAGTTTGGTAGAACAAATAGCTTCATCTACAGGGTGGCTACTAAATACTGTTACAAATATTCAGTCATTTTATTGTACAAATATAAAATAGAAAATGATAACTACACTAACATGATGAACATCAGAGATGAAAGTTTAACTGGAAATAATTTTAATCAAATTGACCGCCATCTTTATCGATTACCAAAGATAATCTCTTATGCCATTGTCCGATTGCGGCACGAATCATTTTAAGAGGTAGTCGGTACCATTTACGCAATATGGAAGCTTTGAGAGAATCCAAACTTCTGTGTTTGTTGCTATTTACTTTAGCCTCTAAAATCCCCAGACGCAATAATCTAAAGGATTTAGATCCGGTGAAGAAGGTGGCCAATCTTCTTTCATGATAAAGTTCGGACAGGTGACAGGGAGCCAAGCCTGTGTTGATTTATCTCGGTGCGAAGATGTAAAATCTTGCAGAAATATCCAATTCTTTTTGGGATACAACCTGTCAGCATGTAGTAATAAATGTGTAGCCAATATGTCCTGTTTGAATATTCGCATTGATTTTTATCCCTTTATCGATGAACTTCAAAGGCAATTTTCCATTGTTTGACACTGCAGCCCGAACCATAACAGAATTCTTGTTCTGAAAGCGTTTAACAATTCGAAAGGTTTCAGGTATATCCTCGATGGTTGCTAAATATACGGTATCATTTTTAGCATTATAACACTGTTAAGTGCAAAATAGCTTCCCATCAGAAATTATTATTCTGTCAACACTTTTCCTACCGTGCCGCTTCATCAATTTCTTCCTTCTTTGTAATTGTTTTATACTTTGTGCAGCAGTCAATCTTGAATTTTTCTTTTGCGATAAGGGCAATAACCCAGATCTTCATTTATAATAACTTGCATAGTTTTTCAATTCACGTTCTCTTCTGCAGCCATTTTATTTGCAGAACGTTGTAGATTTCTTCACACCTTTTCGCGAATTCTTTTGATACGCTCTATTGTGAGAACTGAGCGTGAACGACCAGACCTAGATCGATATTTACATAGCTATTAGTATTCAATAATCGATTTATAGTTTTATATATAAATGTTCCATAAAAACCAGGGCATTTTAATTGCTTAAAGGTTTTTTCCTGAGGAAAACCTGCGATCAAAGAGCTGTTTAATCATCATTTTTTTGGCTTCCCTCTTTAAAATAATTTTAAATATTCGCTTTATAACCAAATTCGTCTGCACTAATAGAAGCTTGCCAAACCCTAAAATAGAAAAATAAATTGTTTTCCCAAACGGTTAAAATTAATTCGTATTTTTTGGAGTGTAACAGTAGTATTGGTGGCATCTAAAATAATTTTATGCAAATACTTTTTCATATTTTGTTAAAGGCCCATTCATTACCACTCTCCCCTATTTCCTATACAAATAGAAATTAATTAAAAAATATAGTTTGCATGGACAAAGGTAAAAACATATCTAGGAATGGAAAGTATTTTTGAATATGTGTGCCCGTACTTTGCAGGCTAGAGTGCTTTTTAAATAAAGAATATAAACATTAAAATAAATATTTTTTCTCAGAACGTTTCATATAAAATATTTTTTAGCCATATCGATGTAAAAAACTACGTTTTGTAAAAATTTGTTTGGGACAAACTTTTAGCTTTTGTATCAAACCAAACTTATAACTTTTACAATGAAGAAGGACAAAATTTTTTTTTTTATGCAGATTAGGCTGGAAAATTTTAGCCTGTGAACAACCTCAAGGCAGCATCACACATTTGCTATCAGTGTTTTGCATGATTATATTTATATAAAGATAGAAAGGATGGTGCAGATAAAGAAACTGTAAGTCAGCTATCATACGAGTAAGGGGTTTTGCCACAACAACTGAAAGATTTTTTTTTATGAAAATAAACTTGTAATGCAACTCAAACTTTTTTCATTATTTAAATTATGGGATCTAAATTAAAACCCAGTCAACAGAATGGATTGTGGTAGTTATTGGTCAACTGCATGTGTAATACAATAAATAATAAACTCAAAAGTAGTGTTAATGAGATATGGGGTAAACCGAAGAAACTTACTCATCAACATATAATTATACAGAAGATTTCTAGACTAAGCTATGTGTCACTTGTTACAAAAGAAGGATGGGAAGGGGGATAATATGACTCAATGCACTCTATCTCTTCGACATCTTGTTTTTGAAAGTTTTTAAAATTTTACAGTTCTAAGCAGAGGAAAGTACAATAGTTTCATGTTACAGTAAAACAATGCAAATCGTGAAATGTAGTATTTTTTAGTTGTATTATTTTTCTTGTGCGTAAGAGATATGTTATATGAGAAAGCAATAACAGCAAAACAAACTTGGTAGTGAAAAATTTTCTTTGTTAAAATTTGTATTAATTCATTTAATGTTCCATAAACACAAGCCGTGAATTGAATATTTACACATTATTTAACATTGTGATCAGGTGATTTTTGAAAAATGTGTAACAGTTTTATGATTACAAAAAACAAAAAAACATTAACCATTAAAAAATCGCTATTCCATATCCTTGAATTGAAATAAACTCTATTAAACTGCTTGCGTTTCTTTCAGGAAATTTTACAGTATAGCAGTAATCTCAATAACCAATACATAAAAACTTAATTTTTATGTGTCCCACTTAAAATGTGTTACAACATATATACATAAATAATTTGCCTTATAAAATATATAAGAAACACATTACGATACATATGGATTAGCAACATGTAGAAGCAATTTAATGATACTTAAAATAATACATAGGAACTGTTCAATTGTTTGCAATGACTTTGTACAGTATACTAATTTTTGTACAGGAAACTAGAGTTGATTTTTTTTCTTTCAATCAAAAATATACAGGTGTCTCATTCCAATTTGAACACAAACATGACTAACTGAAGAGGTAGAAGTATCCAGTATCCACCATCCATATTTAATTAGCCCTGAATTGGACAATTCATATTTTAGAATGTAGTTCGCATTATATACAGTGCCCTTAAAATTATTCAGCTCTTTCAGTACTTTGAGCTACTGCATGCTACATAAAACAAGGTAACTATTGTTGCATTTAGATATTTCTATCTGGAAGAAAATTTTGTAGCTCCAAAGGGAGGATAGTATTGTACAAATACAGTGAATTGGCACTTTTATACCATACAAAATCTCAAACTTCTGTAGGGGGCACAGGTTATTACCAGTTGATGCCAGTCACACTTTTATATGACAATTTGTGACAGAATTAGTAGGAGCTGAGAGAATTAGAGATTCAGACTGAATCATAGAATTCCAAATGAGACACAAACCCTGCTCCTTGAGTAACTTCTTATTATTGAAAGTTTTTATACATTCAATATACAGCAGATGATTAACTCATTTCATATTGTGCATTACTGGAATCCATCGAAGTTTGTTTTCTATGAAAAGTGATTTTATTTTAGGGTAATGAATAAAAATTTCAGTTCAGATAAAAGTGAGACACAGTATATTATAGTGAATAAGTGGATTATGATAACCTTAACATACTGCATAAAAAAGGCCTCTTCTTGACGTTTCTATATGGAATACTAAAACACCCTGTAAACTATAATAGCTAATTTTTTTTATTTCAAATACCGTACTTACTATCTATTTTTAAATGTAATTACTACAGCACAGTCCTTTTATGTGAAGCTTTACATATGATATCTCCTAATAAACAAGAAATAAATTACAATTACCCTATATTAATTTCAAATGCTAAAAGGTGTAAATTAAAACCAGTAAAAATATGTTTATTTCGATTGTTGACATGTTTTGACACACCCCGAGTCATTTTCAAAAACAAATAAATAAAGCTATTCTATATTTGCACCGTCTATGATATGCCATCATTCAGTTTTCCACATATTCTTTCACATTATGCACGTTACATTTTTATTTTATTTTGTTATCATATTCATTGAGTAGCTCAAGCCATATTTTTGGTAAGTGAAATGATGCTGCATCTTTACATATTGAGTTTCTACGCAGCAGAAATGATGAATTGCCAAAAACGGTCACCAGTCTTGTTTATTGTTGCTAATCACATTCAAAACAGTAATTTTCAATCATTAAATATACATAAAATTGTTAAAAATGGTAAATAATAAAAAATAAATAAAATATAATAAATGAACATAATAAAAATTAAAAAACTATAAAAGAACTATTAAAAAAATATATAAACTATGATAAATAAACTATATTATGTATTATTATCATTATATTATAGTTCTTATTAGCTACAAAACGCTATATAGTCATCATAAATTAAGGGTTAATGTAATTAGTATAATTGGGGTCATGCTTGGCACAATTCTACTTGACCTGGCCTGGATATTACATAAGGACTCTGTTATACTTGGTGAGTTACCAGCATTTGAATTAATTGTACTATTTATTACTTTAGTGCAGGGGCGCCATTTGAGGGGGGCTGGGGGGGGTGCCCCCCCCAAGGAATTTGATATTTCAGAAAATTTATCTGTCATTAGGGATGCACCGAATAGTGATTTTGGCCGAATACCAAATATTCAGCTTACAGGTAACCGAAGACCGAATATTCGGTCTACAGGTAAACCGAAGACCGAATATTCGGTCTACAGGTATACCGAATATTTGGGTAGCCGAATACTGACTGTTAGGCCGAATTCAAAGTTTAAAGATCTTAAAAAATTAAATTTTAAAACAATTTTTCATAATATTTAACACAGATACTTCTATTTTGTTAAAAAAGACCTTTTTACAAGTCAACTTTACACACACACAATTTGCGGCACTTCTCATGATATCATATGTCACAGAAATTGAAGTAACTCTTTTGAAAATATAGTTAACGATATCTTCATTATAGTTAAAGTAACAAATGAAAATCTAAGTTTGACATGAAGTGAGATGAGATACACTGTATTTTTTATTTTGACTGATTAAGCGGGTTGCGATACTGGTTTCTTGGCAAAAATGGTCAGTCTTGACGTCTATTATCACATCTGAAAGTTTTCCCATTTTTTTTACAACACTCTTTTAGCGAAAAAGCAAAAGACAGATTATTTACAAGAGATTGTTCAGAAACTTCCATTTGTGCATCATTTATTTCTATGAAGGTCATCATTAATGGTTATTTTTTTTTAAGTGACACTTATCAAATCGCAAACAAGTAATGTAACGTCATTCTGTTTTATTTAAATATGATTCTCTTTTTAATTATTCTGAATATCTTTGTAAATTGACAGTTAAAGGTTCTTTAAAATATTTTTCAAAAGATATTTTTAAATATTCGGTTTGGCCGAATAGTTTGATATTCAGCCAAACCGAATATGCGACAGGCCGAATAGTTCGATATTTGCCCAAGCTGAATGTTCGGCAGAACGAATAGTTTCATATTCGGTAGAATGGCTGAATACTGAATAGATACCGAATACTTGATGCATCCCTATATGTTATTACAGGTCAGACTCAAATTTTTTTTTTCATAAATTGCTCAAAAGCTAAAGTAACTTGTCAGATTTTATTACAATAAAAACACATGCAATAAATAAACACTTAATGCATGTAAACTAATAATTATCAAAAATATTTTCTACAGAATTTGCTATTCCAACATTCTCAAGGTGAACCATTTCTTTTTAAGCCCTTGGGGACGAGCGTCTTTTACAGAATTTTTAATCTTTAATCACCGGTTTTTTAAAACAGAAATTTTTGCCTAATTGAATCAGGAAAATGCTCAGATTAAATAAGGCAAAATTTACAAAAAAATTTACTGGTGAGAATAATGTCTGATTCTGAGCACCTTACGCAGCACAAATACTGGTCGCTCGTCTCCAAGGGGGTGTATTTTGGCTAATTTTGAAAAGGTATGTAAGAAAAAATTCTATTTATTGCTTTCTAGCCGTATGCAAAATAGATCAAATGAAAACTCGTGCTCCTGAGGGCTAGAATTTTTGCTGTGAATTTCCTCTTTAGACAGAAATTTACAGAGGATTTTTCTTTTTTTTAAAAAAAAGAGGGTTAATTCAAGTTCTTAATTATTTGAATTTTATATTTTTCATAATTAGTGTCACATTATATTTATTGCAGTCATTAAAATGCTATCAAATCATTTGCTTTATTAAATCATATTATATACCGTATGTTCTTAATACTCTCCTCTGCTGAAACGAAAAAAAGAAACGCCAATCCGCCTTGATATGTGCCGCGAATCGGATTGTGTCGGTTTTGAAAAAAAATCGGGTTGGGCAACCCAATGCAGACTCTACCTGAGACCAAATGTTTTGCTAATTTCTGAATTGTGTGGGATTTAGATCTTAGTCTGAAGAGATTAGTCTTTTATTAACCCCTTAACTGCCCCGTACATATATGTGCGTCTTTAGAAAATGCATGTATCTATTAAAGAAACGGCGAATTCCAATTAAGGCACTGGAGATCGCGCTAGATTTTGTCGGCAGTTTAGGGATTAAGGAAATTTTTTACTGACAGGAAATCACACGAGAAAATTTCTTATCCCTATGGATTACAAAATTTGCAAACTTCTTGACATATTGACCATGTTTGTGTGCTGATTATCTCGTGATCGATTGAATTTCACGATTTTTTTTTTTTTTTTCCGACCGTTTGACAAAATTTGCAATTATTTTTCCGTTATCGTTTCACGGAATTTGGAAATTTTTTCCGTGACCATTTATCAAAATTCACGATATTTTTGTGACCAATTTACGAAATTCACTATATCTATCCCAGATATTTTGACGAAATTCGTGATTCTTTTCTATGATCATTTGTTGAAATTCATTTTTTTCCCGCAGCCGACTGACAAAATTTGCAATTGCTTTGTGCGATCGTTTGACGGAATTCTTGAATTTTTTGCGCGATTCTTTGACTAAATTCGTGATTTTATCTGAAACCTTTGAGGAAATTCTCATTTTTTTCCTTGATAGATATTTGAAATTCACAATTTTTTTTGCACGAGTGATGGGTAAATTTGATTTTTTTTCTGTGACCGAATGTTGAAATCTACGATTTTTCCCCCCCGCAAACGATTAACAATAATCGCTGTTTGTTTCTATGATCTTTGCAATATTTTTCTACGGTCCTTTTAGGAAATTATATTTTTTCCTCGACTAATTTGCCAAATTGACTATTTTTTCAAAGTTCAATTGGCAAAATTTGCGACTCTTTCCCGCGGTCGATTGGCGAAATGATTTCGCGTAGTTCTGCAAAAAAAAAGGAAAAAAATACTGCAGTCTTCCATGAAAATTAAAAAATATTCCTGGAAGAATCCCATGGTTTTGATAGATGTTAAGTGGGTGAAATTCCACTTGTTCAACCCCCCCCCCCCTCCAAGGATCTCTTGAAACGGCTCCCCACCCCTGCAGCAAAACCTGCGAAGAAGAAGTTGAAAGGTCAAGAAAAAAGCTCCTTTTTAGACAGGTTTCCGTCTTAGCAAGTATAATTATATAGGGTTTTTTTCATGGAAACGTGATATTTTTTTCCATTTCCAAAAGAATTCTTTTTTTGACAGGTTTTATTTTCACAAGTTTTGCAGTAAATATAATGTGCCTATGCTCTTCAGAGGTTTACTATAGAAAAGAAATTTTAAAAGCCTTAGATATACTTGTAAAAATAGAAACTGTCTATAGAGGAATACTGTCTTAAACGGAAAACCTGAGTCAGTATCTTGAAATTATACCTGTTTAAATTCCTGTTTAAAACGGAATTTTGAATCGGTTTTCGTTCGGAAGGAAGAGGATCCCCCCCCCCCCTCCCCTAGACCCTCACTCCTGGCTATGCCGCTGTCCTAAAAAAAAACTTTGCCCCCGCTAAGAAAGTTCTGAAATGGCGCCCCTGCTTTTAGTGTTTTTCTGACAAATAAACAGTTTTTTTTCCAAATCCAAGTCTTCAAAATTTCTGTTTGATTTTAAAATATTTGTTTTAGAAGATAAGAAAAATATGTTCACAATCCTGAAATTTAAAAATTTATTAATTACAAAAGTTTTCTTAAATAATAACTCAAAGCATAGTTTTATAGTGTAAAGTTTACTTGTAAAAAAAAAAAAAAAAACTTGTTTAGGAAAATATTTGTTTTAAATATTATGTAAAATTTAACTTTTTAACACCTATAAATTCTAAAATATTAAAGTATTCGGCTTGATAGTTACTAATATGTTAGCCTGTGTGCCGAATATTATAAATGACTATAAATGTCAGCAAAAATGAAAATTGGGACACATAAAATTTTGTGCCATTATATGACCAAATCACAAGTTGTAGAATTTTCAGTAGAAGAATAACTAAAAAAACATAGCTTACCATTATTTTTTAAAAAAGAGGATGGATCCGTAAATTGATTTTAACTTTGAACTTTGAAAGAGGGGGGGGGGGGTTACTCTGAGAAAATCGATTTTAAAAAGTAGCGATTGTTACAGAGGACACTCATTACAAATATACCGAGACGCCAACACAATGAATGAATCACGACGGACGAAATTCATTCATAAGTAATGAATCAATGCATAAATATTTTCAATTAACAAAATAAAACATTTATTAATAAAAAAGAAAGAGAAGAGAGCATTAGTCAAAATTCGAGAACCTAACACTTAAATATTCCCCCGGGTATAAAATTTGATACAATTTGATTTTGAATAACCGACGAAAATTTAGCTTAGATTCTTTGTAAAGCTTGTTCAGTTAATGGCTGTCTGGTAGCCAGTATTACAACCAGGGATGTATAAAAAGTACTTGCCATACTGCCATTGCAGAAGTTTAATTAATAAATAATATAAGTAATTAGTCTACTACACCGGATGGTATCAATGAAACAATTTCACCATTCTCGATATCGATACCGTGCAGATGATGAATGATTGATTCCTTTTCAATGAATCATGATGTAAAAAACCATGATACATTCTTGCATTGGCGTCTTGTTTCGCTCCCCTGTTTCTAATATCAGGTAACTTTTAAATCATCAGTTTATTGATCTCACCCTCTTTACTAAAATAAGATAAAACTAACATATTTTCTTTGGTTAATCTTCAACTAAAATTCTACAATTTGTGATTTGATAATATGACTACACGAAATTTCATCTGTCGCAAGTTTCATTCTGCGGATAGTCATTTAAAGCATTATTAAAATCTTTACTTATAGCAGGTAATTTTATTTATTTATTTATTTGTAATTAGTTCGTCGAATGTCATTTGAATTTAAATTTAAAAACAGCGAATTGGTTTGAATTTTTTTTAACGTTTAAATTTTTAAAATATCGTGTTTGTTGCAGGAACAACCAAAAACAATGTTTTACACCGCTTTACGGGTCGAAAATAATAATAATTGTACTCAAAAGATACTAAAGATTCGTTGGCGGATATCGATTCGATATATTACAGCTGTTTTAAAAATAATAAAGTCCTTTACTTTTAAATAAAGAACATTTAATTCATGATCACAGAAACACCACATTACAACATCAAACAAAAAAAAAAAAAAAAAAAAAAGTGGAATAACAGAAAAGTTTCAGTTTCTTTCTCAGGAAAAACGTCAGTTCCGTTCATGTCACTGATGCAACACCCAGTGGTGGCTCGTAGTAAAGGCTATCGGGAGTATAGGCTCCCTACCTGATAGCTTACTTGGCGATTTCATAGTGGATTTCACCAAATAGTGAAATGGCACAGTAAAAGCCTTTCCTTACCATCCATATCTTCCAGGAAACTGGTTTATGAGTTTTATCAATCGACGTGTTTGCTGATTATGTTTATTAAACTCATATGATTAAATTTAAGTTCAATAAATTAATAAAGTTTCGCACAGAATAAGCATTTAAGTGTTAAAAACTTTTATAGCTCGATCTTTTATAGTTACAAGAGACAACAAATCTTTTTTTTTTAGTATTGAGGAGTATTATTTTAATCCGGAGATTAGAGGGTGTAGGAGAAAAGCGCCTCGGGGAGAATTACTGTTATTATTGTTATTTTTACTAGTAAGGTAAATACAAATTTTAAGAAGAATTTGCATCTTGATAATTTACTGTTATCGTAAAAGCAAATGCTGCCGAATATTTACATTTTTTTTTTTTTTTTAAAGAGATGGTATAAAGTTAATTTTAGTTCTGGAATAATTGGAGCAACAATTATAATAATTTTTGTGCTAAATTATGTGCGCGTTTTTATGATTTTTATTCTTTTCATGGATTTTATGTAATATAAGAAATTTTATCAATATCAGGCACCTCATATTAATTGACTTTAACTGTATTAAATATACATCTTTTATGATCAAGATGGAAAATAAATTTTATTTTGAGATCCTGTTGCTACATTACTATAGTTACAGCCTTAATTATTAAAATTCACTATTTACAGTATAAAATTTCATGAAAACAGATTTTTATTGCTTATTTTATATTAGCGGGTGGATTAAAATGCTGCTAATTAATGGAGATTCATTTTTCGTAAAATTTTAGCTGCTTCCAATGACCCAATTTGCCACACATCAATACTAATTTATTTATTTATTTTCAAAAGCAGATCCAAAAAGGAGTTTATGGGGGTCATGATCCCCTTTGAACGATTAATTTTTCTCTATAAAAATATTTAAAAAAATGGGTACTTTTCGGTTAGGCGGGTGCCAGTGTTATATATACATATATATGTATGTATACATGTATGTATATATACATATATATACATATACCTATATTGTATATATACACATACATATATATGTTATATATGTATATATATATGTATATATACATACATGTATACATACATATATATGTATGTATAACACTGGCGCCCGGCTAACCGAAAAGTACCAAAAAATGTAAATACATATTAAGAGTCCTTCGTTCCCTTCCCAGAAAAAGAAAAGAAATAAAATCCACTGAACAATGCAAATATTTTGACAATCATTGAGGTGATTTAAAACAAAAATGCATGAAATTTGCAGACATTGCTATTTACCGAAAAACAGAGCAAGTTTTTAATTACCTTATATGTGATATATCTTCAATAATAACTAATTGTTCCTTCATGAGCTTGTAAAGGATTTTTCAAAGGCTCTTTTATTTATTCTGTTGATAGCATATCTTTACAAATTATTATTTTTTTAATTACTATTATTAATTTCACATTTTAGAAATTAAGATAATTTAAGACTTTAATCAATGACTTAAAACTATATCAAATTTTTAAAACCACTATTTATATAATTTAGTTAAAATCCCTGACGCTATTTCTATAGCAAATTTACTTATAATATTTAATATTTTTTTTTTCTCATCTCCATGAAATTTCTGTAAAAATTCGATTAGAGGTCAAAGATTTATTATTTCACATGAGCAATATTAAAGTATTGAATTGATGCTCAAAATTCCTCAAACTAATGAAACATTTCACATTTTAAAAATCATTTTTTTATTTGTAAAAGCTTGGTACCCCGGTAGCAGAAAGTTCGAGACGGGAGACGGGCGTCGCAGATATTTTTCTAGTTTGCAGATTATTTTTCTAATGAACCTTTATTTCACTTTATATTATGTTTAACTCTTTATTACTTAACACAAAAACTTAAGATTATTATCAGTAAAATTAATAAAATGCACAATAATGTCAAAGGTAAGTGATCGTTTGATTAACGCTTCAATTGTAAAATATTTTACCTGCAGATTATTTTCTGCCCCTGGAGTATCTGTTGCAGACACATGGAGAATTTTCTGCTACTGGGCTTGGTACTAATTTTGAAGTTACATTTTCGAGAGATGAAAAGTTTTCTATGACACAGAAACTTCTTGTTAATTGCATACTGAATTTTTCGATTGAATGTAGTACTTTATTTATAAAAAAGTTTTTATATATATTCATACAAAGTATGCCACACTTCATTAATATGTTACATCACGAGAGACATGATATAGTTGAGTTGGAATGGTTTATCCGCATTAAATAAATGTTAATTAACTTTTAAAACTAGAAAGGATGATATAATTTTATAGAAATTCCGCCTTAAGTATCAATAGGTGTAATTTTATTGTTACTCACAAGTGTTATTTCTTTAAACAATCTTATCTACACGTCAAAAAAAAAAAAGTCATTAATTGATGTCATCTTTATGATTATATTATTTAATTATATAGACAAAGTATAAAATCAGCTGTTCTGTCGTAATTACAAGGGTGAAATTTGCAAAAATTTGAATAGAAGAACATCCCTAAAATTAAACTAATCATCACACATATTTTATATGCAATAACAATTACTATTAAAGAAACAAACAAACAAAAAAAATTATTAGCGTGAAATATGTATATAAGTATTTTACTATGGCTAATTGTTTATTATTTTATTGTAGTTAACGATATTAAAGTAATGATGTTCTAACTTTTTCCCTTCCTTTGGAATCATAATCCTCTTTGTCACTTTGGAGCGAACACTTGCGTATTTTACTTATAATTACTACATATAACTCGCCAAGTAAGCGATAGGCTGCCAAATTAGGTGATGTGTAACAGATTCGGTAGGGAGCTTTTCCTGCTGATAGGAGCCAATGTGGCTCGTCCATTGGTGCACATGAGCCACGTGAACACCCCCCCCCAAAAAAAAAAATTGAAGAAGGCCAGAGGGGCGCCCTGCTTAGAGCCTTCCATTCATCTAACCTCCAAATTTTTAGCAGTAATTTTCTTGTACATTTTCATTTCTCGTTTTTTGAATATGAAATTGGGTATTTATTTTAATAATTCTTAATTTGTCTGTTTCTGTTGTTCTTAGTTTTATTATTTTATGCAAGCAGTAGTTACAAACAGTTAACATAGAAGTTAGAAAAATTAATGTTTCGGAACTAAAGATACTGCTTACACTTAATTAACAAAAATTGTACTTGAATAACATTAAAAGGTAAATTGTAAGCAATATTGTGATTCTAAGTTCTTTTGTAGAAAATAAAATGGTACCAGTTTTCAATCTATGAATGCTTTTTTATTTCTTTTAGTTGCAGATTTTTAAACTTGGGATAACAAAATTTCAGTGATAAATTCAGGGGATGCCAAGAGGGAAACCCACCAGGAAAGTAGAATTTTCCCTTGAAAGTCCCCTCCTCCTAAAATCCATATTGTCTTTCTCGGATCAGCAACATTTCATCCAGAGAAAAATGACTCTGAATTCAATATTGCACAAATGTATTTTAACCTTTATGTTATGTCCTTCCTACAAATTATATTTCCATATTTTTGATATTGTGATTGTGAACCCCTTTAAATATAATTCACGAGCCGCTGCTGGCAACACCCTCCCTCTATGCCTAATCAGGCATGTTTCATCATTTCACCTCAAAAGTTATTAAAAGTATCTAAATCTGAATTATGCTACTTTGAATTTATTTTTTCATTTTCACAAGTGCAGCTGACCAGTACCCACTCGCCTTCACTAGAAAACTTAATAAGTTCACCGGTTCTTTTTTTGAAATATTTAATCAAAAGAGTTCGAACTGTGTTATGACAAGTTTTTTTTTTCTAAAAAAAAAAAAAAAAAAAAAATTGTTTTGGGTGTGCTATGATAAAAGTCCCTTGTTTTGTACCAGCTCATTTGCAGTTTATCTGCTGCTTCTTTTCTTATATACAAAAATCTTCAATGCTGCTATTGGTACCAAATGTGTGATGTATCCAGGATCGTTCCACCAAAAACTCTAATCTTCTAGGGTCAGTATGAATACTAAGAGGCATTCACTTTACAGTGTTTTGATTGTCTCCATATTTATTCAGTTCCCTTTAGATAACTGTTCTTATGCTTTTGTTAAATTTGAAACTGGGCTACATCAAAATCAGGTTTCTTTTCTTGTTTTGTTTTTTTAACCAAATAAAAAGAAAACGTTTTTCAGTTTTAATGAATTTTCAGTAATAAACAATATTGTGACTGACTCTTTGATTGCATATATATAACTGAATACAATTAAATACATGGAACGACATATTAAATTAGTGATATAATTTACAAAAAATAAATATAATTTATAGTTTATAAATATTATGTACAAATTATTTTGTTTTGTGAAATTCAGTAATTTAAATATTAAGGAATGTAAATGATACAAAATGTACTATATGTATTACTTAAAAACAAAATAAGGTACTACTTAGTTATCCAATCGACCAAAAATCTATCGCCAAACTATTAGATAAAATGCCAATAATGGTTGATTGTAAATGTCACATTCACATGACTTTCAGCAAGTTACACGTGTTTGTGTCATCAAGTGATTTTTATTTTGATGTTTTATTTGTATTTTTATTAATTGTATACTAATTTATTTGTTCTTTCGTTATTTAAAATAAAAATTATGTGAGTTTGTGTAATTTGGCGAGTGGTTTGGCAATTTATATAATTTGGCGAAATTGATCGATGGGATAACTAAGTAGTACCCAAAATAATAATAATTATTAAAAATATCAATATTTTTTTGTTATACCAACACCTTGCCAAAACATAATGCTGATGCACCATTTGTTTCAATATTATTTATTCGTAACCTTTGAAAAATCTTAATTTGCTAGTTTTTGCATTGAAAATATTTATTAATTAAGTTATAACTTATATTTAGTACTGACACTGAGATAGATTTTACCATTTAGTAACTATCTGGTGACATGAATGCTTCAATACTTTGGAATTATGCACAAAAAAGTTTCTGTTCAAAAAACAAGTCCTAATATCTTTATTTAAAAAATTAAATGTATTAAATTCTATGCATTAGTTCTTAAAATACGGCATCCACAAAATGTTTGTCACATACAGACATTTTCTAAAAACTGTCAAATTATGTTTAGGACCTTCTAAAAAGTATAAATCTGCTGAAAACCAGAATTCGAAAATTTTCATGAATTCAATATTTTCTACTTGTAAAGATAGAAGAAAGTAAAAATGTTGGGATTATCTTACTGAGCATGTTTGGTATTTTCTTAATCTTTTGTTTGGGTTTGAATTCCTATCAAAATTTTCATTTTCACAGTGAAAGTGTTCATTATTCAATTTCAAAATGAAAAAAAAACGTGTTTAATCATGAAAATTTGTGAAAAGATATCAATAAAATCATTTATATAAGTGCAGTTTTAACTATGAAATTTTTTATTTTTAAATATTTAATGAAAAGGACACAAATGGGTGATTCAAGTGCTCGAATATGCCATCTGGTGAAGAAAAGATATAACTTCTCGCTTCAGAGAAATGCCATTGCAAGCAAGATGAATTACATGTGTGTTTAAATTATTCAGAATGATTATTTTTTTGCACAATTTCAGATTTAGTGTGATATTTGTGTTGTATGTTAAATGACGAAGTAAAAATTATCCAAATTTGAATATTTTAAACTTTCAAATGCATTTACAATACAGAAGGATTTCAATGGCACTTTAATGTTAGTTAAAAAGATAATTTTCCTGTACCGACAGCTTATATCGGCACCTAGCTGACAATTTGTATTTCTACAGACCAGAAATTTTTGCCTCTACTCAAAATTACTTTTTTCTCCTAAAAAACTCCTATTTTTCTCAGAAAAATAAATAAAAATACATGAAATAAATTCATAATATATTATATTAAATTTCTTTCAATATCCAAATTTTTCACAAATTAAACTATTTTTTTAAAGTGTGCTTTTTAGGTGCGTTCGTAATTATATAAATACGTAGCACCTATAATCGTCGTTCAGTCCGTCCGTCCGTCTGTCCGTCCGTCTGTCCGCATGTAACAGAGCAAAATCTACCCAACCGATTGGTCTGAAATTTCAAATATATGATTGTTGCAAAATTTTGTCGAGCCATTTCAAATTTTATGAAAATCGGATGTATAGTTAAATTACAGGGACAGTCAAAAGTTTTTCTTTACATTACGGCCAATGGGAAAAATTATTGCAAGTGGATTTTAATGACATTAGAGCCTTCCGAATGATCTGAAATTTTAAAGATATAATTGTTGCAAAATTTTGTCGAGCCATTTGAAATTTTATGAAAATCGGATGTATAGTTAAATTACAGGGACAGTCAAAAGTTTTTCTTTACATTACGGCCAATGGGAAAAATTATTGCAAGTGGATTTTAATGATATTAGAGCCTTCCGAATGGTCTGAAATTTTAAAGATATAATTGTTGCAAAATTTTGTTGAGCCATTTAAAATTTTAGGAAAATCGGATGTATAGTTTAATTACAGGGACAGTCAAAAGTGTTCCGTTACATTACGGGGAATGGGAAAAAAATATTGGAAGTGCATTTTAATGATGTATCAGACTATGCACTTCATGAAGTGCAAAAAATTATACATTCAGTATAATATGGGGTGCAAAAAATGATTATAAAACTAGTTATAGTACGAACGCACCTCATTTGCCACGTTTGACGAGCAATTTCCAACTTGTTAAATTTGTAATAATATATTTTTTAAATCTTACTTTCTAGTTAGAACAACTACAAAATTTAACTAACAATTCAAAGTCTTTTTTAGGTGCGTTCGTAATTATATAAATACGTAGCACCTATAGTCGTCGTTCAGTCCGTCCGTCTGTCCGTCTGTCCGTCCGTCCGTCCGTCTGTCCGCATGTAACAGAGCAAAAACTACCCAACCGAATGGTCTGAAACTTCAAATATATGATTGTTGCAAAATTTTGTCGAGCCATTTCAAATTTTATGAAAATCGGGTGCATAGTTTAATTACAGGGACAGTCAAAAGTTTTTCTTTACATTACGGCCAATGGGATAAATTATTGCAAGTGCATTTTAATGATATTAGAGCCTTCCGAATGATCTGAAATTTTAAAGATATAACTGTTGCAAAATTTTGTCGAGCCATTTCAAATTTTAGGAAAATCGGATGTATAGTTTAATTACAGGGACAGTCAAAAGTTTTTCTTTACATTACGGCCAATGGGAAAAATTATTGCAAGTGCATTTTAATGATATTAGAGCCTTCCGAATGATCTGAAATTTTAAAGATATAACTGATACATCACATCACACTTTAAAAGTAGCGGAGAAGGTCAAGGTGACCACGGAGTGTGACAGTCAGTGTTACCAAATCAGTGTTGAATTCAGACCTTTTTTCCGGAGGGATTTCTGCGGCTCCGGGGGGGGGGGGGTTGTCCCCCCTCCCTGAATTCAACACTGTGCCAAATGATCAAGAATAGAGCTCAAAAATGCTAAAAAGAAGCTTCTTTACTCCTTTATAGCATTTTCTAGCGCTTTTTTAACCCTTTTTAGGTGCGTTCGTAATTATATAAATACGTAACACCTATAGTCGTCCTTCAGTCCGTCTGTCTGTCTGTCCGCATATAACAGAGCAAAAACTACCTAGCCGAATGGTCTGAAATTTTAAATGTATTATTGTTGCAAACTTTTGTCGAGTCATTTCGAATTTCATGGAAATCGGATGTATAGTTTAATTACAGGGACAGTCAAAAGTTTTCCGTTACATTACGGCCAATGGGAAAAAAATTATTACAAGTGCATTTTAATGATGTTACAGCCTTCCGAATGGTCTGGAATTTTAAATATATAATTGTTGCAAAATTTTGCCGATTCATTTCAAATTTTATGAAAATCGGATGTATAGTTTAATTACAGGGACAGTCAAAAGTTTTCCGTTACATTAAGGCCAATGGGAAAAAATTATTTCAAGTGCATTTTAATGATGTTACAGACTTTCGAACAGAATGAAATTGATATACACTTGTGAAGTGCACTAAAATATACATTCAGTACAATATGCGGTGCAAAAAATTATTATAAAACTAGTTATAGTACGAACGCACCTCATTTGCCACGTTTGACGAGCAATTTCTAACTTGTTTATTTTTAAAATGTTCTTCTGCACATAAATTTCAACAATAAAATTGCATTTTCTATATTTTATAAAAAGTATGAATAAATAAATTAATGAATTAGTACTTTTATAAAAGACAAAATTTGCTGTTCGTGTTACTTTACTATTATTTTTATATGTTAGTCTCCACTGTGAAATAAATTAAAATATATTGCATAAAGTTATAATATGCTATTTTAATATTTTTTTTTTTATGCAGTAGTTTCTCTATTAAGCGAATAATATTTAAAAATATATCATTTGACAATTTTTAAATCTTAGATTCTTGTGTTTGCAATTAGAATAACTATTATGTATAAAAATAGTAAATAAAGCCTTTGTGCAACAATATTAAAAAGCAGAAAAACCAACGTTTAAAATGCACAAATTGTACATGAAAAGCAGCAAACAGAGTTTCGAATCTACTAGCGAGATTCTTCTTCAGTGCAAGATAGGGAAAAAGGAACAGCGTGCTAGAAAAAAGCAAGGCTGAGCAAAATCATAGACAGAGACGCGCAGGCTTATATACCCCATGAAGGTTACGTTAAAAATCAGGAGCTTAAACATTCTTCTATTACTCAACATTCTAGGTCTTCTCAACATAGGTTCGATTTTTCCTCAGCCATCATTATCCAAAAATTTTCTTCTAACCTTGATCTTGATTTTTGGGAAGCTTACCACATCACTTAAAAATTCTCACTCTTATTAAATGACTTATCTAGTACTCCTGATTTTCCAAGTATTTGGAAAGCATTAATTTAATTCCCCTTTCTTTGGTTTCTTTTTCTCTTCTTCTCCGGTAGATGTCGCTACTTGTCCACCCAGTCGTTTCCACTGCTTCTCTCTCATTGGTTGTTTTTGCCGCCTTCGCTACCCGCATAGGCTATATAAGCCAGCGCGTTTCTGTCTATGATTTTGCTCAGCCTTGCTTTTTTCTAGCACGCTGTTCCTTTTTCCCTATCTTGCACTGAAGAAGAATCATGCTAGTAGATTCGAAACAGCTGTTTGCTGCTTTTCATGAACTATTTGTGCATTTTAAACGTTGGTTTTTCTGCTTTTTAATAACTATTATGTACTTAATTATAGGATCTGATAAGATTTTGAATATTTGTATTGCCCAGACAGTTATTATAACTACAATCATGTGTTTTAAAAACGTAATCTAATTTTTAGAAAAGTTATATGAAGAATGTAAATGCATATTTTTTAAAAAATCATGAAATATTTGGATAATGAAAAAAATTAAGACGATTTATTATAAATTTATATCGGATATTTAATGTATTTCCTGTAAAAAGTAGTAGTTTATTCATAAAAATAATTTTAAATAGTACGAAAATTTTCTGGTCTATAGAAATAAAGTTTGCCTACTTTTTTTTCTTTTCATTAAATATTTAAACATGCAAAATTCCATAGTTAAAAAATGCAGACACATTATTTATATTTTTTGTAAATTTCATAGATTATGCATGTTTTTTAAATTGTTGTTGAACATTTATTGATTAACATTTTCACTGAAAAAAAAATAGGATTCGAAATCAAACGAAAAATTCAAAAATTAAGCACACTGCCAAAATGCTCCTGAGACACTTGCCAAAAGAAGTAATTTATCCAATTATAAGCTATAGCATAAGCTTTGAGGCTATTTTCTAAAGACTTTGGTTAATGCACTTTATCGCTTTTTTATATTTATCTACTGACTGTATTCTATTGATACACAAACATTCACCACATTCTGTATTTCTGACCTCAGAACCTCCTCTTGTTAGTCAGTTGTTATGCTCCATTCCATCCAAATAAGAAATTTATTTCTATTAGAAATAAAATACATAGAGGTGTCAAAGTCCCATTTTGTTTCCAATCCACAAATTATAAACTAGACAGAGTACTATTTGACTACTATTAATTTTTTCAAAATCATTTGGAAACAAGTAAAAATGCACTTCATTTGGACTCTTGAGTTTATATGATAAGTGTATTTATGTTTTTTATTATTTTTTACTCAATCATACTGATTGGTAAAGATAGCATACATATTGATAATTTTTTAACTGAGTAAAAAAGTGGTCAGGCCTAGAGTCAAATCCAATACCTTTAACTTAAACTGCCAATGCTCTACCGATTGTGCTACCTGGACAGACAACCAGTCAATACAGTTCATTTAGACAACCTGGTTGACAGTAATATCTGACATAGTAATCACTATGATTGAATTAAAAATAATAAAGTTTATTTATATGTCTGTTGTTTAATGGAGTTCTGTTACATGCAGTACATTGTGTTGAACTGTCTATGTGACAGACCAGATGCTATTGCTAATAATGTCGCTTCAAAGAATCTTGTCTGTCCAGATAGTTCAATAGGCAGATTGTTGGCCATTTTTGCTTGATGTTTATCAAGGAGCTAGTGCTAGTTTTAAAATATTTTTTCAACAAGTTTTTCTGGTGGGGCATTGCAGTTTACAAAATTGCAGATTGTTGCTAAATTTGAACTGAAAAACCTCCCTCCCATAATACTTCAGAGATGAGAAAATGTACAGTAAAACATCTGAATAACGGCCATATCTGAAGTGCGGCAATTGTCCGCTGTTGAGAGGTAAAAATGTGCAAATATATATGTGTCAGAGATTGGGAAAGTGTCTCCTAAATAGAGGAGTCTGCTATAAAGGTTTTTGCTGTAGTCTTTAAAAGGCTGATATTTGTAATATCATCTGCATTTAACAAATGGTTTAGTTTTATTTTCCTGTCATTAATTTAATTCTTTATTTTCATTCACGTGATTATCATTTCTTTTCATTACATAGTGTATGAGGAAGGGGGAGGAATCTATATTATGATTCATCTGCACGAAATTTAGTCATTTTTGTTACATTTAGTAATGCTCAACAGAAAATCTCAAAAGAGAAAATGACAGTGGTATATTATTATTTACATAAAATGTATGTTAAAATTCAGAAAATTTAAATTTATATACTAGATAAGTGTTATTGTAAGGTTTTCAGAAGCATATCAAAACATTTTAGATTAATATAACTTGGTCAACCAAAGTTTAAAAGTTGCTTATTTTTTTTGCCATTATTTACTTTGGGAAAAACAGCAATTTTTTTTTCTAATATATTTTTAGGTATTTCTTGGTTATGGCAGACCCCAAAGTTGAATCGCCAATTGATTAAGATGTATCGCCAAATTATAAGAAATATATAACGATATACGTGTAATCGTTTATGATTTTATGACATTTCATGATGTAATATGTACAAGTTATAGTCATTTATACATATCTTGTGTATAAGGCATATAGGACGTATGTTTGATATGTAAGATGCAAATGTTGCTCATATATTAATGTATGTGATGCATATTGAACTACCTATATATGTACATAGGATGCATATACAGTAGAGTCTCAAAAATCCACACAGCTTGGGACCAGAGCCTGTGCAGATTTTAGAGTTTTGCAGATTCTGGTTTAAATTTTTTATTTTTTGAACTTATCTGTATCCATTTACAAGAAGAGCATGTAATAATTCAATTTAAGTGAATTAAACTTGAAGCTCTTTTATTTACCTGTACATCATCATTTTAATATCTCAATTTTTTTTATTACTTTTAAACATTTCTTGTACTGTCCTTTGTTTGAGAACTTTCATGTTATCTTGATAAAGTTTCTTTTGCATTGTGTAAACAGCCATTATTTCCTATTGATTTATACAACTCAGCTGCTCCAAGAAATTAAAAAAAATATTTCACCAAAAACAAACCTTCTTCAAACTTTTTTTTTCTCACAGTCACTGTCAGACTCCCTTTCACTGTTTTCAGCTGGGCTCATTATTGAATAAATAATTTCTTCACCTGCAGCATGATTTACCAAAATTTCATCCTTATTGTTCACCCATTCAACAATTTCTTCTTCTTTGGGAAGCTCTTGTGAATCTGTTTTGAAATTTTTTGCTTAATTCAACAATACAGATGCTTTTGCTTGAAGTAAGGTAAACTGAAAACTTGGAAAATCTGTATCTTCATCCTGATTTTCGACGAATAAAGGGCCAGACCATATTTTATGCCATGCATCAATTAGAGGACCTTTTGTAGTAGAAGTTCATACTTCATCAATTAGAGGACCTTTTGTAGTAGAAGTTCATACTTCATCAATTAAATAAATGCAGTCTTTTATGCTAAATATTTTTTTGAACTTTACTGTTGTTTCAAATGACAAATCAGCATTAATATGCTGCTATAAAAAATTGATTTGTACTGACATTTTACACTATGGATCCATACTCTGATCCATAAAAGCTTTTAATATTTGAAATATCCTGTGTCATTACTATTTTCTCACAAATTTACGATAAAAATAACTTTATTTTCGTTCACTGACATTTAAAAAATAGATTATAAAAAACGCTTCTTAACTGCTATTTTCACTGTTTACATTTTGAAATGCAAGCGGATTTCAGAATATTGCGGATTTCAGAAGTTTTCAGTTTTTAGACGTGCGGATTTTAGAGACTTTACTGTACAGTGTGATTCATAACGATCAAAACAATAGTCTATTTCCTTAAATATTGCCCCTAAACACATACTTCCAATTGCAAAGTTTCATAAAAAAGGCGTAAAATATGATGACATAAGTTACTACTCTATTGGGGGTTGGGTGTATTTCAGAAAAATTCAAAAATTAAATTTTTGGACGTCTCCCGTAGAGTAAAATTTTCTGTTAGGAAATTTTTCATTATACATTCCTGAATTAAACACAAAAAAATTCATCTTTATATCTGGAAAACTCACAGATATGTCCGTTTAAAAAGTTCATCAGGTTTTAAGGGATTAGACATAAATTGAAATGCATGTAATACAAGAAACAATGTTTTTGAGGAGTCTGGGAAACATTTAATAATTTTTATTTAGTTAATTAGAATTTGGATTCTTTTTGTGATAGTTAACCATATAATTTGTAAACAAAATCACATCCAAAAATTTCTTATACAGTTTAAAAATATATTTTTTTTTAATTGGGGTAATTTAAAATCATTATAACTAGAAATGTTATTTGTCCATTTTCATTTTTTTTTCATTTCATTAAAGAGAAAAATATGTTTCAATTTTAGTATTTTTTAAAAATCATATTTTCAGAAGTAAATACTACAAAATTGCCGAAACAAAATTAAATGTAAAATAACCGAAAAAGACATGTTCCAAGTACTACAAGCCATTTATTTTTAATGATTCTTGGTGTATAACAATGTCAAGACTAGAAATGGTAAAGAAAACTCTTCATGCAGAAAAACGCATTTAGAGTTTTAAACAAAGATTGTCTCCTAATATAAGGTTTAAATGCACTTTTAAAGCTTGTAGGCGAGTAAGTAACTCCATCATGTAGCCTAAACTTCTGATTCAGTTTAACTTATGCCGTTTCCACCTTCTTTCTGTACTGTTTAAATGTCTCAGTTAATTTATAGAAGGCTTTTCTAACATGCCAATTTCGAACTTTTTCACAAGTTCAGGTTTTTTATAGGCCCGGCCCATTAAAAAATTTATTTTGACAGCCGGCCCGTTCGATAGTTGGCCTTCATTTTTCTGTCCTTCATTTTTTCAAATGTATTACGTACAGGCCCTATTCCCGGCCCGGAACCTATTTTCATTAAAGACACTCGGGATGGGCCTGGTTTTTGCCCTTTTCGGGAGGAGCTGGGATTGGTCGTTAATTTTTTATGAAAGATCGAGCCAGGACTAATGTATTTTTTCCATAATGAGCCAGGATTGGCTTCAGTCTTCCCAGTTCTGCACAGGCCGAAAATTTCCGTATTGATTTCTACCCAGCTCGTACTGTATAATGATTTTCATATACTCATATGAAAATCATTTTCTTGACTTGGCCCGGTCCATGGAAAAATCTATAAAATTTGGGCTGGCACAGAAATTTTCACCAAAAATGCATATATTTTTTAATTGCTATTATTCTACAATTAAACTTTAATATTTAAAAAAAAAAGAATAGTAGATTTCAAGGCAACAAAATTAAAATGCAGTAAAACCTATGAAAAAGAACCAGTCTATGACGGAATCCTGTATTAAACGGAAAATGTGTTGATCCATGCAAAATGAATAGAATAATTTGTGAGAACAGATTAGAATGTATTTGCAACTTATAAGAAAGGAACTTGACTGTATTGCATTTTTTTTTTTAAATTTTGATTCCGCCTTAAAAAATATTATTGTGTAGCTTTTTTAAATTCTCGAATACATGGAATATAGATTAACGATATTAATGATAACTGAGACAGTTATATACAAATAGAGATTCTTTAAAATTTAAGGATTATAAATATTTTAAAAAAAATAAGTATTTTGTTCTGAAATTCTCGTACGAAAATATTCTAAGCCCTACATAAAAACATAAAAATCCGTGTTTTGTAGATATTCAGTCGGGCTGCGGTCGGGTAAAGATTTTCACTTTTTCCAGTTCTGGGGGCTGGTCTTGGGGCAAACTTTTAGTTTTTATACAGGGCTTGCTCAAACTTTTTCTGTGAGTCGGGCCGGACCCAGGGCTGGAAATTTTAGTCTGTTCAGATCACTGTGGACTTTTTGCGTTTAATTCAGGAATCGATAATGAAAATTTTCCTAAATGGAAACTTTAGCCTGCGGGAGCCATATAAATGTTTAATTTTTGTATCTTCTCAAATAGGCATCCCATGGGGTTGCAATGTATGTCATCAAATTTTATACCTTCTTTATGAAACTTTGCAATTGAAAGTATGGGTCTAGTGGTAATATTTAAGGAAATGGGCTATTGTTTCGATCTTTGTGAATCACACTGTATAAGCTTCCCGATGATTTTGGCAAAATTGTAACTACAACCATAACATAATTGTAATTGTGGGATTTCTATAACAAAGAAGTACCTTTTTACACTTATACATCACAAAATTAAATTTTTGCACCACCTTTGAAAATTTCTCTTAAATTTTTTTTTATCGGATTTAACTTTCTTTTTTAATTTTATTCTTATCAGTTGTAAGGAAATTTTATTATTTAAAATAAAACTGTGCTATAAAACAATCGTAAAATTTGTAATGTCAGTCTTTTGATCTTGTAATGTTTCTTATTTTACTTACTCTAGTGACGTTTCATAAGTTATTTTATTCTATTGTGCTGATAGTTATTACTTTATGATGTAGCCTTTAAGCCATTGCTGTCAACAATTTCAGATAATGGTAATTTTAATTGTTAAAATTTTTAATTTTATTGTTGAAATTCCACACTTAAATTACCCTGTATTAAAAAAAAATAGACCAATTTCATCTAAGGAATATTAAGGATTTTTTTTAAATCTAAACTTTTCACAATTATGTCAAAAGTCTGTTCAAAAACTTTCTTATGATACACCATTCATCGTTGTGTGTTTTGTATACACATAGAAAATGAGGATTTTGACATCAGAACTAACAGACATGAAATAAATTTCTTGCTCTTTTTTTTCCTTGCTTAATTCACACTCTTTAGCCAATAGTATAAAATCTGTTAATGAAGAACGCTAACACTAAATGACGCATTTGAAAGTTATTTCAATGGGAGATACTTAGAAATTGCATTTTGTTACAGTTAGCTCAAATCTGGTCCTTATTTAGATTTAAAAACTTATCATTCTAAATTAAGCATGCCTGTTGAAAATTTCACACCATTTTTTTAGGTAGATTTCATATGAAATACTACTATTACATTCTCCCCTATGTTGGAATTTCTGAAAACTTTTTGCAGATCTGCACCGATCATGAATCCTAGAATCCAAAACCGCCCTCAGTAAAAAACTTTATCTATCTATCTATCTATGTATCTGTATCTATCTATCTCTCTATCTATATATATATATATATATATATATATATATCACTTCCTTCTGGACACGATAACTTCCACAATTCGGCACAAATCTCTTCCAAACTGATATATAAAATCAAGGGGCATAAAATCTTGGTCAAGTTCGTTAATGGGCAAAATCGGACCAAGGGGATGGAAATAGGGAGGGGTTTTGTGAAAACCGAAAAAAACCCATAACTTCTTAATTTTTGTACATATCAAATTAGTTTAAAGTTTTTATTACTTCTTAAAATAGGACCAAAAATTTATGTATCACAGATTTTTGATAAAATTAAAAATGAGTTCAAGGGGCGCAAAAAATAGGGTTTTGCGGAGAAAAAAAATTATAACTTCGTCAAATCTCCAGATATCAAAACCAATTAATTTTATTATAAATCTCCTTAATATTATCTACAACTTTTATATTCACAAGTTTTTGATAGGACCAATTCGTACCGCAAAACAAAATTTAAAACTAAAACAAAAAGGGGAGTTGAAGAAGAAAAAAAATCATAACTCAGTCAATTCACAAGATATAAAATCCCCATGAATTTATCATATATCTTCTTCATGTTGTCTACTACATTTATATAGACAAGTGTTTGATAGGACCAATTCTTACAGCAAAAGCAAATTAAAAATACATAGCAGTTGAAGAAAGAAAATCATCTTATTAAGGCTGTATTCAAATCCAAACTGCTTATTTTCTTATTCATTTTTAAATTAATTTTTGTTCTCAGACGCATCCAATTGGTAGATTCTTTTATTCAGAAACTTTATAATGTACCGTAATGGTCGATTTTTTGATAGAGGCAGAATACATTTTAAAAAAATCACGATTCACGAAATTCGTGAACTTTTGACGAAATTAACGATTTTTTTCCACGGACGATTGACAAATTCGGCGAAACTTTTGCAACAAATTGACAAAATTTGTAATTTCTGCCATCTACTGTCGATTGATTCTTTTTCCATATAGATTTTAACGTTTCATGATAAGTTCATTTTCTTATTTATTGCTTTTTCATGATTCATAAAAAGTGATTGATTAATTTAATTTCATTGCAGATGCATAAAGCCATTAATGTAGATATAAATCGCATAACTCAAAACGATTTTTAAAGGGTGAAATATGCAGCAAAATATTTCTTTACAGTTGAGCTTTTTGGAAAAGCAGCTTCTGGCTTACAGCAAGGAAAATCGTTTTTTTAGGCATGCAAGAAGAATTTCTCCCAAAAGACGTGCACTCATAAGTTAATGCATATGGATGAAAAACCTTTTTTGTGTGAAATATGTAACAAAAAATTCTCTCAAAAGAGTAAGTTAAGAAAGCATCTTTTAATTCATACTGGTGAGAAACATTTTGTATGTGAAATATGCAGAAAGAAATTCTCTCGTAAGGGCAATTTAATCCAGCATCTGCTAAATCATACTGGTGAAAAACCTTTTCTGTGTGAGATATGCAACAAGAAATTCTCTCAGAAGAGCAATTTAAGCCAGCATCTGTTAATTCATTCTGGTGAGAAATCGTTAGTTTGTGAGATATGCAATAAGAAATTCTCTCAAAAGAATGGTTTAAGAAAGCATCTGTTAATTCATACTGGTGAGAAACCTTTTGTATGTGATATATGTAATAAGAAATTTTCTAATAGCTGTAGTTTAACCAGACATCTCTCAATTCATACTGGTGAGAAACCTTTTGAATGTGAGATATGCAGCAAGAAATTCTCTCATAAGGCTGGCTTTAGCAAGCATCTGTTAATTCATACTGGTGAGAAATCTTTTGTATGTGAGATATGCAACAAGAAATTCTCAAGTAAGAGCCGTTTAAGCCAGCATCTGTTAATTCATACTGATGAGAAACCTTATGTCTGTGAAGTATGAAACAAGAAATTCTCTCAAATGGGAGCTTTAAGCCGGCATCTGCCAATTCATACTGGTGAAAAATCTTTTGTATGTAAAATATGCAACAAGAAATTTTTTCGAAACAATGATTTAACCAGGCATCTGTTAATTCATTTTGGTGAGAAATCTTTTGTATGTGAGATATGCAACAAGAAATTTTCTCGAAACGTTTATTTAACCAGGCATCTTCTAATTCATTCTGGTGAGAAAACTTTTGCATGTGAGATATGCAATAAGAAATTCTCTGATAAGAGTAATTTAAGACCTCATCTCTTAACTCACACTGGTGAGAAACCTTTTGTATGTGAATTATGCAACAAGAAATTTTCTCAAAGGAGTAATTTAAGCACGCATATGTTGATTCATACTGGTGAGAAAACTTTTGTATGTGAGTTATGCAACAAGAAATTCTCCCAAAAGATTAGTTTAAGCCAGCATCTCTTAATTCATACTGGTGAGAAAACTTATGCATGTGAGATGTGCAATAAGAAATTCTCTCAAAAGAGGGGTTTTAGCAGGCATCTTTTAATTCATACAGGTAAGAAATCTTTTGTGTGCGAAATATGCAACAACAAATTCTCTCATAAGTGCCATTTAAGCCAGCATCGGTTAATTCATACTGGTGAGAAATCTTTTGTGTGTTAAATATACAACAGCACATTCTCTCAGAAGGATGATTTAAGCAAGCATCTGTTAATTCACACTGGTGAGAAACATTTTGTGTGTGAAATATGCAACAAAAATTCTCTCAAAATGGTTATTTAAGCAAGCGTCTGTTAATTCATACTGGTGAGAAACCTTTTGTTTTTGAACGATACAGCAAGGAATTTTCTCAAAACAGTAATTTACCCAGGCATCTGTTAATTAATACGTGTGAGAAACTTTTGTCTGTGAAATATGCAACAAGAAATTCTCTAAAAAGAATATGTTAACCAGGCTTCTGTTAAATCTACTGGTGAGAAACCTTTTGTGTGTTAGATATACAACAGCAAATTCTCTTTAAAGGATTATTTAAGCTAACATCTGTTAATTCATACTGGTGAGAAACCTTTTGTGTGCGAGATATGCAACAACAAAATCTCTTGAAATAATGATTTAAACAGGCACATGTTAATTAATTCTGGTGAGAAACGTTTTGTGTGTGGAAGAAATTCTCATGTAAATGCTATACCAAACATCTGTTAATTCAATCACGGGAGAGAAACCATTTATAAGTGATAGATGCAGGAAGAAATTTTCTTTAAACAGAAATTTTAGCAGGCGTCTGTTAATTCATACTGGTGAGAAACCTGTTGTGTGAGATAAGCAACTAAAAAAAAATTTCATAATTGTAATTTAAGTATTAATTTCGTATTTGCTGTTAATGAATTTTCTTAATAAGAGGTCATTGTATGTTCTAGTATTATGGAAGTGGCATTTCATGTCAAATATTACAGTCACTTAAATGAAATACTGACAAACGAAAATATTTGAAATTTTAAGTAGTAAATAGGAGTGCTATGGCAATCAGCTATGGAGTGCTATGGCATTAGTTCTGACAAGCACATTTTTATTTTGATCTTGCTTTATATTTTCACAAAATTCTTACAGTTATCTTTTTATCTTTAACATAATATAGATTTAAATGTTTGTAATATTCTCTCATGATTGAAGATATTTTAGTTAAGACTCACATTAAGAAGATTTTTATACAATGAATTCTTTGACAGTAAAACTGACTTTCTTACAAACTGAAAAATATTTTTTCTGTAAAGGTTTGCTATTTCCGAATCCTCCTTAATATCGAAAATAAAATATAATTAACTATAAAAAAACTGCTTATGTCTTTGATACACTGATTGCTATTTCATAAAGGAATAAGAAATCAACAAGTTTCTAGAATGTCAATAAATATTGCTAAAATGTGTATGCAAAATTTTCTTCTTCATGCAATTCAGTCTCTTATTAAAACTTTCTGATATACTTTTAAAATATTTAAGACTTTTGAAATTTTTTTCCCTACGTTTATGCTCTAACTTTCGTGAATTACTTGGACATTCATGTAATTGGTATATGTCACTGAGGTTTACTAATACACATTCATTATTGGGAATCAATTGTGTAGTGTTTATAGAACGTTTAGATGGACATTCAAAATAATTATATTCTATTTTTATATTCTTTTATTTTATTTACTCTGTGACAGTCATTTGTGGTATATTTGACACTAATTAAAGAATTTATTGAATGAAATTGGTATGAATTTTTAAGGTGCACTAAAATATGCTTTTTTATAATAAGCAGTATAAACTATTTATTATTCATTTATATAGTCAAACGCCGGCCCAAGACACCAGGATTAATCCCCGTTTAGGAAATAAAAGATGTGCAGCAAAGATATTTAAGATCTTCACTATTGTTTTATATATTTTTCTCGTGAGACAAGAATTGTCCTGTTATATATACTTAATTTTAAATTGTGTTTAAGTATCTTAAGTATAAATTAAAATAATAAAACTTTGTAAAAAACCACCATAAAATTAAAACAAAACACAGGACGCGTTTCGAGCTAAAAACATAACAGCTCGTCATCAGCTAAGCATACACGTGTCCGAAAACGAACAAGTTCAAAAATGAACTGAAGAAAAAGAATGTTGCGAAGAATGCGACAGATGGCGCTACCTGATAGAGGGATATGCAAAAGGGAAATGTGTTGAAAAAAGATAGAAGAGAAAATGAAATGGAAAAAATGGAAATAAAAGAAAAAATAAAAATAAAAGAAGTAAATTAAAAATATAAATAAAAATAATAAATAAAGAACTATAAAAGAACAAGAAAAAAATCCAAATTATTATTATAATAATAATAATAATAATAATAATAATAATAATAATAATAATAATTTGGATTTTTTTCTTGTTCTTTTATAGTTCTTTATTTATTATTTTTATTTATATTTTTAATTTACTTCTTTTATTTTATTTTTTCTTTTATTTCCATTTTTTCCATTTCATTTTCTCTTCTATCTTTTTTCAACACATTTCCCTTTTGCATATCCCTCTATCAGGTAGCGCCATCTGTCGCATTCTTCGCAACATTCTTTTTCTTCAGTTCATTTTTGAACTTGTTCGTTTTCGGACACGTGTATGCTTAGCTGATGACGAGCTGTTATGTTTTTAGCTCGAAACGCGTCCTGTGTTTTGTTTTAATTTTATGGTGATTTTTTACAAAGTTTTATTATTTTAATTGCTTCATATCGCCAGTTTTCGGTGCTGTTTCGCTGTATTCATTTTAATAATAATAATAATAATAATAATTTGGATTTTTTTCTTGTTCTTTTATAGTTCTTTTATAGTTCTTTATTTATTATTTTTATTTATATTTTTAATTTACTTCTTTTATTTTTATTTTTTCTTTTATTTCCATTTTTTCCATTTCATTTTCTCTTCTATCTTTTTTCAACACATTTCCCTTTTGCATATCCCTCTATCAGGTAGCGCCATCTGTCGCATTCTTCGCAACATTCTTTTTCTTCAGTTCATTTTTGAACTTGTTCGTTTTCGGACACGTGTATGCTTAGCTGATGACGAGCTGTTATGTTTTTAGCTCGAAACGCGTCCTGTGTTTTGTTTTAATTTTATGGTGATTTTTTACAAAGTTTTATAATTTTAATTGCTTCATATCGCCAGTTTTCGGTGCTGTTTCGCTATCTTAAGTATAATTCACTCTGTTAAATTTTCTCTTTACATGGAATCCTATTTACGTTGCGGTTGTGTATATATTTTTAAATCCAACATTTTTTAAAATTTAGTTCATTTATGTTCTGTATTTTTGCTTTTTAAATTATTAATAATCGTTTTTCGACATTTACATTTCCACGAGACTTCGTTTCTAGCATTTTTCACAGCCATTTTGATTAGCTCACCAGATTAAAATATGTAAGTGCCCAGACAACCGATCACCTTTCTCAGATGTTCAGATGTTTGTTTTAAGCTATTTTTTCCTCATGCTGCATAAGATTTATTTTAATAAATATTTTTTTTATTTTTAGATGATAAAATGATATTTGCTTCTTAAAACAATTTTAGAATTATCTCTATAAAAATAACCTGCATCAGATTAAAACTGTTTTTCCCCCTCAAAGCTTTTAAGATGAAGACTGTTTCATAAATTTTAAATTTCATTTAAAACAGAAATTTTGAAAACAAAAATATCATTATTTATATTAAAAATGTATTCTTACTTATAAATAAACTATTTGCTTTCAGAAGATTATATATATATATATATATATATAGTATATATATGTGTGTGTGTATGTATATAATGCGGCAGTTGCAGGGGTAATTTGCACTTCTAAACCATCAAAAACCACAAAATTTGAATTATTTTTTGGTGAACGGGGGTATTTCCTCCAAACTATCTCCTGAATTTCTATCTAATTATACCTTGATGAAGCATATTTCAAAATTCCCTATTCAGTTCTAAAATAGTACTTTCATGATTATTATTTATTTTTGTTTTCGATACTTTAATGTCACTTTAGTTGAAACTTTACATTTTAGCATATGTTAGTTTTCTGATCCAAAAAAATTAGTTTAGCAATAGCTTTAAATTTGAGTTATTTTCTTTTTTTGTTTGTTTTTCATTTCACAGATAATCATATAGCTGCACAGTTTTTTCTGGTAGAAATTATGAAATGAATAATTTTTATTCATAAAAAGTGAAAAAACGAAAAATATTTTGTTTATTATGTGTGAAAAATATTTTACGGTAAATGCATCCCTTCAAAAACCAACGTAAAGAAAAGCTCAAATGCTTTGGAATAATTTATCATCCATCTTTTATGACTTTAAAAGTTTTCACTCCCAATTCAGGAAGGTATTTTTAGCATTATTATAAATCCTAAAGTAAAGCCTTGCAATAATTGTAAGCTGAATTTTTTATACTACACTAATGCCTTTATTGTTTCTTATACATCATGACATAAAGGTTTTTTTTATTTTCTCTAATTAATGTTTAGAGTCTTGGAACAGATTTAAATTTCTTATTTGATTTCATCTTTTTTTTCCTTTCGCTTTTGGTGTGCTGTTGTGAAATATTAGCTATTTTAGACTTTAAATCATATTCCCTTTATATCCACAACAGTAAATACGTAGTTATAAAAACTTTGAAAAAATTCAGCTCAAATCTAAAAAAAAATGGGATTTTATTTTGACGGGGGCGGGATTGTTTGGGAAAATTGATTAAAAAAATTACCTAACATGCGAAATCTTAAATACAAGGTGGCCATAATTAAACTGACGGTACTCGGAGTTTTTTGTAGCGCGATCTAATTGCGAGAATGGCGCCAAATTTTGTAGGAAGATTAAACAAGATGGGGGACGAAGGATTCCTCGAAAAAAAAATTAGTTTCAAAAATCACCGCCAGGGGAATATTTGGAACTGTGTATTCGAAAAAGAGAGTTTCAAAAAAGAAGAATCAATACTGAAATAAAATTACTGTTTATTTAGCACAGGTTCGATGTGGCCGCCGTTTTTGTGGACCACATATTGCATTCTGTGCACAGCATTTACAACAGCAGAGAATAACATGTCTTCAGGAATCTCCCGTACAGTTCGCAATATGTTATCCTTCAACGTAGCCAGGTCCTGGACACCTCCGTGAAGATCTTGGACTTTAGGTAACCCCATAGCTAAAAGTTGCCGGGTGTAAGATCAGGGAACCGAGGTGGCCATGCAGTTGGAAAACAGCGGCTAATGACTCTTTCTGTTGTAAATTTCTGTCGTAGCAGCTGCTGTACCCACAAAGCAATATGTGGAAGGGCTCCATCTTGCATGAAAATGATTTTTTCCAGGCACTGTCTTCGCTGAAGTGCCTGAATAACGAAGTTGTTTATCATTTGGCTATCTTTGTCTCCGGTAACAGAACAAGTTATAGGTCCTGTCGGAGTAATGTTCTCACAGAAGAATGGAACTATGATCATATCTGCTGTGAAACCACACCAAACAGTTATCTTTGGCGAATGCAAAGGAATTTCTTTGAATGCTCTTGATGACTTGTTATCCCAATTTCGGCAGTTCTGGGTATTTACAGTTCCATTCAGGTAAAAGTGGGCCCCGTCTCCCCATAAGATTTTCCAGAGCAGAGGATCATCCAACTCCATTCCGGCAAGAAAAGTCAATTGCTTATCATGGTCGGTGTGACGCAACTCTTGTACACGGCTGATCTTGTACGAATAGAAGTGGATAATCTTTCGTAGGATTTTCCATACTGTGCAATAAGGCATATCCAGATTCCAAGCTGTCCCACGAGCACTGGAAGTGGTAGCAATATTGTCTGGTGCTCTGTCGACAATCGCCGTTGCCACTTCTTCGATTGTATTCTGTGATACGGGTTTTCGTCCTCTGACTGACACATTTAGAGAACCTGTTTTCTCAAACTTCTCAGCCATTGCTTTTAAACTATTAATTGACAAAGGACCGTTACCTTTACGCATTTTTTGTGGTTTCTAAAAGCACGAAGGCGGCGCATTGCACTGGTCGAGGTAAAAGAATTTTACTAGTAGAGCTCGTTCGACTAAAGAAGGAGACATTGTGAAAGATAACTTTCAATGAAAAACTGCTTCTAACAGTAGCACATTACCTTTTAAAGCCGAACAAGCTGGCACTGGGCCAAAAGATGTAACGTGAAATTTGAATAAAGAACTTCTTCTGCATTTGCTTTCTTTGTGGCTCTGTAAGTGAGATTGCAGATAAAGAAACTTTAGCAGTGTTTATGTAAATTTTTAGCTTTATAAACTGTTAACACTTTGAACTTGGATTAAATTGCTAAATTCGTTAAATAAACGGTAATTTTATTTCAGTATTGATTCTTCATTTTTTGAAACTCTCATTTTCGAATACACAGCGCCACCTATTCCCCTGGCGGTGTTTTTTGGAACTAAATTTTTTTTGCGGAATCCTTCGTCCGCCGTCTTGTTTAATCTTCCTACAAAATTTGGCACCATTCTCGCAATTAGATCGCGCTACAGAACACTCTGAGTACCGTCAGTTTAATTATGGCCACTTTGTATATATATGTTTGTTTGAAATGCACTAAAGAACATATAAAATTAATAATAACAATAAATATTATTTAAATGAAAAATATTGTTTTAAATAGTATAAACATTTAATGTTTATTTGAAATAGATTAATCATATACTATAAATAAATAGTGCACAGGGCTTGAATTTCAGGTCGGAATGGCGGGATTCGCGCCCAAAATTTTCAATCTTGCCCAAAAGAATGTCGTGGGCGGGAGGTTCCCGTCCAAAATATTGCCCCATTTTCCGGGAAATTTTTCATTTTGACACTACTATCAACTCCCGCGAACGCCTTGCGAATTTCGTGATATTTTCGCGCGACCGATTGACACGTTTTTTTACCGCGAAAGATCGGTGAAATTCACGATTTATTCACGCGACCGATAGACAAATTTCATTATTTTTTTCCCGGGATCGGTCAAGAAATTTCGTGTTATTTTCCATGATCAATTGGCGAATTCAGAAGTGATTATGTTCCGAATTTTCCGAAAATTTAAGGCATTCGGTTTCGAAAATTATAAAAATCGGCCATCAGTTGAGAAATTCGGACATACAGAAATATAACAGAAAAATATCGCGAATTTCGACAAAGGATCTCCGAAGAAATCAATTTCGTTAATCTCGTAGAAAAAATAGCCAATTTCGTCGCAAAGGATCGCGAATAAAACGCAAATTTCGTCAAAAGATAGCGGAAAAAACTTGAATTTCGGTAAAGGATTGCGAAAAAAAGCAAAATTTATCAAAGAATCGCGAAAAAACACAAATTTCATCAAAGGATCGCGAAAAAAACGCAAATTTCGGCAAAGAATCGCAGAAAAACGCGAATTTTGTTAAAGGATCGCGGAATAAGCGCAAATTTCGTCAAAGGATCGCGGGATGAACCAGAATTTACTCAAAGTGCGCTGAAAAAACACGAATTTTATCGAAGGATTGCTGAAAAAAGCAAATTTCGTCAAAGGATCACGGAATAAACGCGAGTTTAGTCAAACGGCCGCTGAAAATAACGCATATTTCATGAAAGGGTCCCAAAAAAGGGACTCTTGTCAAAGGATCGCGGAAAAAACGCAAATTTCAACAAAGGATTTCGAAAGAAAAAAGCTAATTTCTTCCAATGATCACTGAAAAAACACTAATTTCGTCAAAGGATCGCGAAAAAACGCGTATTTCTTCAAAAGATCACGTAAAAAACGCGAGTTTCGTCAAAGGATCCCGGATAGAAATGCGAATTTCGTCAAAGGATCGTGGAAAACGCGAATTTCGTCAAAGGATCGCCGAAAAAAACGCGCATTTCGTCAAAGGATCGCCGAAAAACGCGAGTTTCGTCAAAGGATCGCGGAAAGAAACGCGAATTTCGTCAAAGGATCGTGGAAAGAAACGCGAATTTCGTCAAAAGATCACAGAAAACGCGAATTTTGTCAAAGGATCGCGGAAAAAATGTGAATTTCTGCAAAGAGCAGTAATTTCGTCAAAATTTTGCGGGAAAAATAGTAACAGCCTGTTTAGAAAAAAGAGCACACAAATGTCTATGTTTATTATTATAGGCATAGTTTTAATCTGAAATAATACACTGAACTAACTTTTGAAAATTTTGGTCTAACCCGAACCCAACTTGCAGGAATATACATTCAGCCTGAAATCAAACAGAATAAAAAACAGAGTTTACTCGACCTGCAACAAAAATAATTAGCGCGAGGAGAGGATTTCCCAATCCCTTCTCATCCCCTCTTATATCCTTTCAGAAAATTTGCTGCGAATTTCATATATATATATATATTACTCGAAATCAGCCGCGAATTTCACGGTGACTTTTTTGACAGACTGGCGAAATTCACAGTTTTATCTCCGATCGACGAATTTCACAATATTCATTTCTCGATCGATCGTTTTTCCTATGCCTGATCGGTATATTTCGCGATATTTTTTTCCGTGATAGAAAAAGGAAAATATCGAAAAGTGTAAACCCCCCCAAAAAATACATTAAGTGTCACAGGGCGCTGCACTCTGCCAAACTGGTCTAGATTCAATACTAAACAAAAATAGAAGGACTGCAAAGATCTCTTGGTGCACATGAAAGAAAAATTCCGAGCTGCAATTAAACATATTTTGAAACACCGAAACTAGTTGATCCTTGCAATCCACATAAATTAGGACTTTGACAATTTAAAGTTAACCAATATTTCTCGTGTAACAGAAAAACTGAATCAACAGTTTCCATTTCAAACGTTGGACTTTGTTTAAAATTTGAATGCATTAGCTAAGCTTGTTCAATCAAAGAGAATACCAGGTTTTGACTATAATTCAATTAAGGATATAATAAAACAATTTCGTTCAGAAATGGATGTTATTGATGCCACCACCGAATTGTTCAAGTTCATGCAAGTAGTTAAAAATGAAGGCACGTCAGATATTGCAAAGTTTTCTGAAATTTTTTTAAGGGAGCATAACTATACCTTTCCAAATTTTCAATAATTTCCAAAGTTATAAATGTTGTGCTTGTGCTATCTGTCACAAGTTTACCTTGTGAAAGAGGATTCAGGGCCCAAAATCGAATAAAATCTAAATTCAAAATTTCATTTAACAACCACATTGTTAAGGACTCATGAGATTTCTTGAAAGTTGAAAAATAGACTGTATAAAAAGCTTGACTTTCTTACGTAAAATATTTTGCATAATTATTCTGAGTTTTTGATTTTAAATTGCTTCAGTGGTATTTTGTCATGTCTGTATTAATGTAATTCTTTAAATAGCACGTAAAATAACAGTAGGTTTTAAAGTTTTTTTTCTCCCTCCCAAATAGCTCAACTCCCCTTCACTTATAAATGTTGGTAGGGAGACTCCCTTCCTAAGAAAAATTGAATTTCAAGCCCTGAGTGCATATTGTTAAAAATTAATAATAATTACTAGCTCGCTTCACCTATTAGCGGCCCCTAATTACATCGGTGTTCTTGATTTAATATGAAATTTTTAACCGTATCTCCGCTGCCTATGATGCCATATATCAGGCGTGCTTTGCTCGTGCCAGAAAATCTTGTGATATGAATTTTTTTTCCAAAAAATCAACTTTATACCAAAAGAACTTCGAACCAGGCCTCAGCTTCCTACGGCAATGTACAGCAGGCTATATAGGGTTTTTTGAATCCATATGAAATCACGAACCTAGAACCGAAGAAAATATTATATTATGAAAAATGTCCAAGAAACCTACCTTGAACCGTGTCCTAGCTGCCTACAACACTGTGTACCAGATGTACTGCACATACCGGGAAATAGTTTACAGTATGGGACCCATTATCGAGAATATTCGGAAAACCAGAAGGCAAAATAATAATTGAAAAATAATTTGTTTAATTTCAAAAATGTAAAAACTAAATATATATTTTACGTGAAGCATGGAATACAACAGACAGATATACACTCATCCATGAGTGTTATAATTTCTGGTCATCTGAAATATTTTTTATGGTGTGAATGAACATGAAGTTGAAGACTAAACTTTCCAAGAAGGATATTATTACAAATCTGCTAAAGAACATTCATGTTCAGAAAGTAAAATTGCTAGATCAAGAATGGATGGAAGACTGTCCGATTGCTGATGCCCGTAAGTCATCAGATGACTGGCAGTGAGATTTGTGACATAATGACAAATGATAATGATAACGGAAGTGATGATAATGGCCAGCAGAATGAGGTGGGTAAAAAAAACTTCAAATGAGCTACTGATATTTTTCAACGTAATAACTGGTTTGTGGGATGCAACAAGGTAGCTACTTCCATGAACAGCAAATCATCTCAGGATACAGGAGCAAGTACTGCAAGAGACTCATTACAAGCAACCAATCTTAATAAAAAATTTCTAATAATGCAAATGAAAGAATTCTGCTCTCAAGTCTTATATGTTAATGTAATTTTTTTTTTAGTTTGAATTATAAATTTTAAAACTTTTTATTTTGTGTAAGTGAATTAGCAAATTTATATTTGTGTATTTACATATATATTATTCATATTTTATACATTTCATACTGTTATTTTGTACTATTCTTAATACTTATCGTAAAGCTATGCGAATTACAGAAAAAACCGTTATCTACAATATCTCAGGTCCCAAGCATTCTGGATAATATATCTTATACTGTAATATGAAAATTTTCTAAAAACCAATCTCGAACAGAAGGAATCTTGAACCGGGTCTATATCAACGTATAGCAGGTTACATCGGGATCCTTGAATTTGTATGAAATCACGAACCTCGAACTGAGGAAAAAATCTTGTATTACAGTAGACTCACTAAAATCTACAACGTAAAAATCGGCACATCATCACAGATGTAAACAATGAAATTTTCAGTTCCGATGTAGGTGCACAAATAGACTTTTTTAGTTTTTATCAATTCTGTGTGTATTGTAATATGTAATTCTCGTTAATATTACTGAACTGATGCTTTTTCATGAAGGGAGTATAAATTTCTGAAAAAAAAAATCAAGATATTGCTGATGTCACTGGTAATCACAATCTTTTTACGAAATATATTTATGTATTAATCAAGCTTTTCTGGTTATTAAATCTGGCTAAACCTGAAATAAAACTTCCTTATTTTATGGTTTTAATGTTAACTAGTAGGGTATCTTTATGAGGCTAGTTTCATTGAATAACTTAGGAAAAATGTATCTCATCTATATTCTGCATATTTAATTTAATCAATTTTCCCTTTAAATTTGTCCGGTTTCAAATTTTCATTTTTTTCTTTCTCTCCTGGCTTCCGCTAGACTCTCGGGAAAAGGGATATAGGTAGAGACCTCGGACGGACACGCGAAACGCCGCGCTCCGCGGATTCTACGTAGGACAACAAGACTTACTTTATTGTGTTCCAAGATAATTTTGGCCTCTAAACGGTATGGCTATTTGTAGGAAAATAGCACATAAGTGTATTATATTCTTTAGAGCCGAACCTAAAATATCAGATCAAATTATGGACGAGCTTCATAAAGAAAGAATAAATGTAGGTTTTGTTTTTAATTGCACAGGATCTGACTTCTGTGACCCATTTTTGATTAGATAAACAATTAAGGTACGAACACGACAAATCAGCTATCTTACAACTGAAAAATAATACAATAGCGGCGTTCTTTTACTCAACACAGACATACAACACAATGTCAGAGGCTGGCAGCTTCACCCATGAGAAGAGTCATCACACTTACACGTGAACATTGAGCACAACAGTTACACATCTGCCTCAAGTCTCACGTTTTTCACTGATGTCTCTGGCACCGAGACCGGCGTTGGCGCAGCAACTGAAGGCACGGCGAAGGTACATCAGTGGATCTGCAGACTGGATGATAATAACTTCGTGTATCAAGCGGAACTGTACGCCATACTCAACGCATTAGAATAGGTTTAAGTAAACCCCGGCAGAAGTATTCGAATCGTCAGCTACAGTCTCTCCGATCTGCAGGCTATACAGGCACACAGAACAAAATACCATTTTGTACTACAAATTAAGCTAAAACTAAAATCACTTATTCACCGTACCTCGCTGGGTCGTGACCTAGCGAAACAAGCTACATAAAAACCTACCATAGACACACATCTCGCAGTACTCCAATCATACGTCAAGAGGATCATGAGATCTACGATTCTGACGTCATGGCACGAGTACTGGGTCAAATCAACAAGTGGCAAGCACACACATGAACTCATTCCTAAAGTTTCCCTTGAACTTTACAACCTGACGCCGTACACGACCAGCTGTCTGATGGGCCATGGCCCCATCAAGACATACCTAGACAAATTCAAGTGCGGCAAGTCATGCCAACTTCCACTTTAATTTCACGCGATGCTGGTGCTTAAAACGCCCGGCATCTCCACCAGAAGGTTGGCTCCATAACATACTTACACACACCCTCCAACTAAATAAACTAAAATATATCCATAAATAACTTTTTGAAATTTCAATACTAACTACGTAGCCTGGGCATAGATACAGCTGCTCCTTGTCGGGAGGAAGTTTTATACCTCGGCAGCTGCTACTCACCTCACCAACCACCTCACCATCTCTCGCACATTCTTCAGCTCCTTGTCGCGTAGGGAATCTGTTTTGTTAGAATCTAAAGAATCTTGATTTGTTAATTTCTCCGCTCTCTTCTCTCACCTACCCTTTGTTCTGTTAGGTTATTTTGCACCTGACGGGTGTGGCCCTGGCGGAATTTTCTGGAAATACCGCCCATTGTCGCGATTTTGGCGGCTTCAGTACTGGGTTAAAACTGTATTTTTTTAAAGACCATATTTGATAAAATTTATGTTTGTATTGTTATTTGTATGGTAACTAAGGCAGTGCGTCTGGAAATAGTTTGTAATTTCATATCTAAAATTATCATTGCCATGTTAAAGAGGTTTTTTGCCAGACGAGGTAAACCTCGAAAAATATTCAGTGATTGTTTGATAAAGTATGTATTTTAATTTATACTGGCAGGTGTCGCCACATTGCTGGCATAGCAAAATGTAAGAATTTTGTAATAGAAATTATAAACTGTGAGTTAAAGACAGTACCTTTTTAATTCTGTAACTATTATTAGCTGTGTGTAAAGCACATTATCTTTGTGTTTAGTTTTGTTTGGAAGTTTTACGAGAGTGTGCTTTGTTAATAAGTTATGGTTACTATTTCGAGTGTGATTGGGCTTTTGATCTGTGTTCGGAATATTAAGTTGTGAGATTATATGTAATTAAACTGTTAAACCAGAAAATAAGTGTTTTTATCGAGTACGAATGATATTTACCATAATTCTGTGCCAGAAAATTAAATACAGGCCACCCTCGCTACATTGTGTTGTCTGTGTACGCTGTTTCTCCAACGCAGTGCACGCAAGTCCAGGCACTTTTCTCCGGTGAGATTTCTGCGGCTCCGGGGGTTGGACGACATTAGAGACTTTCGGAGTAGAATTTCTTTTTTTGACCATTGAAAACACAAAATCTCAAATCTTCCGAGGGGGAAATCCTATGATATGTCAGTAACATATTCTTCAGCGAAGCGGTTCTTTTTTCATACAAGAAAAGCAAGTTGCAAAAACTCTGGACAGGGAATTTGTTTTATTTCTCCACCATTTTCTAAATCTTTGGCTACTAGTGGTTTTTTCATTTGATTTTTCAGGATATTAAAAATGTGCTGAGAGATTGAAAGAAGTTGAAGATATAGGAAATTCGTTGGTTTCAAAGCGATGGAACTCGAAACCACGCTTTTTTCATTTGTTTGTTGATACGGCGTGTTTAAAGAACCATGGTGGAGTGGATACTGGAGATAAACATTGCTTTATTTCAGTTGTATGTGGCTTAACTTCAAAAATGAAATTTCCATTTATTTTCTATGAAGACTCATTATTTATAGCATCGTAAATCAGTAAACGATTTTAATCAATAACAACTCTGGAGTAATTTTCCACTTGGTTATTTGAAACATGTTCTGCAGATAAACACGGCTGAGCAATATAGGTAATGCTGTTGGACGGAATTCTGTTTTCACTTTGCTGGTTGTTCTAATAATATTCTGTTAGCCATTCTGGAAGTATTTCTAATTTTTTTTTTTGCAATATGGCACTGAATTCTTGGGCATTCACTCTCTTTTTCCATATATGGAATTGACTTTCAAGTTCCAGATTTTTCGAAGCACCTCCTAAGAGTTTGTCTTTTTATAACTGACGGATAGAAGGATGTTTTCTGGTATTATATTCAAATACTAAATGATATAACTAATGATGTACGTCATTTGCTTCTTCCCTTTTTTGGAAGTCGGAAAGGCTTCTTTCAACAATTTGATAAAATTTCCTCTCAATAGATTCTTTTGGAATACAGGTTAGACATCCGTATACCAGTAAGACAAAATGACATTTGGCTTAGACAAATCTGTGAGAAGCGATATTTTTGTGAACATTTCGAAGCGAGCATTCCCACAGTCCACGTACCCAATTTCTTCCGCCAACTGGTGTTAACGCGGATTCCGTCACACAAGCTTCTGGGCAATGGTATTATCTGGGCACGGGGTACCATATTTATGAATCAAGTTTACTGCAGGTGTTGAAAATCCAAAGTCAGTTACAACAGCTGTACTGTTATCTGATATGAGAATGTTGTTTCATATGAGATCATCATGAGAAAATACTTCATCATGTATGCGCCTACACCGTTTAAAATTTGTTTTAACCAACTCAAGGCTTGCTTAAAAGCTGTAATATCTGATAGAAAGTTAGATTCAAAAACCTTTTGCTCTAATGTTTTAGCATAAACAGGAGTAAAAAAATAAGTATGAATCGGCGTAATACGCTAACTGGATGTCCAAAACTTTTAGGATATTTTCACTTTGTAATGTTTCGCATAATTTATTTCTCCATCACTTACATACCTTTTTTCAACAACTTTTGTGGCCAATTCCCTGCATGATTCTAAAAGTTTAACTTTCATAACCGAACCATAGGATTCGTCACCGAGATTTCCAACAAACTTATATCCATTTTTTCCTCCAGTTCTTTCTATGTACTCCAGTCACGTGAAAAGACCCACTCGCTGATTTTAATTCTATTTAAGGTATTTAAAACAATATCTTGTTTGCATTTCAATATTTTCAAATGATTTTTTTTGCAATAGATAGCTGAGGACAATTTGTACAAAGGTCCTTTTCTAAATTTTTGATTTTGATTGCAGATTTTCTTTCAGAGGATGATTTCAATTTCGAAACTGGTTCTGAAAATGAAAGTGCCCTCATTAAAATACCTGTAAACAAAATCAAAAAAGTGAACAACGGTCTTTGTACAAATTGGTCTCAGCTAACCAATGCAAAAAAAAGTTTAAAAATATTGAAATGCAAACGAGATATATTTATGAATTTCTTCCATAGGATTAGCATTAGCGAGTGGGTCTTTTCGCTTGCCTGAAGTAGCGCCTTAATTGACCATTCCTAACATTTTTCTCATGTCTTAAAATTAATCGCATTTTTACGGTACTTATCATTAAAATATGCTTTAACATATATAAACGGATTACCATAACGTATATAAACGGAGTACCATAACGTATATAAACAGAGTAACATAACGCATTTAATGCATATAACACTTTAATATATCAGATCACTTTAACGAAAATACATCATTAACATACACCTTTTTAATGCAGTAATCTCAAATTACAACTTAGTTGCGACCCATTCTCAGATTACAAAGATTTTCATAGTTACATTTTGCTTAAGTGCTGAATCTCATTTCTTCATTGTTGACTCGGCCGCACATTGCTAGTAGGGAAGGTATTTCTATCTTTTCAATAATATCTATTAATTGCAATTTTTGTACTAACAAAAAGAAATTTCTAATTGTTGCTCGCAGTATTGTGTGAGATTTATTTTATTTTATGAATAATTATAGGTTCAGAGAAGTATGGATTAATGTTCGGGGTAGTACACTTGGTAAGTATACATGGTGTGAACATAGGCATTTTTTACAATACTTGATGTAGGTAACTTTTAAAAAGATAAGGAATAAGTGAAAATTGTTACACATTGTTGTATTCGCTCTTTCCTTTTAATAGAGGATCATGAGTATCATCGCTAGGCGGTTATTGCTCATAGTGTTAGTTAGTCTATTAGAGTTGAGAAAAATAATTCTAAACTCTGACTGCTTGTGAGCGTGTTAAAACGTTTAAGTGTACGCGTTTCCTTGAGTGTTCTTCTTAAATATGTGTGGCATGTGTTCCTAAAAAGGCGATTGCGCAAATACATGTTTTAAATTTTATTTCAATAATAAAGCAAATAAATAAACACCCCAAATCATTCTGCTACAGTTAACAGCAGGGAGTACAGTAGTCAGTTGAGAGTAAAATTAACTTTTATTTAGGATTTTAATAGAGGACTATCTTTTTATTGAAATCAGCACAAACGTTAAATTATAACTCCCCAATCTGAAGCAATAAAAATTCTTAACTTTCAGTTAACTGAAGAAGATTAAATTAACTTCTAAGATTAAATATGAGCGTTACAGCACTTATTCAAGACAATAAAAATTTAAATATTACAATTAACTTGCTTTTATCTGAGGTGCAGTAGGTATTATGTATCTCACTATTCCTTCCAATATACCTTGTTCAATTTTTGGAAACTGAATTTATTAGAACCGATACGGTTTAGAGGTTTCGTTAAATTCCGGAAAATTTTTAGACAACTCTCCGAAAATCTAGGGCTATCGCAGAAAAACCGGTTATCCTCCTTTTCTAATATTCCAGAAGGTAGCGTAAAATTTTTGCAATCATTTTTAGTAAATGTTTTTGATATATATATATGTATATATACTAGCCGGCTTCGCCCGCTAGGCTGATTTCTCCGATTAATCTAGTATCAAAAAAATATTTGGCTTTGCGATTTAAAGCAATTTGGATCTTTACCAGAATGCCCTTTGGCCTTTCTAAAAACGATGCAAACGCTATTGCAATATAATATTTCTAACCTTCCAAACAAAATTTCTGCTTAAGGATAAACTCTTTTAAGTGATCATTTTGTGTACGATTTTGTATAGAAAAACATCCCTGTAAAATTGTCTGCTAACAATGCAAGTCACATCAAAATCCGTACAGTAGAATTTTTCATAAAATCTAATCTTTCATAATCAGGTTAATCTGATCCAGTAATCTGATCCATAATCAGGTTCATCTGATTATAGAACTTTCCGCCATAATTCTAAAACTAAGCAAGAGTAGGACGGTAGGAAATATTCTAAAACTACCCCTGAAAACTCATCTAACTAACAGTACAAGCCTCATCAATATCCGTCCAGTAGAACTTTTTTAAAAAGCTAATCTTTCATAGTCGGCTTCACCTGAATATAAATCTCTTCTCCATAATTCTATATCTATCAGCAACTTAAAACAGTATGCTTTATACAAAACCTTCACTGAAAAGTATCTAACTAACATTACAAGTCCCATCAAAATCAATTCAGTAGATGCATGTTATAATCAGCCGGAACTAAATTCTCATTTGTAATTAATATACGGTCTATGCATAATGTACTTTACCCATATGACGTCAGCCGCGGGTAGGCAGAAGAAAAGCAACAATAGTCGTGACGAACATTTTGACACTGTTTCCCCTTCGTCCAATAAACAGTCTTTTCCGGAGGGAGAATTCCCGCAGAGGCGTGGTTGTTGCCATTCGTGGGTAAAGTCCATTACCTCTGGGGTTTCGAACCGCTGTAGTAAAAAAACTAAGACGAATACAGCAAAAAAGAACATTTTAAAGAATACGGAAACAAATCAATTTTTATTGTCAGCAGTTGCCGGTAGATGGCAGTACATAAACCGCTGAAGCCATTTAGTAAATAAAAATGGCGTTTACAGGCGTTTGTGTCTTAGAATGCGTAAAATCGGAGTCATTGGTGTTGATTCAGCGGGCATTTCGTATAAAATTTTGAACGCCGGACCAACTGACAAGGCAATCCATGTGTGGTACAATAAGCACAAAAAACAGGATGCTTGTGTGATAAGAAACGAAGTGGTCGGCCGGCAAAGGCGTAGCTACAAATATTTTTTCGTGAGGGAGAATTAAAAAATTTCCTAACTTATAATTAAAAAATTTCTGAATTTGAAACAAATTGCTTTATTTTCCAACTGAAATGATATGTGCAATGTGTGGTTATGATAGTGATACTTACTCGTACAAATCCTTTCCAAAGAAAAATACTGAAACTAAAAACTTAAAAATTATAATTATTGGTTTGTTTAATGAAAGTTTAATACGCATCTTTCATACAATAATTCAAATCAAAACTAGATTAATTTCTATATTTCTATCTTAGAATCATTGAGCATGAAGAAATAAGATACTCAGTTGTGTAAATGAATAGTTTAGGAAGCAGTTTCAAACAATGCAGTAAATGTAAGATTTAAACCTAGAAAAATTTCATGCATTTAGAGGAAACCAGCAATTAGTTTAAGGTTTGCAAAATTTTTGTCTCCTATTACGTATAAGTCATAATCGCACTTCGTACCGTCATGTTATAATGAGAAAGGAACAAAGATTTTGAAGAAATAAGGGAATAGATTAGAGGCATTATTGATGGACTCAACAGTAGGGAATTTCAGGTTGGGTAGATGTATGATATTTTCGTAGCACTGAGAAATACAAGGACAAATTGAGTCTGGTTGCTTTTTGTATTTCTTTTGCTAAATTGACTCATTTACTGTTACTGAACTCAGAAATGCATCTAGCAAAACAATAAAAAATTCATATCTTTTTACTATTATTTCAAAAAAAAAAAGAAAAAGTCTTTCAGAAATCTAGCATTTCCCAATTCTAAGCTCAATTTTCCCAAGTTCACATATATTGGAGAGGGAGGCTCCCCCCCCCCCTCACGACGCATCTGTCGGCCGGGTCTATCTGCGCAAGCCGTAAGTGATACACGGGAAACGTTTTTGAGGATCCCGACGAAATCAACATTTCGTGTAGCCCGCGAATTGGAAATTTCGCAACGAACGGTGTGGCGATTTCTAAGAAAAAATCTGTGTATGAAGCCTTACCATTGCAATTGTTGCAAGCGTTGATTTTGTCAGATTGCATTCCCCGTATGAAGTTTTGTCCAAGTACGTGAAACACTAATGTCGAAATTGATTTTTACTGAGGAATGTACGTTTCACTTGTCCGGCAAAGTAAACCCCAACATTTTACGCATTTGTCGCACCAAAAATCCTCATCGTGTACTGGAACACTATTATGATTCCCCATGAGTCAACGTGTTCTGCGCTATCTCCTCTCAAGTGTCTACGGGCTTTTTTTTACATAGACGACCATTACCGGTGTAGTGTACATAGATATGCTACAATTGTGTTTAATGACGTAATTAGAGGAACATAAGGATGGCATTCTACAAGAGGCTGCTCCTCACCATTTTCTGTGTGTTGTGCGAGAGTACCTAAAGACACACTTATATCATCGCTGGATTGGGCGAGCTTCCGAAGACAACGTACCTCTTTTGCGATGGCCTCGATGCTCAGCGGATTTAACACTGTTTGACTTTTTCGTGTAGGGGTATGTAAGAGACCACGTTTTCATACACCCTTTGCCACGATCTACCGATGTAGCCGACGATGTAGCCCACGATGTAGCCGAACTTCCTGAAAGGATAACACGTGCTGTCAATAACGTTGATAGTACCATGCTGAGTAGAGCGGGACAGGAACCGGACATATAGTTCACATATAGAACATCTGTAAGTTATGTAAGTAAAACTTTATTTCTATTATTAAAACTATATATAAATAACTGCATCGACCACATGGAGAGTATTAACGAAAATATGAAAATTACTCTAAAGAGTGCTCTTAATCTCATAGTTAATAATAATTACTTCACTTTCGACGGCAAAATATACAAACAGAATAACGGAGCTCCAATGGGTTCGCCTATATCAGGATTATTAGCTGAATTCATATTACGACCTCTTGAAATGGATATATACAATTTGGATTATAACCCCCATGCATGGATCAGATACGTAGACGATATTTTCATCGTATGGCAACATGAAGAAACCTTGCTCAATAACTTTCTAAACCAGATTAATAATCTTGATTCTAAAATTAAATTTACATTGGAAATAGAAGAAAATGGTACGCTACCGTATTTAGATATATTATTAATCAAGACGCACCAAGGAATAAAGCGCACTGTGTACAGAAAGCCCATAGCCAGTCAATCCATTATCCCTAATAATGCGCAAGCACCTTTTTCATACAAAGTTTCTGCATTTAGACATTCTATTCAGAGAGCTTTCACAGTTTGTACCCCTGAACATTTAAATAACGAAATAAATAAAATATATGATATTGCAAGAAACAATGAATACAAAGAAAGCACCATAGGAAAAAAAAATTAATTAAGAGCTTGAAGAACAAAAAGAAAAGAAATTTCAAGCCACAAAATTCCACGTTGTCTACTTTACAATATTTTCCTGGTTTCTTCGAATGTTTAAAATATAAACTCAATAAATTCAATATCTTCCTAGTCTCAAAACCATTCATGAAAATAAAAAATATAGTATGCAAGAAAATAGATCAAACTGAGTCCAACCAATTAGCAGGAGTATACGAAATACCTTTCACCAAAGAAGATGGAACAAAGCAGTTTTATATAGGTATGACAAGCAGAAAACTTAAAACTAGAATCAAAGAACATATAGCAGACATCAAATACAACAGAAGAACCACAGATTTGGCCAGATTATGCAGCGAAGAACCTTTACAGATTGAATTTAAAAATAGCAAGTTAATTTATCCATCAAGATTTTATTTACCCTCCATAGTCCGAGAATCAATAGAAATATTTTTACGCAACGAGAATATTTGCAATGATTCTGTGTCCCTTGATTTACCTAGAATTTGGAAAGAGATACTAAGTAATTGTAGAAACAATAGTAAAAATTAATCCACACTCGCTAATAGCCAAGTTAATTTTGTTTTATTTTATGTTTTGCAATGTTTTTCAGTATGCATGATGTCTCGTGACATTGTTTACCATGTTGTTTTTAAATTATGTGAAAATTAATTCACGCTCGCAAATAGCTAATTTAATTTTTATTTTATTTTATGGTTGCAATAATTTTATTATGCTTCATGTCTCGTGACATTGTTTACTATATTATTGTTTTTAAGTTATGTGAAAATATTTTCTATTATGAATGATTTTGAAAATGTCGCCGATTGTGCGATGAAACGATCGTAAGTCTTAATAAAGATATTCTATCACTTTTTATAGCATTAACTTAATTTGTTTATAAGTGATTATTATACATGTTTTTAAAACTTTATTTGTTTCTGTATTCTTTCAAATGTTCTTTTTTGCTGTATTCGTCTTAGTTTTTTTTTACTACAGCGCTTCGAAATCCCGGAGGGAATTATGACTATTCCTGTATATATATTGTAGAGATGGACGTTATTTAACGTAGTAGGAAAAATAACAATATTATTATTTTGTAGTTTATTATTCAATAACAGATCATCGAAAAATCACTGTTAAATTTGGAACGCTTTACCTGCAAAGTATAGAAAAAAGAGTTGAATCAATAATTTTTTTAGAAATACATATTAAAATTATAATAAAAATAAAATTTCGGAATTTTTTTTTCTATATTAGAAAAACTGAGCTTAAAATATATCAAATAAAAAACTCCTATTTTAAATGCCCACCAGTGGCCGAGAGGTTCTGCTCTCGAAGCTGGTAGACGGGAGGTGCTGGGTTCGATCCCAATCGCGCCCGTCGGCCTAATCGTTCGGAGTTTTCTTCGAGCCGTGGATCTTCCATGCTTTAATACGGATTAAGTTCCCTTAGAAAGACCCCCACGGAGGGCACTCCCCCCGGGCCTATATCCCTCGTGTAGATAATTGGCCGTCAAAAATAAACCCAACCCAACCCTATTTTAAATGCTTATTATGGCACGCATAAGCGAAACGAATCAAAGCCGAACAACCGAAGCCAGTCAAAAGTCTTCCTTTCATGTTTCTGCAAGCCTTTAGTAGCAAGCATTATCAGCTGCTGAGATATTAATAAAGCTTAGCAGATGGGAAGCAATCTCACGAGCAACAAATCAGAATACAATTAGATAGAAAACATCTGGATTACTTCTCTGCAACTGTTAAATAGTTACGACAAAACATAAGGTAAAGCTAGGAGTGTCTGCGTACAATTTACAGAATAATAATAAAAAATCTAAATATTTTTTTTTGGCATACTATCCATGGAAAATTTTGAATTCCTTTGTTTTTTATGCATTTCCGTTGCTATTTTGTTGTTATGCTGCCATTTAAAGATCAGCTGTAATAAAACCAAAAAAGCTATTTTGCGCAATCTGTCATTACAGGCTCTGTGTGATTGCGCACATGGGTAGGAGAGATTGTTATTAATAATAACTACAATTAAATGGTTAATAATAATAATTACACTTAAAATAATCGTTGTAATGATTTTGTGATAAAATATTATTATATTAGGAGTGAATATTTCAACTCAATGATTAAAGAATCAGAAGAAAGGAAAGAATTTCAAGAACAATTAAACAATTTTAATTAAAGAAGAAAAATTAAAGAATCAGAAAAAGCAAGCCGGGATAAGCTTCCAAAATAACATTCAGATACTCTATAACACATTTAACTTAAAATTAGTCCATTTTAATTTCCACAGTTTCAATGTTTTCTTGTTTACTGATCGAAGTTGCCGCCGTCCACAATCGATGCAGTTATTGTTGCAAAATGCATTAGTACAATCGGCTGCTAGAAGTAATACATTGAATCCAGTCACTGGTCGAAGTTGTCTTCTGTAACAGCTCCAAACATTCAGTGCACTCATTCTCATTGCCCTTCGTTTTTTTTATACTTCTGCTTTAGCTTTGCCAATACCTTAAATTTTCCTGCCACTTTACTCAGGATGTCTTCGCATAAACGAGAAAACCAAACTTTTCTTGCTAACTTATTACCAAAAAAAAAAAATCATTTGTTAGAAAATTTATCTTTAGTTAAAAAATAAGTTTATTAATTTTTCATAAATTAACAATATATATATATATATACTAGCTGTACCCAGCCTCGCGTTGCTGTGGCTCAGACTTGCTAAATGGAAAAGAAAGAAAAGAGAAAGTACACGTTTCTAATATGTTTAATTTCCCAATACTTGTGGGTATACACTATTTTTTGTTGTTACATTGTCTGTGCAGATATAGAGATTGTCTGATTTGCTGATTCTAGAACACGAAACATGTAATTGCCCGTGTGAGAAGCAATTCATGTCTAGATCTAAACCGCAGAATTTTAAAGCTTGACCCTAAGCTTTGTTGATGGAGACTACAAACGCCAATCAAATAGGTAATTGCAATCTCTTAAATTGAAATTGCGCATGCATTGGAATCAGGAATGCGAGTAATGAGGACATCTTCACCTTTGAAAGGTCCTGTCAAGATTGTTGCTTCTACGAAGTTGCTCATTAGTTTATTTATTGCAAGTTGCGTGCCGTTGCAAAGATTACTCTTGTGAATATTTCGCAACATCATAATTGGCAAGCCGATTGTCAATTGCAGTACTTGCGGTGGCATCCCTGTAGATCGAGTGAATTAAAAAGATATGTGCCGAGAAAAACTTATGGCATTGAGCTGACAGGCTATTCACAGTAATTGTATATTATTTCAAAGAATAATGCCCATTGAAAAATAAATTAAGGGGATTCCCCCGTTTCCCCCTTTATACTTAACCAATGAACCTCCACATCTAATCAGTGAAACGCCTTATCAGAATAAACCAGTATACCAAATTTGAAGCAAATCGGATAATTCTGCATGAACAACCCATTTATCTAAATTAAGGGGGATTAGCCCCCGTTCGCCCCTTTATACTTAATCAATGAACCCCCAAAACAAATCAGGGAAGCACCTTATCAGATAGAACCTATTCACAAAATTTGAAGCAAATCGAATAATTCTACATGAAAAATAAGTTATCTAAATTAAGGGGGAGGGATTAGCTCACCGTTCTCCTTTGCACAACCATTGAAACAACAAAACTAATCAGGGAAGCACTTTATCAGAATGAACCTATTTACAAAATTTGAAGCAAAGCAGATAATTCTGCATGAAAAACCCATTTATCTAAATTAAGGGGAGATTAGCCCCCGTTTCCCCTTTTATGCTTAACCAATGAACTCACAAAAGTAATCAGGGAAGCACCTTATCAGAATGAACGTGTTTACAAAATTTGAAGCAAATCGGAAAATTCTGCATGGAAAACCCATTTATCTAAATTAAGGGAGGATTAACCCCCCGTTCCCCTTTTATACTTAACCAATGAACTCCCAAAACTAATCAGGAAAGCGCCTTATCAGAATAAAGCTATTTACAAAATTTGAAGCAAATCGGATATTTCTATCCAGAGTTATCGCGTTACATACATACGTACATAAAGAACCTGCTGGCACATTAGCTCTCAGGCTTTAATAGCCTGTAAGCTAAAAATAAAAAAAACACGAACTAAAAAAAACAAAGAAAAAACAAATATCTTAAAAAATACTGACGAAGTATTTCAGTAATGTGTCCCTCCGGAGGGCATAGTGATATGAAAGAGTGGTCAAAGGGCTTTCTAATGATGTACCACATAATGAGTGTCAAAAAATATTAAAAAAGTGCCCGGGGGATTAAATTGGGGGAGGGGGATGCGAGGTTCATACTAGCAATATAACAACACGCGCGCATTCAAATGCAACGCAATTGGTGAATTTCAAAGAAATCGGTGAAGAACTTTCGGAGGTTTAAGATTTCGCACAAACGAACATTTATATTTTCTTAAATAGAGAAATGTGCCCCCACGGAGGGAAAGTGGGATGAGGGGTATGGTAGGTGCATAATATGAGAAAGTAGTCAAAGGGCTTTCTCATGATATGTCACAGGACGTGTGTCTGAAAAAAATTAAAAAGCGCCCCCTCGTGGTGGCGAGGAAATTGGAGGAGGGAGGAGCGAGGTTCGTGATAGGTATATAAAAACATGCGCGTATTCGAATGCAACGCAATCCGTGAATTTCAAAGCAATCGGTGAAGAACTTTCGGAGGTTTAAGATTTTGTACAAACGAACATTTATATTTTTATTTATATAGAAATGTGCCCCTACGTGGGGAAAGTGAGGTAAGCGAGATGCGAGGTGCATAATATGAAACAGTAGTCCAAGGGCTTCCTAACGATATATCACATGATGGGTTTTGGAAAAAAATTAAAAAGCGCCCCCTGGTGCGGGTGGTGGCAAATGGGGGGTGGGGGAGCGAGGTTCATAATAAGTATATAACAACACTTCCGTATTCGAATGCAACTGAACCCGTGAATTTCAAAGTAATCGGTGAAGAACTTTCGGAGATTAGCGATTTTGAACAAACGAACATTTATATTTTTATTTATACTAGGGGATCGTACCCGGACTTCCCGTGTTAAAGAATATAGGTGAAAACATTTTTTTAATTGAAAACTAATAATTTTTTTATATGCAATAATTTTTTTAGATTGCCCACTTACATTAATAAAAGCCTTTTTCATATGGAAAATACGAATTTTTTTTTAATTTATCAAAAGCGATATTTTCTTATTAGCCACATGTTGAGTGTTATTTGACTAAGATTTTGCTAGTTATGGCATATTTTTATATTCTGATAATTTCAGAGCTTATGCATGTCTGTTAAATTTATGTTTTATTTATATTATTTTATTTATTTATTCATAGGGAAGTTTTTTTAATGGATATTAGCCATAAGGAAATGATGAACTCTTTATTTTGTTTTAAGGGCAAACGGATTAATCTTTCGAAATCGAATTCCGCACGATATAGATAAATTAAAAAATACTTCATGCTTTAAAATTGTTTTTAAAACCATACGCAATCAGTAAACTGAGATGAACTTTGCAAACAAATTCCATTTGAAAAAAAATCCTATTTGGTGATCTAAAAATTTAAATTGTACGATTACAAATATGTTAGATTTGTGTTTTTACAATATTATTATTTTATTTGTTTATACAAGAAGTATTAATTTCGTTAACTTGTCTTTCACAAATATGTTATGTTGGTGGTTTTTTTTAATATTATTCTTTTATTTGTTTATAAAGAAGTATTAAATTCGTTATGCAAAAATAGTCAGAAACAAATGCTGAAAAATATTTGTTGCTTTATGTGCAAAATGTTTATTATTATTATGTATTGAAACCGGCACGTGATAAGATGGACTTAAAAAAAATCATGCTTAAAAATTATTTTAGAAAATATAATACGTCATTCAATTAAGATGCAGTTTTTAAACAAATTGCATTTGAAAGTAAATTTTTTCCCTATGCGGCGAAAATTGAAAATGTACGATGGTCAGAAGATTAAAAAATTGCAGTAGTGAAAATTTCAAGACCGAAATTTGATCGTGAACTGTTGTCATTCGCAAAATGATGTCAGCATTACGCACAGATACCTTTGTTATTTATAATATAGGTACTTAATCAGTAAAATACAATAAATATCAGTTATTAGGATCTGGTTATCAATTGACGCTCTTATGCTTGGTATTCCGGAATAAAAAACAGCAATTTTCAACTTCTCAAAATTTGCATACGCACTTCTCATATCCATATTCATCATTTTAATTTTTTTTTATTTTGTTTGATTATTTAAAAATAATTTAACTAAAAACTGGAAGTCACGATTGTCAGCTACATCTTTTATGTGAACAGACGCCCCCTTTACTTGAGATTTTAATATCAATTCCGGAGAGTAAAAATTTCCGTAATTTAAGTTTTTTGGACGCATTTGTGTTAAAATGTTTACTTTTATCTAAGAAAATTATCGTCTTCTTTTAAATATGACTACATTTTCACTTAAATAAGCATTTCACCTAGTGTCTGAAATTTAGTATCAGTACACATGCAGAAGGTTAAACAATATAGAAAATTTATGAGGAAAAGTGCGTAATTTCAAAAGCAGTATGTCATTTTCCGTTATTATGCCCCTAATATAATATTCTGCTTCTAATGGGATTTTGCGACACTAAACCCTATACAACAATTTTTATCAACAATTTTGAATTTTTATCAGAAAATAGCATGAGTAAAGATAAAAATACCTCATTATTTCTCTCTTGTCTGCAATAATGAAAGCTATCTAATTTTCCCAATTTTGAAGAAATTTCATAAAATGCTTTTAAAATTAAAATATAAAACTGGGGATATTTTAAAAAAAAACAGATATTACGATCACATCTACAAATGAAGAGCATTGAGTAAAAAAAAAATAAAAAAGTAAAATTGGTTCAGCATAAAGATTAGGGCAGATGACTAAAAAACACACATGTGTTTCAAGTATATAGATTATATAAAATTAGGAAAAATTAAATTAAGCAAATTACGTTATATTGATAAAATTATAGCAGAATGTCCTAAAGAATAGCATTAAAATATTTTATTATTCGAGAGAATTTCAAGAACAAAAACTTCAAGAACATGATATTATTTTAAACCACGACTTATTTGTTTGCTTGTCTAACTCGGCCAAGCAAGTACATCCAGGCGAAATTCTGTAATATAAATCGCTATTATTTGCATGTCACTTCTATTATATAACGACACTCTAAATTTTTGTAAAACATTGCGTTTTATCAGTGTGTGATTTCGCTTGCATTATTTTCAAAAGTTAAGCAATTTCACCTGTGAAGAATTTCAAAGCATCTGGGCTGTGAAAATGAAGCACTTCTACAAACATAATTCAGATTTAAGAATTAAAATACACGCCTCTTTATAAAATGGCGCCATTTCCATCCGCTAAAGCAATCCACATTTACAATCCAGTCTTAAACTTCGTCTACAGAAAAGTATGCATATGACGTCATTATCACGGAATAACAGACAATATTCTTGACATAGCCCGTATTTTAATTTCAGCTTTTTTCAGATTTTATGAGAAAATGACAACAAAAACATACAGTATCTGTTATTTTCGACTATTTTCCGTTTACTTTCAATAGAAATGGGGTACTTCTGTTGCCACGATAAGAAAAATGGTATTAAAAACTACAAAAAAATTAATATCTCAAAAATAAATTAATCTACAGCTTTTAAACAAACTGCATTTAAAAGAGCATTTTATTCCTTATACAACGGTGTAAAAATTTAAAATGTGCGATGTTTAGAAGTTTAAAAACTTGCAGTAGAGAAAATTGCAAAACCAAAATTTTATTTCAAATTTCAAAGTGTTGCCATTCGCAAAATGACGTATGCGTTACGCACAGATATGTTTGTCCTTTATAATATAGATAGATATATATCAGTTGTGTAGTCCTGGAAAAAAAAGTGGGGGGACGCTTCTAGTTTCAAACATTAGGGTCTGTTCCAGCCATAGGACAAACTTTGTTCCGAATCTTGCCTTTCATTTTCAATTGCAGAGAAAAGTAATTGGAAAATTCAATTTAAATTTAAAAATTAAAAATTTAAATTTAAATTAATTTAATTAAAGTTTCTTTATCTGCTGGACATTAAATAGCTTGCTATAGAATAACAAAAATTAAAACCTTATTTCACGTCTGAAAATTTTTGGAACAGAATTCGTAATTCAGTAACACTAATTCAAGCAACGAAATTTTTATTAGAGTTTGTTTTGCATTATTTATTTTGGAAATAGTAGTTATAAAATAACTGTTTTCCACTGACTATATGCCACTGTCCAAACTGTAATTTTGGAGAAATTCGACAAATTTATCGCATCTAGACAATTAGCAGAGTAGACTAGATGTAACAAATAAGTATACTGTTTATGTGAGAAAAATTATCAAAAAAATGTGACCAAGGTCGAAGATAATCGATGAATGTTTTTTATTGGCCCGAAAAATACGTTTAGTACTGAAATGCTGGCCCAAACTGCATTTTTAAAAATATATGAATTTTAAAGAGGAAGACAATAGATAAGTATCCTTCTACAGAGCATTTCCAAAAATTGCGTTTCAGTACGACCTCTGTAAAAAAAAAAAAAAAAAAAAAAAAAAAAAAAAAAAAAAAAAAAAAAAAAAAAACGAGATAAAAACTTTAAATTGATAACTAGGTTACTTCTAATGTGCAAGTGTAATAATATTTTTTTTGTCAAAATTAGAATTTTAACGGTGTGAAATGCAGAAAGAACATTCTAAAATTTCAGTTTCATCACAATTTCTCAAGAAACTTAGAACATGACACTTACGTTTTTTCAGTACCTAAATGTTCGCTTAAAACTTTTTTTTTTTTAATCTAAATTTTAAAAGTGTGAATTGATGGGAAAATCCTCTAAAATCACAACGATTTATCTGAAGCTCTTTTTACAAGAAGCTCAAAAATATATATAGCGGTAACTATTAACATGTAGATGCTAACGGAGAACGACTTTTAAAAGTTTCGAAATTGTAGGTGATGAAATGAGCTTAAAAGCTTCTAAAATTGCTATTCTTCTGAAATAATTGGGGCTAGAAACTTTAAATTTGACGTAGAAGTTATTTTTAACACATAGATATTTTAATTGAAAGAACAAATTAGAATTAAAATATGAATGCCTGAATCGGCACAATGAGTTACCACATTATTAACAGGAATAAAATCTACTCAAATTATAAATTTATTTGATTTGACGGCATTCTATAAAGTGAGCCTTATCTATAAAGCCTTAAGATTATCCATGAAAATTAAATTACTATTATAAATTAAAAGCGCCAGAATTTGCACAAGTTGCTAGCAAAGTCTGGCAATCGATAGACGAAGTCTTCAAGTTTTAGCTAAGGTCGGCCTGTGCATGTGCAGTGTTCGAAAAAATTTAAACATGCTTTAATTTTCTTACTTGTTGTAGATAAGCAGGCAATGTAAAATGCAAAAACGTTTAAAATAAGGTGGGGAATATGCCTCTGCATAGTCATTATACCCTTGAGAGGGGATGATGACTATAATAACAAATTCGAAAAGCTAAGTGATATTACAAGAAAGAGGTAACGAAAGGTAATAAGCATATACAATTGACCTTAAATAAAAGACAATCGATGCCGTCAATAACATTAGTGACAAAGAAATCTAAAATGGTATTTACAAATGCGTTTTTAGAAGAGCTCCAATTATTGGAGATGACGGAAAACACTTTCAAATTATGTTTTTAAGTTTTAAAACTACGTTGTCTCTTTACATGATCGCTGCCCGTGTAGCTTTTTATTTAAACATTCTTGTAAAGCATTTTTTCTTCTTTTTATAATGCTAAAATTTAATTTTGTTTTGAAAATGCCATCGCCATTATGTATACTTTTCCAATTTTCATTTACAAATATTTAAATGTTGCAAAAATGTTGTATAAGTCAACTTCATTTCTTAATTTTTTAATTTAAAGATTAGTTAAGTAGATTTTTAACGGTTTTGTTGCAGTAAAATTTTTTTTTATCTAACTGACAAATTTTAAATAGAAAAGTCGTATAAAAGTTTTTTAAAAAATTGTATGCATTTTTTTAAAAAATTAACGAGATTATTATTTCAATATTATTTTATTATCTTATTTTAAGCAGTTTTATAATTTGCATTACCTACTTATCTCCAACAAGTAAAAAATTAAAACGCGTGTCAATCTTTATAGTACACCCTATATATCAGCTAATATATTAATTATTCACAAATGTATGTAAAATTAATTGTAGAGCAATAATGTGACAGGGAAAGGCATGTGTAGCATATTTTATGAAAAATAAAATTTTGTTCAGTTTATTACACACATCAAACAATAACAGCTTATAAATGTTAATGTATTCATTCGAATTATTTGGATCGGACATATATAGAAATTAATAAACATATGCGCATCACACAACATACTAAAATTTAAACCAGCTGCGAAACGCATTTCAAGAAATATCTGGCCATTCATGGACTGAAAAAAAAAATTTCAAACAATTTACTAATGTAGAAATGCCACAACGCAAAACGCAAAAAACTCTAAAAATCGTTTAAAATTCAAAAATCGAAAAGGGCAAAATTTACTATAGTGGGCTAAAGCATTGTACTCGAATTTCTCTTACGAATGTCAAAAAATCGCCACGCAATGCTGAAAAACGTTATTCTCATTAAAAATCACTAAAAATTAAAAAATCGCACAAGACAAAAATTTTTATATGAAACGATCAGAAGATTGAAACCGAATGACAAAAAATCGCCGCAAAACATAAAAACTCAAAAATTCTATAAAAAATTGGCAAAAAATACAAAAATCGCGGTACGAATTCCGAAAAAAACTTATTCAAAAAAGGACAAAATATATTAAACATGCATTAAAAGATTGGAACAGGATTCTTTTTATGAATGTCCAAATATTGTCGCAGAACGCAAAAAAACTTTTAAAAATCGCATAAAAATTTACAAAAGATTCAAAAATCGCTGTGCCAATTCCGAATAAGATTTATTCAAAAGATCGTAACATTTACTGTAATGGAACTAAAACAGTTAAGCTGGATCCTTTTTATTAATGTGGAAAAAACACTGCGAAATGTAAAAAAATCGCTAAAAATTCAAAAAATCGCAGAAGACAAAATTTACTATAGTAGATTAAAACATCTTTGCCGGAATTCTTTCATAAATGTCAAAAAATCGCCGCGGAAAGAATTTTTTTTAAAGTTCAAAATCTGTAAAAATTCAAATATGAGAACGCAATTGTGAACGGACAAAGTCTATTACATTATATCTAAGAGCTCGAAACCGAATTCCTTTTTCGAATGTCATAAAATAGAAACGAAACGCGAAAAAAAGCTTAAATTCGTATAAAAAATTCGCTAAAAATAAATAGCTGTACAAATTCTGAATAAACTATATTGAAAAAGTTGAAAAGTGGACAAAATTTACTACTGTTCAAAATAAGACCGAATTCCTTTCATTAATGTGAAAAAAAATCACCTTGAACGGTAAAAAAAAAAAAGAAAAAAAGAAGGGATTAAAAATCGCAAACAAATTTAAATAAAAAAAATCCGAAAACTGGCTTTGAAGTGCACAATTTTAGACCTAATTTTACCTTGTCTTCATCTTGTAGGCAGTCTTTTCAGCACGTAGACCACACAGATCAACGTCTATGTTTATTATTATAGAATTGGTTTTGCTTTCGATTTTGAAATAGAAGTATATCCCCCTATTAAAGGAAATCTTAATTAAAATTTCTTCTTGTTTTTGTTATACTTCTTGAATACGTTTTTATCAAAAGAAAGTATTGGAATCTTTTTCTGATGGATTTACAGATTTTAGGTTGGCTTGAATATGATTTGAAAATTTTTTAAAAACTCTATATAATACAAATTTTGTAACTACTCTGTTTCAAAATCTAAAGCATGGAATTTCATCAAATAGCCCCTTTCACACTTTTGGAGGACTAAAATATTTTGGGAGCCTTATAATAAATTCGAAAACACGTAAAAGCAACTAAACCCATACATGACAATGTGATGGATTTTTTTGTGTGTGTGGTATTGTAAAAGTGCTATAAATGATTTACGCATCATCGTTACGAATCCTACAGTTTTCCGTGCATTTCAAATAATTATTGTTAATAGATCATGGTATTTGGAAATATTTTTTAATGTACCTACAAACGAACGATAAATGCTAGTTCCGATAGGGAACATGTTCCTTAGCGGAATTTCGAATTTCAATTCTCATCTTCGTTATATTTAAAACACTATAACTTCATTAATGTGTCTTTCAAACAATTTTTGCCAATAAAGCGTAATATGCAAGAAATCTTGTTTTGTTTTCGCTTAAACGAAATACTGATGCTATAACATCATTTACAGTAGTGAAATACTACATCGAACCTGAAAATGTACATAAAATTTTTCTGCAATTTAAGCAAACTTATGGTAGTTAAAATGTGAATAGACGAATAAGCCCAGTAGACACTTTTCAACTTTTTTGAAAAGTATTAAAAATCATTACCTTATTTCAAAAATTCCTAATTTATTGGTGTCTTCAAAAAGTTTGGGAAAGTCTGCGTCCTCCCACGTCTCTAGCGTCCCCCTTGAAAATTTAAAGTAAGGGGACGCTCGAGATAAAATAAAAAAGTGAGGGGACGCCGTCCCCCCGCGTCCCCCCTCGACTACACCACTGATATATATGTCGTAGGCTAATTGAGAAATCAGGATCCTTTCAAAGAGCCTAGGCTGTTTGCTAAAAGCCGGGCTAATTGGAGAATCATCTCCCTTTTTCCAATTAGCCTGATATTTTGCAGGCTTATTGCAAAAAGCCTAGACAGCGTTAGGCTAATTGAAAAATGGCCGTTTATTTCTCAGTCAGCATGATATTTTTAGGCTTATTAACCCGTAACGAGACCCGAATGTGAAAAAAAAAATTACAACAGACCGAAAAACCCGAAATCTGACACGAACCAAATCTGAATCTGACCAAAATATTCCAAAGAACCATAGCCCGATCCAAGCAAGACCAAACTATTTCCGTGCACATGCAACCCGATACGAACTTAAAAATTTTGTTTAAAAAAAACCCTGAAAAATGGCCCGAACTAAATATGATAACCGACAAAAATATTCTAATGCGCCAGGGATCAAATTTCATTTTCTACAAATTATGTTGTTAAAAGTGTTTATTTTTATATAGAGTGTTTTTTTATCGTTTACCAAAAGATAATTTCTAAAATGTTATTTTTAGAGGTATATTTCAAATTGCAAAAATGTTTCAAATTTTGTTCTGCATGATATAAAAATCGATTTACATTAAAATAGTTGCTTTTTAAATAGATAAGGAATTAAAAAAAATTTAGAATGTCTGGGTCTTATAAGTTCAGCATGTTCTAATATGTAAAACAGTAAAAATTTATTCTTCCATGACCAAAACTTACTGAGTAATGATACTTCCAATTTAATGATTTTTTTGTTTTATTCAACAAAAATGGGAAAACATGTTTTGAGTATTAATAAATTGCAATTACAAATTATTACATTTGATTAAAAAATACATAATATTTTCATCTCCTATAGGGTTCGCTTTGGGTATGCGTTGTTTGATACGGCCGCAATAAAGTTGGGGATCAAATTCCATTTTTTACAAATCATGTTGTTAAAAGTATTTATTTTTATACAGCTTGTCTTTTCTTATCGTTTACCAAAAGATAATTTCTAAACAGTTCGTTTTAGAGGTATAGTTCCAGATGCAAAAATGTTTAAAATTTTGTTATGCATCTTTTAAAAATCAATTTACATTAAAATAGCTGCTTTTTAAATATTTATAAAATTAAAAATATATATAATGTCTGGGTTCTATAAGTTTTATTTAGATAAAGCTTTTCCGTGTTCTAAGAAGTAAAACTGTGAAAATTTATTCTTCTATGGCTAAACTTACTGAGTTATGATACTTATCATTGTCAATTTTCAACGTTTTAGTCACCATAAATTGAAAAACGTGTTTTTAGAGCCAGAAAGGCTTAAAATGTATCAGATTCAAAGTATCATAACTAGCTAAGTTTTTGTCCTGCAACAAATATGTTTTAACCCTAAACTGATTTTAATGGTGTGGATATATCTCAACAAAAAATAGGGACTATACATACATCCCAAAATTATTCCAAACATTTCGTTTAAAGGCCTTTGAATTAAAACGTCCATTGACACCATACACAGCGATTAGTTATATGTTTTAAAAATAATAGGTTGTTGCAACCTGCTACCTGTGCAAGTATGGAACGATGCAACCTATTATCCAAAAGTGACTCTAATTTCCCATCTCTAATAACAAAGTTAATAGATTTAGTATTAACTGTTAAATAATATGTACAAAAATGAAATTTCAAAGATAAAAAATCAGTACTTTCCTCCGAATATCAGACATTTTTCAGTGAAAAAAAAATTATTATTTGAAAAATAAAAATACAGAAAGATAATTAAATTAATTTTAAATAATATTTAATAATAAAAATATACATACCACCGAAATATTAAAAGGATTTCATGTAAAAAGTACTTTTGACTGATCAAATGATATTTAGGATGTTTAAACATAATTTTAAATTGATTATAAAAAATCTATATAAAACAACAGTGCAGGTCTTTCACAAGTTTTATACACATCACTCATTTTCATAAATATGGATGGTTGAGTACCAGAAAGTCCCGATTTTAAGAAACACTTGACAGTAAAATCTCTACCAACTTTTAAGCATTTTTGATTTTCTTTACATTCCCAAATATAAAAAACACCACCAAAATTTTTTTACATAAAAAATTTATTTAAAAAATCCAAGAAAGAATTTCCCATCTTTACATTTTTCTTGGCAAATTTCTATTTATATTTTGATATAGTATTACTGAAATCCCCCACTTGCATGAAATGTTCTCTTCCCTTCTCTGCTTCCACCCAGCACAGAAATTAAAAATCTGTCCTACTTGTTACTAGCTAGTAACAATAGGTAAAAAATCAATCATCTGAACTACATCCTCGCACCATCACACAAATTTTACACTTTCCTACTCCCCCCGCATACAAAATTTAAAACTCTTTATTTAAAAAAATATGCTGTATTTGTTGCTCTGTTGTAACAAAAAATAAATAATCAACCATTTAAATTATCTCCCTGCCCTCAAAATGTCTGCTTCCTTTCCTCTTAGCCACCCCAAGCAAAAAAAAAATATCTTTAACATCTATTTATAAAAAAATATTCTGTCATATTTGTTGCTCTCTATAAACAATACAATAAATAACCAATCATCTAAATTACTCACACATCCTCTAAAATTTACACTTCTCTTACCCTTCCTCTTCTCACAGCATACAAGATTTAAGATCTTTAAAACTATTCAAAAACATATGCTCTATTTGATGCAATAAGTTGCAATAAATAAATAATAAACCATTTCAATGATCTTTCTACCTCCAAAATGTCTCCCCACCCTTTACCATCCACTTTAAAAAGAAATCTTTAAAATTATTTATAATAAAAATCTTCTGTCCTATTTGTTAATCTCAATTAAAAAATAATCTAAATTACAAATCACTTTCCTTCAGATTTGAAATTTCACCCTCATCTCCCTAAAATATAAAGCTATAAATTTTTAAAACACTTCTTACAAAATATCTTCTGTCTTATTTATTGCTCTCTAGTAAAAATAATAGATAATTTGGCATTTAAATTATATCTTTAAAATAAAAATGCACGAACAACCTGAAAAAACACACATCTTAAATTTAAAAAGTATAAAATTCTATTTTAAAATAATTTGCTGATCTGTGGTAAATATAAATGAAAAATCAGTCATGTAAATTAACGTCCTTTCTCCCAAAAGTTACACTTCCCCTTCTATCCTTCAATACAGCAAATAGTTTAATATCTTTGATATTAATTTTCTAAAAAATTCTACTCTGTTTCTTATTTTGTAGTAAGGTGACTATCTAAAATCGTCATCCATTTTAAATTTTTTGCTACATCCTTGCTCCATAAAATGGGAAGAGAGTATTTATAAATATGTGTGAGTAAAGCAACAATTTTCCTCTTCTTGGGATTTTACTGTTTTCATCCCTGAATCATACATATATTTTAAGTTTTAAAATAAATATCTTTAAAATACCTCCCCCTAACAAAATATATTATCAGGGGTGAGAATAACCGAACATAAAAGATTAAAATCATCTCTCTGCTCTCCCTCTCTCATGTCCCTAACCCCTTTTCCGGGGATGGAGAATGGAAATTTAAGGGGAGAATTAGGGAGATTATTTATTTAATGTTGCTACAAAGTAACAATACAGCATAAAAATCTTTAAAAAAATTGAAAATATCTAAAGTTAGTATGCTAGAGGGAGGGAGAGGCAGAATTTTTTTGGATGTGGAGAGAGATAATTTAAACGATCATTTTATTATTGTTACAAGAAAGTTACAAATAAAGCAAAAAAGAAGAAGAAAATAAACTACGTTTACTAGGAGGGGGGGGGGGGGGTGTAGAAAAAAAGAGGACTATCTTATGAATTTAAAATAGAAGAGTTATAAAGGTGAAACAATGCATGTTTGGTACTAGGGGGGATTAAAAGTGAATAACGAATAAAGAAAAAAATTAAGATTTTTAAAGACTACAAATTTTGTGTGCTAATGGTGCTAGGATTTTAGGAGAGACTTTAGATTATTCCTGTTTTCTTAAGTGGAAATCGGCCGAAAGGCCGAATATTTTCATCTTTGTACTCACCTTTTTACATTAAAATTAATGATAAAAATAGGTTTTTCAATGATTCTTTTAAATTCAGATTATAACTCCCCTTCTAAATTGAACAGTTTCAGATTTTGAAAAAGAATCCGGGCTTACAATCAGCAGCGTACGGTACGTAAATGAATAATAAGTATTTTGCACTCCCTATTCTACAAAAAGCATGTTTCAGGGAACCTCAGAAATTCATACTCATTTCATTCAATAAATTCTTGAAATAGTGTAAAACAAACCACAACCGATTTTCCCTATAGACCATAATACTATAAAATTGAATTATTTTGAGGGTCTCTCTGAACGAACTATAAATGCTGCACAATTTATTTTAAATAGCTAATGTGGCATAGTGAACCTCATTACCTTACATCAATTACATGGCACACCTGTGTAACTACCTAGACCCAGATCATAGTCAGATGGGAGACAACTAAATCAAAGTCTTAAACACTTTTTTAAGCATGACAGAAAGTTTTAAGGAGAGCTTGAATTTGCATTACCAACATTTATTGACATTTAGAAATCGCATTATACCGATGAGGCGATCTTGAATTTAAGTAACATAATAGATTAGTAAAGGTACCAGTAATGACATCTTAATTAAATTAGGGTACATTCTTTTTATAGAATCCTGTTGAGAAAAGCATATTTTCAAAACATTTTTAGCAACATTTATTTATATTTTCTAACTTTATCAGATTATTATTACCTTTTATAATAACAGTCAGTGTATCAAACACACAAGCACACTAATTTTTATTATCAATATTATAGGGAATTCCCAGACCGTACCCCTTTCAGAAAAGTATTTTTTATTTTAAACATTTATAAGAAAATCTGTTCTAGAGTCAAAGAAATTTATTGTAAAAAATCATATTTAACAAAAGTTTTTAAACTTAAATACGACCAATCATTAAATCATCTTATTAATATAGGTTATATACGGTGTAAAAGATAAATACAGATTTGTAATATTTTTCAGGTAATATTAAGTACGATCAAAATAAAATTGGGTTTCCTAAAGATGGCGGTAAAGCTCTTGATCTGCTGATTTAGGGGTTTAAATTGACAAAAATTTTGTTGATCACTGTTTCTTATTTGTCACTGTAATATTTGGTAAGAAATCCTTTTTTAATACTAGAATATGCCAAGATTAGTTAACTGCAATTAACAAATTTTGAGAGCAAAAATGAACACTTTGATTGCTTGAAAACACACTATTCACAGAATATCTTGTTTCATATCTCACACATTTTTTTCCCAGTATGAATTAAAAAATGTTTGCTTAAAGCATATTTCTCAGAGAATTTTTTGTTGCATATTTCACACACAAAAGGTCTTACACCAGTATGTGTTAACAGATGCCTGGTTAAAGTACAATTTTGAGAGAATTTCTTGTTGCATATCTCACACACAAAAGGTTTCTCACCAGTATGAGTTAACAAATGTTTGCTCAAAGCAATCTTTTGAGAAAATGTCTTATTACATACCTCACACATAAAAGGTTTCTCACCAGTATGAACAAATACATGACTGGTTAAAGTACTTTTTAGAGAGAATTTCTTGTTGCATATATCACACATAAAAGGTTTCTTGCCAGTATGAGTTAACAAATGTCTGCTCAAATCAATCTTTTGAGAAAATTTCTTATTACATACCTCACACACAAAAGGTTTATCTCCAGTATGAATTAATAGATGGCTGTTTAAATTACTATTCTGAGAGAATTTCTTGTTGCATATCTCACAAGCAAAAGGTTTCTCACCAGTATGAACTAATAGATGACTATTTAAAGCACTTTTTAGAGAGAATTTCTTGTTGCATATCTCACAAGCAAAAGGTTTCTCACCAGTATGAACTAATACATGAGTGTTTAAAGTACTATTTTGCGAGAATTTCTTGTTGCATATCTGACAGACAAAAGGTTTCTCACCAGTATGAACTAATACGTGACTGTTTAAAGACTGTTTTAGAGAGAATTTTTTGTTGCAAATCTCACACACAAAAGGTTTCTCACCAGTATGAACCAATAGATGGCTATTTAAATTATTTTTTTGAGAGAACTTCTTGTTGCATATCTCACACACAAAAGGTTTCTCACCAGTATGAACCAATAGATGGCTGTTTAAATTACTTTTTTGAGAGAATTTCTTGTTGCATATTTCACACATAAAAGGTTTCTCACCAGTATGAACTAATAGATGACTCTTTAAGGAACTATTTTGAGAGAATTTCTTGTTGCATATCTCACACACAAAAGATTTCTTACCTGTATGAATAAACATATGCTGTGTTAAATGGATCTTTTGAGAAAATTTCATGCTGCATAGCTCGCACATAAAAGATTTCTCACCAGAATGAGTTAAGAGATGGCTGTTTAAGTGACTCTTTCGAGAAAATTCTTTGCTGCATAGCTCACAAACAAACGATTTTCCTTGCGTCGAGTAAGAAGCTGCTTTTTCAAAATTGTGTTGTATAGAAATATTTTGCTGCATATTTCACACGTTAAAGACAGTTTTAAGTTATGTGGTGTGCATCTACATTTATGGCTTTTTGCATCTGTAATAAAGAGAAGCAAGTTAATCGATCAATTTTAAAGATTCCGGAAAAATAAACATGTAATGAAAAACTAAATTAACCGAGACAACCTGAACTGAAAAAAATCTACCACGGTATTAAAATCTACGGTAGACTCCCAATTATCTGATATTCATGGAACCAATGGTGTACCAGGTGAATTTCGAAAATTTTATAAATATTAAACTATAACTAAAATTAAAATAAATAAAATAAACAGCTATCCTCATAAAGTAAATAATCTATCATAAAGAAAACATTATAAATAAAAATGATAAAGAAGCTAGCTGACCCGCACTGCGTTTTCTCAGGCCTGTCGATTTTTCCAAACGAATACGAATGTTTAAATTCTCGATTCATATTAAAATTAAAAAAAGGATATCTGGAAATGAACCTTCGGAATGGGTCCCCACTGTCTTGGGCAGTGTAGACTGTGCTTGTTGCAACACAATATGTTCAAAACAAACTTCGAGTCCCTACTGCCTGTGGTACCATATACCGTGTGTGCAGAGCAAGTGCAACAAAATCTTGTTTTTTCATTTTCCACTGAAAGGGGGAGCAAAATGTTTTAAATAAAATTCCGACACGTGTCCTCGCTACCTGCTGCACCGTATAGCAGGCATGCCGAGCACGTCTTGCTAAGATTGTTAGTTCTACTTTTTACCGCCAGGGGACGCACAGTTTTCCAAACAACCCAACTTCCGAACGGAATTCCCACACGAGTCCCCACTGCTTCTTGCACCGTATAGGAGGCGAGCAGCGCACGCGCTGCAAAATCTTTTAGTTCCACCTTCCACTGCCAGGAGGCACAATATGTTATATACGAATATCCAACAAGTGTCCCTACTGCCTGTGGCAGAATTTGCTGATTAGTGTTTCATAATCTATGCTGTAACATGATTTTTCGTTATTGTTAATTATATATATATATATATATATATTTACAGGGTGGCAGAATTACTGTGTGTGGATGAAAATAATAGGTTAGAGTATTCAGAATGTGTTGGAAGCTGTTTCATAATCTATGCTGTATGCATGATTTTTCGTTCTTGATATTAAGTTTTGTTCTTAGCACAGGGTGGTAGGATTACTGCAGATGGATGATAATTATAGGTATTACGATAAGAATGTATATTGAAAAGTGTAATCTATGCTGTATGCATGTGTTTTATGTTCTTGTTTGTCTGTTGTTAGCTCTCAGCACAGGGTGGTAGAATTGATGCAGATGGATGAAAATGATAGGTATTACAGAATCCAGAATACGTTGGATAGTGTTTCATAATCTATGCTTTATGAATGATTTTTATTTCTTCTGAATTATGTTTTGTTCTTTGCACTGGGTTGTATAATTAATGCAGATGGATGAAAATTATAGGTGTTACATTATTCAGAATGTGTTGGAAAGTGTTTCATAATCTATGCTGTACACAACATTTTTCGTTCTTGATAATTATGTTTTGTTCCTTACACAGAGTGGTAGAATTAATGCAGGTGTGGGAAAATGATAGGTGTTACAGCACTCAGAATGTGTTGGAAAGTGATTCATAATCTATACTTTGCTCATGATTTTTTGTTCTTTGCACAGGGTTGTAGAATTTCTGCAAATGGATTAAATGATAGGTGTTACAATATTCAGAATGTGATGGAAAGAGTTTCATTAATCTATGCTGTGTGCATGATTTTTCATTCTTGAGGAGGTCGGAAAAGTTAAAAATGTGCCCCCAGGTGTCAAATTGCGCAGACAGAGCACAAGAGAGGTATAATATAAAAGAGTGGTCTAAGGGCTGTCCAGTGATACAAAAGTAAAAAAATTGCACCCCCGTAGGCCGACTATCATGCATCCGGAATCCCCCCCCCCCTTTGAAACTTTGGTACCGTCAACCCAAACCGTCAACCCCTTTGGGCTACTTTTTCCTGGTTCCACTCACATTTCCATTATTAAAAAATATTATATGTGATTTTTCAACAACGAAATGGTGTTGTAAAGAATTAAAGTAAATCAATGAAGCAAACTGTATGGTTTTAAAGAGGAATTTTTTTTAAAACTATTTTTAAAGTTTTGGAATAAAATAGCCCCTGCTGGGTGCTTTTTTGGTCCATTCACTTAGTTTTATATAAAATGAATACATTTCATATGTAAATGAATACATTTTTATTGAAACTTCATTGCAATACAATTTGCTAATAAACTAACACTGCAAACCAGATAAACAAATGGTTTTTTTTTACATTTAAACACAATGAACTTATTTTTAATATTTAAGAAACGAGAAACAGTTTTCGTCATGCTATCCTCAGCAACTGAAACAAAAACAATTTATGTAACATTTTGCTATAGTAACATTTGAAAAAAATGTTACTTAAAACATGTTTTAAGAGATTTGGTTGTATAAAAGGCATTTCTAAACAATTGGGGCTGTTTTCGAACCAAAAGAGGCCTTGCACAAAGTAACCCCGAAATACTCGTTTTCATATTAGCTTTATGAAAACGCAAACATTTCCTTTCAAAATAAAAAGTTAAAGAAAAAAATATGATTACACATGGGTTACAGGTTACTAAAGATAATATTTTGACACTTACCTTATTTGTAGTTCTTATCCAAATTGTTACACTTTAGAAAGTTTAGAGAGTTAAAATTTACACACGAAAACAGTTGTTTACAATCACATCCAGTGTTGCTACTAAAAAAAATTAAATTATCCCCAAACTATTCAAATAGCGTATAGTAGGGTATAAAATATTTTTCAAGGGGCAAAATGTCCAAATTATCTAGTATTGTTTGTTCAATACAAAGAATAAAAACTTTTTTAATAGGATGGACCAAAGTAACCCCAGGTGACGGTATGTTATAAATAATATGTATCGGATGCTCCGTAAAAAACAGATCTAAAATCATATTTGCTGCAGAAAAAGCTACGATTATGCTTTCCCCTTCCGTTGTCACCTTTGAATTTTACATACACAGGTTTACCAATTTTCAAATATCTATCTTAATTATATTTATTTTTCCTCATTAGTTCGCAATTACTTCATTTCATTTTTTAAAATTAAATGGAGGGAGACCTCTTTTTAGTTAAATTTTTAATGAATATGCTCAACGTACACAAGATTTGCGGCTGCATTGCCTGTTATTCGCGGAAAAAATGAGTTAACGCCATTTGTAACTGAACAATGCTGTACCGTAATTGACGTGCCGCTAATTAAAGCTATCACCAAACAGATTACGATCGGCGGGGAGCATACTTTGCATTTTCTTTGCTGGTCAATCATTGAGGTTCGGTTTCCGGTAAACATGCGGTGGACCCTCATCGTCAAAAAAGTGGAGGGCTCATATCACCTAACCCGCATATTTATTTAAAGAGAGGAAATGCATTTTCTCTTCATTTCTTTCAAAGTAAACTTAATTATTTAAAATCTGGGTTTTAGTAAAAATATAACTACGGTGTGAGATTTATGTTTATAGAAATAAAATAGATTACATATTTTATTTATTTTTGAAATATTTCTAGGAAAAATGTCCCCAAAATGTACTATCTTTTTATGACCATACTGAAAACAATGAATATATTATTTTTCAATTTCTATTGATCTTAACCCGAGAGTAGTCGCGCCATTTTTTAGAACGTTAGTAGTCGCGTTCGGTCCATTTGCCGCCGTTACCAGCAGGCCGAAAACGAAGGGGAAACTTGCCGGTGTTATCAGATGATCGAAAACGGATAACGTAGGGTGAAAATATTGACTGAACTTTAAAAGATTACAGCAATTATTCATTTTACAACCTTTTACAGCAATTATTTATTTCGCTTAAGTATATATTCAGTTGGCATCTAGATAAATGTTTTTAATAACTCTTTTTTCGTTTTGCATAAATACTTAAAAGTAAATAGTAAATGATTTGATTGAATTTCTGATGTTACTATGAATCAATAATTAGTAGGAAAACATTTACTAATATGAATCTAAATTCATGATAGGGGTAGTTTTATTTATTTATTTTTTATTTTTTTATTATTATTATTTATTTTTTTTTTGGAAGGACAGAATCAGTCAGGTAGATTTTTTTGATACTCCGGCACTCTATATCCATTTAATAAAATAAAATTAATAAATTTAGCATCAATATATTACACTGACATTAAATTGAACAATTAAATTGAAAATAAAAATGACATGCAACAGAAAATCAAATACAATACCACTAATTCACCAGCATATTGCGGACGATTAATTCATTTAAAACATATGAAAAACCATCAAATTTGATGCCATAAACAATTAAAGACAATATATATATATATAAACTTTCTGTACAATAATACCATTGAAAAATAAGGAAAATGACCAATAATTATGAAATCACAAATACCACATAAACCAAATATTATTAAAAATGTATAATTATATATATATATATATATATATATATATATATATATATACATATATATGTATATATAATAAAGAAAAAGGTAAAAAATACTTAACTTCGAAATTATAAATGTAAATGTTGTAACTACGTTTTATTTATTTATTTATTTTGTGGGGTGTCTGTGTGTGTATGAGGGGGAGAGGAGGGGGGGTGGGGCTCTCGAGATTTTGTGATTAAATCCATTTTTCAAATGGAAATGCACGATTTGTAGTTTTTCTACTTATTTCAGGGTGGGAGCAGCGCCCTTGAATAAAAACTCTCGATACGAATTTCGCTCATATAAAGTAAATAATAAATAAGTTATTGAAATTATATATTTAATTTAAATATATTTGCAATTGTAAATTTAAATCCTAAGATGGATAAATTATTTTAATTAATAGAATCACTGAAATGTTCATCTTAATAGGGATGTATTTTACAGAAACTATTTAATTAAAATGAATATTCAATTGTACATTTCATAATAAGGTATTAATGTTATAATTTATTGTTTCATAATAACGTTCATTAAATTAATAAAAACAATAAGAAAATTTTCTCCGAAACTATAAATATGCAGAAATAATTTAATTTAAATGAATTTTCTCTCATATTCTGGAAAACATTATTCTGAAAAATAGTTTGAACAATTGATGAAGGACAACAAATTTAAATTTGTTAGATAGTGTCCCCAAGCCTCTATTGGATTTCAATAATAATTTCTGCGGCATTGTTAAAAAAAAATGTGTTTTTACTTACAGCATGAAAATTTAAAAATAGATAAATTTTATAAAAATACTTAAAATATTTTTTTTAAATCATAGTATAAACATTCACTGAATTATCCAAAAGAGATTTTTATTTGCGTAATTTCTAACCTACATTATAAAATTCTCATTATTTTTCTTATTGTACAAATAAATTATATGTATGTTCTTCGCAAATATAAACACTACATTTCCGAGAAAATTATTTTATCTTTCGAATTTGTTTTATTGTACAAAAACGATACTTTTCAGATTTTGGATATACGGCAATTTTTTTTTACTGATTCCCACAAAAGTCTCTTCTCTTTTTTTAATGGTTTTGCAGTATTATTGTCTTTTTTCTTTCATTTATATGTTCGGGTAATAAATGGAAAGCAAGTTCTTTCAAATAATGATGATGAATTTCCCTTTTTTTCATATTTAAATAATTATCGATTTGAGAATTTATTCCCGCAATATTTGACAATGAAAAAAAAAATGTAAGTGACCATCCATCATTTTTTTGTGCGAACTGACTACACAACTAATATAATAAAACAATTTTAAATCACATTCTAAAAGTAAAAAAAGTACTCTTTGAACGAATAAAATAATAGAAGGAAAGAAAGACGAAATAACAACAGACAGAGAGTCCGTACTTCGAAGAAACCTTCCCCACAGATTTCGCGGAAATGGGAAAGGATGAACACGAGGGGGGAAAATTCAACTAACGTAAGTGGTCGCAACGCGGTCATTTAGACCGATTGAAACTTAAGAATGCGATAAAATGCTAAGAAATAGCAGGAATGACTTGCAATTTTACTACACAAGAGTGTGAACACTCAAGGTCAGCTACACGGAATTTGGCTATCGTAACTTTAACGGGAAATGAGTTACAGGAAGATAACGAATTTCGGGCGGGGAAAAGACCAACGCGCGACTATTAACGGGTTAATAGTTAAAATAAACAGACAACAAATTAATAAAAAATACATCTGAATCGAAAATATACAAAATATTTGATTACTGTAAGATGCAATGATTGGGCATTGCATATTATACAAAACACCTGCTAGGTATTGCAATTATATGCGCGATTTTTTTAAATATATGTTTATTATTATTATTATAAAACTGAAAAATGTCTACCCTGGTGAATTTTCAGACAGAAAAATCAATAAGGTAAAAAAGACCCTTTTAGTATTCCAACCATTTTTTTTTTGTTTTGCCAAAATAAATTTTTAAATGTAAACAAACATTGGGCAGAAAAGAGTGATGCTAAAATTCTATTTAGTATCATTTGAGACACTTTCAGTCTAAAGTACAGTACTGAAAACAGAATTTTCAGTGAAAAGAAAAAATATAAACTAAAATGGGAGAAAATAAATAAATAAATAAAATATAATGTTTTTTTAATCAAGTTGTTTAAACACCTTAAATTCCCAATTATAATGAATAAAACAAAAGCAAAGTCAAATTCATTGTTGAAGTTTTTCAGAAATGTTCCATGAAATCCTTATAGATTTTAAGGGGAGGGGGGTTGCTAGAGCAAGAAAAACATAAAAATTGCCTTTAAGCTTGTTTAATAAGTAAATACGCTTGTTCCAAAATTTTCTGTATGATCAGAGAATAATCAACACCTACTACTATCATTATTATTTTTTTTCTATCTCAAAGTGACTTTGACTACTTGTCATAGCTGTCAAAAGTAGTCAGTTGCAAAAATAAGATATTCCACATTTTTCAAAACCTCCAAAGATAAACAAGATTTCGATTAAAATATATATATATATACATCAAATGTACAGCCTCACCTCCCTGTCTACACCCACACACACACAACACACTTGGACTTGCAAGCATATACACATACAGTTAAGGAAAGATGAGACGAAGATTCCATTTTTTGACGCGTTTGTTTGTTTGTTTTTCCCACTAGAGATTTCCGTAGATATATTTAAAAATATTTTAAACTTTTAAAATAATCAACATTTTCAAAAGGTGTAGATTTTTCGTTACTGCGGACTTGTATTAATTTTTATGTTAGCGTGTTTACATCCAGAGACATTGTTGAGTAAACGTGCTCCCTCGTCTGGCTTTCCATCGCCGTGTTTTTGTAATGAAATTAGTATAATAAATAGTATAATGGATTTACAAATTAGGTAAGATTACTTTTTTTATATTATTTAAATCAGTTTATTAGAATTAGTTAAAATTAGTTCTAGGGGACTAAAGATAAATATGAGTAAAACAGAGCATTTAACTACAGATCAGAAGACTGATATTTTATTGAATGATGATAGTATTAAAAGTGTAGAGGATTTCAAATAACTTGGCTCTATCATTTATGAAGATGGATCAAGCCAGAGATATGTTGAAAGGAGAATTGGTGAAGGCAGAAAAGCAATAGCAATGTTGCATTCTGTTCTGTGAAGTAGTAACATTCTACCTAATCTTAGCCTGTATCAATACAGGTCTGATATACACTTATACTGCTATCAGCAGAGAAACTATGATCGTGCTGTGGAAGACACCTGTAATAAAACTGCGTGTTGAATCTTCATAAACCATAGAAAAGTCAAATATTGTTGACGAGAGTTCTTTATTTAAATTCTATTTCATGCAATGTATACTTCATAAAAAGATACAGCTTTCAGTTGAAAAGTATTCAGAGCTAATTTTGTTTAAAACAGCTAAGTAAATCATTAAAAATAACTTTGGTTAAAACAGGATTAAACTTCAATACACCTGGAGCTTTTCAAAACAGCTTAAATTTAAATCATAACTAAAACCGTTTTCTAAAAACATCGTAAAACTCAAACTAAATACCTTACTGTAACTTAAACACAAACATATTAAAATCATAACGATAACTTTAAAGAAACGAACAGAAAAGCGAGAGCGCGGCGTTTGATTAGCCAAAGGCAATTTATACCTTTGAACTGGATGATTCCACTTTATAAAAAGGGTAGGCCTGAGAATAGTCTATTACGGAATGGCTAACGCCATCTATGAAACACTTAAATTTAATGTCGGTTCTTTTAAATTAATTTATGTTTTAGGAAAGAATTAACATTATATCCTAGGTAATGAAGGTATTGCTTTTAAAATAAAGAAGTTCTATAAGCATTAGAATGTAGAAAGAAAAGCTATTACATCAATATAAGTTTACGTAAAGTTTTAAACCCATATTAGCCATAAATGACAAGTAAAAATGGTTGACTAGATAACAAAGCCCCCCACTTGTCACTCATGGGAAAGAAAAATTAAACAGTTAACAAATTGCTAGAATTTCCAAAATTTGCTCTGAATTTACACAGGTCAAACAAAAGGTTCAGATTAACTTTTACCATTACATCTTCACTCTTCTCATCAAATCCAACATTTTTATCTAAAAATAACTTATCGCCTTTTAAACAGTAACATACAATTACTAAACATTATAAATATTAACAAGATTTATAACAATATATAACAAGAAACAAATTACCCTCATGCATCTAAAATGCAATATTTCGAACCACAGTACCTACAATTTTAACTCTGGTTTAAACTTCAATAGTCACTCAGTTTTAATTAACATTCCTATTACATTACTAAATAACTTCAAATCTTTCTGAAAAGCAAATCGTTTTAATACAAAATTTAACATAATTTCATTTTAAAACAGTGTCAGTAGAATTTCAATACATTATCAATACATTTCAATATAAATTTCTGAAAAATTATACATTTTCAAAACTTTGTTAATTATCATATTCATCCATCACCTTTCTTCCTTCATCATACATGGGCCCATGATTCCATCCTCTTTCATAACACATGATATACTCTATAAATGTTTAAGTAACTCATAATTTTATATTTCTACTGTATATAATAAATGCAGATTTTTTTTTCCTATCAATAATTCAAATTACACATTCAAAGTTCTATTTCAATAACTGAAACAAAATTAAACTTTCATTACAATCAAATTTAGCTTATAATCTTAAACTAATAAAGTTCAAAGTTAATCTCAATAAACTTAAAACAATGTTGACGTAATGAAGTCGACTTCATATATTTAAACCATTATATTTCAGTTTCACCAAGTGAACCGGGATACTAAAGTGGCATTTCCAATATCAAAAAGAAGGACTTACTAAATTAAACTTTAACATGGCCGCATAAATGGTCTTCCTGCAACAGTTACACCTTCGTCCGACACTATCCCCTGTAGACTCTCTGGCCGGATTACATTTTCACCTTTCACGAGACGTTACGAAAGGCCGCTTGAGTCCCGGAGAATGATGGGCAAAGGGCACTTATTGCATTCCGGCGGGATTTTAAATTGTTTCACAGGCTAAACTAAATTCAATTTTTACACATAAAATTGATCTTATACATAACTTTATATAGTCAAAACTTTAAAATATATCTTTTATACAGAAGCTGGACTATCTTGTACAATAAACATTATATAAATACACTTTAATGCAATGAGGGGTATTTAACAAAATTTAAAAATCCAAGAAAATTTTCAATTTAAACCCTGATAATTCGAATTTACTAAGGGGCTTGGTGAAGATGTCCGCGTAATTTTCTTTACTTTTAACATACTTTACTTCAAAAATGTTTTTATATACGAAATATCTAATAAAAAATAACTTTACATCTATGTGCTTCATTCTGTGGTTTTCAATGGGGGATTTGACAAAACTAATGGTGGCCTGATTATCAACCAATAATAAAGATTTTCCTTTCTATCACAAATTATCCTTCGACCAATGCATTCGTCCATTATTCTATTGAACCATAAGAGCTCTCTTGCAGCTTCTTTCATCGCAATAAATTCCGATTCCATGGTCGATAAACTTACATTTTTCCTTAAAGGACCTCCACATTATTGGTGATTTATCTAAAAGTAATAACTGACCTCCCATTGAAGTTCTATCATCCCTGTTTGTGGCAAAATATGCGTCTGAATATGCAATTACATGTACATTTTTAGAATTCAAATTAAACTTTAAAGATTTAGTAAAACAAACATATCCCAATAGCTTTAATAATCCATGCCAATGTACTAATCCAGGATTATTTTGAAATTGGCTAAAAATATTTACTGCATATGCAATATGGGGCCTGGTCCTATTAGATAGGAACGACAAACATCCTAAAACACTTCTGTATGGAATTTTAGACATTTCAAATATTTCGTGGGTCTTTGAATAAACTACACCCTTGCTTACTGGGAGTGAAGTGACAGGGAACTTAAACTTTTTAAATTCATGACAAATTTCATCAATATATTGAATTTGATGTATTGCCAACAAGTTATCACCCTCTTCAAATTCTGCACCCAATAGCTTTCTGGTTTTACCTAGTATCTTAAGATCAAAATAGCCAGTCAAAAGTTTAACAACTTTTTCCACCACTCTTTCAATTTTACCGAAAATTACTATGTCGTCCACATAAAGAAGCAGGTTAATGTTATCATCAAAACTATACACGCAATTGCACCATTCAAACTTTAAAAAACATATATCATGCAAAATTTTATTTATTTTAAAATACCATATTCTACCAGACTGATGTAAACCATATAAAGCTTATATATATATATATATATATATATATATATATATGAATAATCATATATTGTTGGGAATGTCACATTCACCTTGAAAATGTATCGAAATAAAATAAAAAACTTGCTTAAAAGGTGCATTTTTATACAACAGATGTCACAATATAAAAGATGTTAACACATATTACACTTTTTAAAAACTTAAAAAGAGTTTACAAATATAATACACGCGCCGAGCGCTTTCGATCAAAACCTTGATCATCTTCTGGGCCGCTTTGAGTACAACTGATACGTCTCTAACGCACTTTCATCCTCGGTCGGACAACTGGGCAAGTCAAATTTACAGTGGAGGGGAGACAGCAAAACAGTTCCGAAAAATGGAGGGGGGGGGGGGTGAAGTGAGACGGACAAAAAGTTGAGCGTTACAAACCAAAACAACATCTATTTCAAAAGATTTAACCATATATTTGGAATGTTATATGACATATTACCATTAATAGCTTTATTATTCAATATTAAGATTTCAATGGACTCTTTTATCAACGACAAATGATAATGGGATGAAGGAATAATTATTCTTTCTTCATTAAAACGGATATTTAAATTATGCTGTAAGTTAAGTCTTGCTAACGCTGTGGAGGCTCTATTAAACTTAATGTCACTCATGTGTTCTTTTAATCTATCTTTGAATTTTCTTCCCGTCATTCCGACATAAACTTTTTCTTCTTGTTCTTCCGTTAACAATGGAATAATGTAAATGCTTGCGGTCTCTACATTAGGAACAGGGTCAATCTTGCTATGGATAACGTCTTTGAGTTTATTTGTTGTTTTAGCTACTAAATTGATATTGAACTTTTTTACTGCATATCTTAATTTCTCATATAAACCAGGAGACCGCAGGCATTTACATTATTCCATTGTTAACGGAAGAACAAGAAGAAAAAGTTTATGTCGGAATGACGGGAAGAAAATTCAAAGATAGATTAAAAGAGCACATGAGTGACATTAAGTTTAATACAGCTTCCACAGCGTTAGCAAGACTTAACTTACAGCATAATTTAAATATCCGTTTTAATGAAGCAATAATAATTATTCCTTCATCCCATTATCATTTGTCGTTGATAAAAGAGTCCATTGAAATCTTAATATTGAATAATAAAGCTATTAATGATAATATGTCATATAACATTCCAAATATATGGTTAAATCTTTTGAAATAGATGTTGTTTTGGTTTGTAACGCTCAACTTTTTGTCCGTCTCACTTCACCCCCCCCCCTCCATTTTCGAAACTGTTTTGGTGTGTCCCCTCCATTTTTCGAAACTGTTTTGCTGTCTCCCCTCCACTTTAAAGTTGACTTGCCCAGCTGTCCGACCGAGGATGAAAGTGCGTTAGAGACGTATCAGTAGTACTCAAAGCGGCCCAGAAGATGATCAAGGTTTTGATCGAAAGCGCTCGGCGCGTGTATTATATTTGTAAACTCTTTTTAAGTTTTTAAAAAGTGTAATATGTGTTAACATCTTTTATATTGTGACATCTGTTGTATAAAAAATGCACCTTTTAAGCAAGTTTTTTACCATATAAAGCTTTTTCTAATTTACATAATAAATTTTCGTTTTCCACAAATCCTGGAGGTTGGACATATATATTGTTTCGGCCAAAGGTGCTTTTAAATAAGCACATTTTAGGTCGCATTGTAGGTGTGTCCATTTTTTACAGGAGACTAAAAGGGAAAAGAAAAATCTAATAATGGCAAAATTAACAACCGGTGAAAAAGTTTCATCATAGGTTTCCTCCTTTATTTGTTTGAAACCTTGTGCCATTAGGCGGGCCTTATACCTTACAATTTTACCCTTGTCATCCTTTTTTTAATGTGAAAACCCACCTACAACCTAAGGGTTTAGCATCGCTTGGTAACTTAACTAGTTTCCAAATTCCCCTTTCCCTCATAGTTTTCAATTCTTCTCTCATGGCCTGTTCCGAAAACTTTCTTTGTGGGGATTTTAAAACATGTTTATATGTATTCGGTATTTTGATGTCATCTAGTAAAATATCTTTATTAATATCAGAAGTCTCCGTATATGAACAAGAACTATCCTCTTGACCTGAAACCAATCCTTTAAATTTATTTGATCCTTTAAATCAGAAAATTTGAGGATCTAATTTAAGATGATGCTTTTTACAATACTTTTCTACATCATTTAAGGATCTCAACCTTTCAGATTTTTCCTGTTCGTAATAGTAAATGTAGTTACGATTACCATTGGCACTCGGGACAACTTTTCTTAACCAAACAGTATCCGAGAGTGGAACCGCCTTCAAAACATCTTTACTTGATTTTATTGCCTCTGTGGAATTCTCCTCCTCCTCCGAAGAGGATAAATCTGGAGGTTTATACGAAGGAAAATAATTTATATTTGGGGTATCATTATTCTCAACCTCACCCTCGAACTCTTCATCAGATTCCTTATCAAGAATTGGAGATCCTATTTCTTTTGAGCCCATCACGACTCCATTGCGTCGGACACTATCTGGGATTTCCTCAATGAAAGAAACATTAATGGTTTCAATAATTTTGTTTTCTTCGGGTAGCCAAACACGGTAACCTTTAGTACTAAAGGCCTAACCAACCATTACCCCCCCCCTTTTTGCTTTTGCATCAAGTTTCGACCTAAGTTATTTGGGAACACCTATATATGCTGTAGCTCCAAAGGGTTTTAAGTGTCTAACGGATGGTTTAGGCCCACTACAAAGTTCAAAAGGAGTCTTCGACTGAAATTTATGACAAATGCGATTCCAAGTATAAGTTAAATACAACGCTGCTTCCGGTCAGAAACTTCGTTTTAAACCACTTTCACTTAAAACTGACCTGATGCCGTTAGCAATCATTTGATTGTATCTCTCAATAGTTCCATTCTGTTCAGGAGAATACACGTTCGTAAATTCGTGTTTAATGCCTCTCCCTTCACAAAAAATCGTAAAATTATCATTTTTAAACTCTCCGCCATTATTTGATCGGATGCACTTTATGTGCGAGAAATCTCTCCGCCCGGATCAAATGATTACGAGCAATTCCAAACACCTCGGATTTTTCCTTTATGGGAAAAACTGTGGCCTTACGCGAAAAATCTTTAATAATTGAGAGAAAATATCTCTCTCCATTTCTTCCTTTCTCTCTTACAGGCCCCCAGACATCCATAAACAACAACTCGAGGGGACGTTTACATCTAATCCTATTAATTGATTTAAATGATGTACGTCTATGTTTACCAAGTTTACATATTTCACAAAAAAAATTCCCTGATTTAACCCGGGGAAGACCTCTAACACTTTCATTTTTGGCCGTATTTTCTATCAAATCTGGACTTACGTGCGCAAACCTGCGATGCCAAATTCTGAAATCATCTTTAGATGCATGAGACGTTCCAAACTTAACCCTTTTAGGAACTAAATCTGGAATTTTAGGATACAAATGATAAGTACCATCCTTAAGAAAAGCAGTAAACAAATATTGACCATCTTTGGACACCTCCACCTTACCGCTTTCACCAGTAAATTTTACACCTTTTACACCCAATTTTGGACCAGAAATAAGGTTTTTCCTTAGTTTAGGCGAATACATTACATCAGAAAAGAAAGACAGCCTTTGGCCAAACTTTAACTTTACATTTCCCTTTCCTTCTATCGGAAAAGTAACACCATTCACAGCTACAAACATTTTTTCATCTTTCAAAGGCTTAAATTTATAAAACAAACTGTTATCACGGCAAAAGTGGTGTTAAGATGCGGTATCAAATAACCAGCTATTTTCGCTTTCACTACCACTCAAATTTGCCTGAATATAAAACAAGAAAGGATTGTTTTTACCTTTTGTTTAACGCTGTTAGAGTTTGATGGTGGTTCCTTCACTTTGCCTCTGCGATTCCTGTTTTTCTTAACCGGAGACTAGGCACGTTCGGAACTGTATTCGGAGGCATCAGACACACTAGAAACAGATGGAACACGACGATTATAACTTCTAGAGTCCCTTCGGCTTTGTCGACAGTTCCTCTGTAGATGGTTTGTGCTCCCATATCGAAAGCATCGAAGTCTACTTTTCTGTATATGTTGGGTCTCAACGAAAAGTTCTTTACATTTGTCTAAATCTCGCAGGGCTAATCTTGATTCTTCGGCGATTAATTCCATTAGGATATCGTTGAAAATAAACTTTTCCTCCTTCCAACGTAATATAACTTGCACTATGCTGTCGAAATGGCTTGGAAGATGACGCAGGAGTTGAAATGATTTATACACCTCTTCAACAGGATGACCAAGATCGTTCAGTTGATCGGAAATTCTATTTAACCTGGCAGCAAATAAATCTATCTTTTCATCTGGCTTCACTTTACAGAACATGAACTCAGAAAACAGGAACATATGCCGTGATCTATTATCGGGCTCGAAATGTTTCTTTAATATATCCCATACATCTCTGGGGTTATCTTTGTTCTCTATGATTTTTCTGAAGTCCTTTCCCATATTTAAATAGATAGTGGATAAAGCAATCCTTTTCCTAGTATGAAAATCTTTTACATCCTTTGCTGTAACTCCCTTATCGGCATCAATTTCAGGTTCCTTCTCAACTCTAGCGACAATATCCCATGCATTATTTTCCAAAAGAAGGTATTTAATATCCATTTGTCAATTTGAGTAGTTTAAAGCTCCAAGCTTATCGATCTGTACTTGTATACTCGCTATCTTAAAAAAATTATTAGCCCCCCTTCTTAACAAACACAAATGTCTTTGAAATGGGGCTAATATTTATGACTCTTCTTATTTAAATTCAACACGTTTCCATTCTCCTGGTATGGCATTGGTTGCCCAAAACCTTTTCTCTTAGCCTGTATCAATACAGGTCTGATATACACTTACGCCCGTATTCACCAAAACTGGTTTAAACCTCGGATCACGGAACTCCCAGGTCAGAGTTAACACGGCGTTAACTCTGGGTTAAAAAATTTCGTATTCACCAACCTCGGATTAGCCGACCCGAGTGTTAACCCAACGAATTTGTAACAAGCGTTCTGATTGGTCGAAAAGAGGGTACGTAGCGTCAGAAATGTAAACAAGAGTTATGTGTTATTGATTTTGCTTGTTGATCGTCGATATATAGACATATTGTTTAAAGTAAGTAATTATACATTTTTATTTGCTTTTTGATAATTTCATCACAAGTTGTATAATGGTTACGATGTCCTCAGATTAGATTTATTATAGATGTTTTCCCGATCTTTTTTATGTACTTATTACTATTTTCAAACATAGTTTCAGTTACCCAACATAAAATTCAAACACATTGCAGCATCGGTGTGTGTTATTTCTGTTGGGATTCTCTATTTTAAAATTTTTTCAGGCTATAAATAATAAGCATTTACAAATTTATAAGTATTACTGTTATTCTTCTGTATGTATTTTTTTTTTCAATAAGTGATTAAACTTTATTGAATATTACTTTGGATTATTCACGTTAAAAAAAAAATCTTAATATGTATTGTTATCCCCAACATTGATGAATCAAATTCCTATAAAATTATGGGATAAAGAAATAGTGACTGACTATATGTATGCTCACCCATCTTAATTTAGGTAAACAATAACTTTGAATCAGTTTATTGATAGCTGAGTCAAAGAATTTCTTGAAAAAGTGTATTTTATTCAGGTATGAAAATATTCTACTGCATTTTAGAGAGGATTTTATTTTGATAAATATTAAGAAGCAATTTAGTCCCTTTTCAACACCCCCTTCCCCCCTTCAAAAAAAGGGGGAATAATAACAAAAACAATTTAATTTTGTAAATTGATACAAGATTCTGCTGTGTAATTTTTATTACCCCCCCCCCCCCAAAGTATGAGCTTGGTTACAATTAACCTGATTATTTTCAAGATTTGTGGCAGCAATAATACAATTCACCTTCAAATGTAATCGAAAAAAAATAAAGAGGCCACTTTTTGGCAGTTTTTAAGTGTGATTTTAAAACTATTTTTACGATGCACAAGGAAAGTGTTTTTGATTCATGCATTGATATTTTAACATTTTTTGAGTTATCAAAAATAGTCCTTTATGAAATTTTACTTTAGAGAAAAGTGATATATTATTTTGATGTTGATATTTTCAGTATATGTATAAACTTTTATAAAATATTGCATATTTTCTTTTACAGAGGCAGTTTTTCAACTGGAGATTTTTATTCGTTGAATGGGTATTGCTAGCTGTGTATTTGTTGTTTTGAATCGTACATATAGGCAATATTCTTTCAAATACTGCTGATAATGAGCGTGGTTGACAACACTGCGATTGGATGGTGTTGACGGTGTGCGCATTGCTCAAGATATTGCACATTAGATATGACAACAGACCATGACAGATACTTGACTACTCCCTCTTAGCTCTAAAGGTGTATCAAAACTTGTACTATGCCAATTACTGAGGTAATCAATAACATTATTTTTGTATGTTTTCTTTCAACTTGAATAAATTTCAATTCATTTATCATATAATATGATTGTGCAGTATTTTTATGCAAATATATTTTTATTTCAGAATTTTTCATTTTAAAGCTTTTTAATATTTATCTTTCAAAAGGTACAATAAGATTTGTTAAAATTCTAATTCGATAGGAACCTTTCACTTGAGTTATGAAAAACTGACATTGCATTGACAAATTTTATGCTTGCCAAGTATGGTCGCTGGCAAAGGGGAGTGCAGTTCTGTCCCCCATGAATTTTAAATTTTCATCAATTAAACTTTTCTCATCTCTGATGATTTAAAAAATAATTATAATATTTATTCTTCCCAAAAGCCTTAAAATAATTAAACCTCAAGAAAAAAAATGGAGAAGGGAGGGGCATTTTGCCCTACAAAATCTTGTGTACAACATTCTTTTTTTAATGTTAATGTATAATGATATCTCAGCGAATAATTATTGTTTTCCAGTTTAATTTGATTAAGTCATGATCCAGCTTACATTTTTTTTAATACATGAACTAACATAAAGCAGCATTTTGATTGGATGAGATTTCCTGTCTATAATCAAATGTTGAAATGTCTGACAAAATGTTCAATTAATGGACATTTTGTCTGACAAAATGTTCAATTAATGGACATTTTGGGTAATAAATATGATTCCAGAATGAATAATTTTGTTATCTGAAGTATCATTGTAATTAAACATTATCTTAAATAGTGTGTTTAAGGGGACATCTCCCCATAATAATAACACAGGCCTGCGAAATTGAAGTTTTTGAAAAATACAAGAGAAGTTTTTGCTGATTTTTATGTTATTTGGTGGGCTGATTTCGAAAATGACCTACATTTTCCCCCATCACATCAGAATTTTTTGTAACATTGATATCGATATTTTTGCTAAAATGAAAAGGACAATTTTGCATGTGCTATCTGGCAACAGTGATTTTATCCATGTAAATCTATGTAAAAAAAAATCGATTCTCGGTGAGGCAAATTGATTTTTCAGTAATCGATTATTTAATTATAGGTTTAAAAGGTTTAAAACAACTGGGTCTATTGGAATGTTGTGTCGTGTTGGGAAAATCAATTCGTATCGGAAAATTCTATCATTTAATTATTAGACGTTGATTCCAATATCTAATGTCTTATAATTACCTGGCAGAATTTACCGGTACGAATTAATATTTCCAACACGACAAACTTTCCGATCGACCCAATATTTTTCAAGAAAATATGACGTGATACAATTTTTTCATTCTTTGTTTTTTAATTAGCACCAAAAAATACATAAAGTTCAGCCATCAATACCCTTGTATTTTTTTCATCGCAGGCCTGTGTAATTAAAAAATAGTTCCTTACTATTTTAAGTGCCCCTTCTCCCCCCCCTCCCAAAAAAGGAAAAGATTAATATTCCCTCATTGTTAATCTGCTATATTGCTTTTTATGTTGATATGTTTACAAGTTGTTGTATTAGTATGCAATTACAACAAAAAATTCTTAGTTTAGCATATTTAATGTCTGTATTCTCTATATCTTCCTAAATATAGGATAATTTTTCAGAAAATTCAAATTTGGACAGCAAACTTTTGTTCAACTTGTGAAAAATTGGCAATGATTTGCCAAATTTTAAGCTCAAGTAATGATGGTCACTGGCAGGGGACCTTTTCCCCCTCCCTTGCTTTTAACACTTATCTAAAAAATTTTACATTTGATGATTTAAAATATGAGTATAAAATTGGTACTACTTAGTTATTCTGTTGACCAATTTCGTTAAACTACTCGCCAAATTACACAAATTCACATAATTTTTATTTTAAATAACGAAAGAACAAATAAATTAGTATAACATTAATAAAAATACAAATAAAGCGTCGAAATAAAAATCACTTGATGACGTAAACATAAACACATGCAACTTGTTTAAAGTCAACTGAATGTGACATTTACGATCAACCATTATTGGCATTTAATCTTATAGTTTAGCAATAGATTTTTGGTCGACAGGATAACTAAGTAGTACTATAAAAAATTTCTTCAAAACACCTTAAATTATTAAACACTAAAAGAAAAAGGAACTAAATATGATCATTATTTTCTCAGTTTTTCTGACTTGGGTAAAAAACACTGATTTGTCTTACTTATATATATATATATATATATATATATATATATATATATATATATATACACAAATTAACATAACGCAGCAGCACTGCATTTTAATTGATTGGCAAAACAGTTTCAGTTAATGAACAATTTGGCTAACAAATGCAATTCCTGAATGAATTATTTTTGTTAGCCAAGGTATCCCTATTTTTAAAAATTTTACCTTAAATGGAATGTTCAGTGTTTTTGATTGATGCTTAAAGCAGCAGTCAAAAAAAAAATTTCTCGCTGAACAATGTGAAACTTTTCTAGCCCATTTTTACAGTGTATAAGCATTCAATGGGTAGGCATGACAATTTCAGCAATTTAAAAATGAATACAATTTTTCATTTTTCAATAAATAGATTACTGCTTGAGTTATAAGACTTTGTCTTATAATGACTTTTCCCTTTATCGAAAAACAGAAAAGGCTATTCAGTTACATACATTCTGAATAAGAGGCATGCAGTGTAGGGTATATGGCATATACATTCTGCATTTTAGTTTTTGAAGAAACTCCGTACATCGTCTGTTTCTCAAGAAAAGCTATACTGTATATCCTTTGCATCAGAGGTTTGCCTGAGGCCTGTACCCGGCCTGGCAAAATCAAGGCAAGCTTTCAAACGAGCCGGGCCGGAAAAAAAATTGAACGAGCTTGCCTGGCCGATAAAAAAAATTAAGCGGGCCTGCCAGCCCAATATATAAATGTTAACAAAGCCAATAAAATATGAGCCATTTTCAATTAATATGACTTTCACGGGAATAAGTCTAAATGTGCGTCATGAGTCAATACTACTTTGACAACATCAATACAGAAATGTAACATGTCGAGTGTAGCGATCGGCATGAGACAGTTACATGGTGTCTGAGTCCTGGCTTAATTCTTTCAGCAGACTTGTGCCACACCAAGATCAGATTTGCATTTTTCTCTACATAGTCAAGCTGGGCTGGATATATAAATATGAACAATGCCGATAAAATATGAGCCATTTTCAATTAATATGACTTTCACGGGAATAAGTCTAAATGTGCGTCATGAGCCAATACTAATTTGACAACATCAATACAGAAATGTAACATGTCGAGTGTAGAGATCGGCATCAGACAGTTACATGGTGTCTGAGTCCTGGCTTAATTCTTTCAGCAGGTTCGTGCTGCGCCGAGATCAGATTTGCATTTTTCTCTACATATTCGAGCCGGACCGGAACTGGACTTAATTGTTCTCAGGATGTGTAGGGCAGGCAATATGTTTTGTAAAAATATTAATGGCGATAATGAACTCCTGTTAAAGGAATCTTTGGAAATATACTTCAAGGTGGTTCTCAAATTGACAGCTCAACAACGCGAAACTTTCTGACTCGTTTTTAATTGTAAGGCATAAAATTGACTGGCATGACTATTGAAGGGATTTGGAATCAAATAACATGGTACATTTTTGATAAATAAATTACTTATCGAGCTATAAGAGATTTTGTCATGGGACTGTAGGTTTTTCCCCTTTCCTGTGCTGTCGCTTTCAGAAATTTGATTCAAAGCACTAACTTTGCCAGTATTTTTTCAAAGATATATTGCCTTTATCAAAAAATTGTTAATGCCATTCGATTACATAGTTTCTGAATAAGAACACCTGCCAATCTTATATGTTTCCGGAGGGCCGAAACTAGCTTTTTTTGCACAAGGGGCAAACATGGATTTTGGCACCCCCCCCTCCTCTTCTGCAAAGTATGTTTACAAAGAGAATTTTACTAATTTTCTAATAACCGACTTATTTCAAAATTTAAAATATGTAATACATAATCTACAATGGCGGATCCAAGGGGGAGGTCACGGGAGTCATGAGCCCCCTCTGAACAAAAATATTCTAAAGATCCTTTTTAAAAGGAAATATACACTAGAGTCCTGATTATCAGAGTTTCCGCTTTCACCGAGTTATTTTCTTTTGATGGGCTGATGGCTTCCATTATTATGAAACAGCCATTATAAATGAAGTGTTAGGTGAAGATGAAAGAGCAGTTGCAAAAAGTTTGAACTCTGATTTTATGGTCAGAATGAGAAAAAAAATGGCCATAATTTTTTTTTAATTATGAAGAGAATCAGAAGAAAATGATCCATTCCAAAGGTATAATCCTTCATTTGGCACCCCTTCGTTCTGGTGGCCGGGGCACATGTCCCCCCTTAGTTTCGGCCCTGCGTTTCCGATAAAAAAATTAATTGAATTCAGAAATGTGTCAGAAAGCAGCTCGTTTAGATTTGAAAAAAGTCTTAATAAACGACAAAGAAATATTTTCAGAACTCTACTTTTTATTATACAGCTTCAAAAGTTATGATGTCTAAACTACATTAATTGTTTAATGAATCCTTACTTGAATGTTGAAACGTCTAAGAATCTAAGCAATCATTAATGTTTCTATTGTGTATTTTCTGTCAGGCGAACACATAGTAATTTAAAAATATACTGCAAAATTATCCCATAAATATATATGCAGTATCTTTAAAGAATCTTAATTGTATGTTAAGAAAAATCTGCGAGTCAGGTCGGATTGGGTCTGATTTAACTGATTTTTGCACAGGCCAAGCCAGTTTTCACTGATTTTTGTACGGGCCAAACTTTTAATTTTTACATCGGCCCAGGCCGGGACAAGATAGGTTTTATTTGGTCCCGGGCCTGGAAATTGTGGCCCATGCAGACCTCTTTCTACTTTATCTATGGTATATACCCTCTGGTCTTTTTACCACAGACAATACTGAAGAGCACTTCCAAATGTTCCGAGATTTAAAGTGACTTTGTGCATGACTCAGATGGTTGGTTGTATTTATGACGGCCAATTATCTGCACGAGGGATATAAACCCAGGGGGGGAGTGCCCTTCGTGGGGTCTTTCTAAGGGAACCTAACCCGTATTAACGCTTGGAAATCCAAGGTTCGAAGAAAACCACGAAAACTCCGAACGATTAGGCCGACGGGCGCGATTGGGATTGAACCCAGCACCTCCCGTCTACCAGATTCGAGAGCAGAACCTCTCAGCCACTGGTGGGGCGTGCATGACTCAGAAAATAGCCATTTTGAATCACAGTCCACTTTTACAGAGTAATGTTGCAAATTTCATGCATTTTCTTATGAAAATGACTCTTGGAGTATTTAAAAAAATTCATGTTGAGCAGAGGGAAAAAAATTACAGAACTATTAATGTATGCATCATTTTACAAATACACTATTCTTAGAAATTTTCTTCAATCAGAAAGGAGTCGTAACCCCCCCCCCCCCCCCCCCAATCCTTCTTTTGTCCAAATGGCCCTTTTTCTTTTGCCTCACAGAGTATATAAAGTTTAAAATCTTTAATCATATTAACATGTTTTGCTCTATTTATTATTTTGTAATTCCAATAAAAATAAATAACCAAAAATCTAAATTACCTCTCTCCCCCTCATTGAAATCTATGGTTTGACTTTTTGTCTCCAAACATATGTTTAAAACCGCTAAAAAATTATGTAACTTGTATGAGAAATTTAATAAGGGTGTATACAAAATATTGTATAACAGTTAGAAAGTGATAATTAAGAAGTTGAAATATACAAAATCATATGAAATTCGGAAATGTGGCAATCATTCTAACTCTTGTATGAGCAATTCACTGCCCTGAAAACAAACAAACAAATAAATAAAAATAACTGGATACAGCAAGCTTGAACAGCATTTGAAATCCTTGGTGGTCTGCTGGTCTGAGACCACAAAAAATTCAATCGGACCAACTAATTTGAAAAATTTAGTGATCCGCAGGACCAGTAACTTTCCCTCTCTCTAACAGATAAACGTAAACTTTTCCATCCCTGAGAAAATCGCAACCAAGCACAAATCACATAATTTTATTTTCCGTAGTCAGTTGAAATAATTAATCTGAAATAAAATATTTAATTAATAAATAATTTATAGTTTTTCTTTATATACTGTTTAATTTTCAGCAAATTATAATTTTACATTTTATTACGCTGAAAATTGTGGATAACTGCAAAGGAAGTTTGGTTTATATTGTAGGAGGGGGAGGGGGGGGGGCACTCAAAGCATTAAAGGGACTTAATAGATTTTTATGTAGCAGGTCAGTGATGATGACTGCGGGCCAGTAAATTCTTATGCTTACTCAGGGGTCGATGCAGGGTTTTTTTTCTTGGGTTCCATTTTGTGAAAAGTTATTTTTATGAATTTTATAAGATTTTTGTGAAAAATAACATTTTGTAATGAAAGTTGAAATCGAGTAACTCAAATTCGAACTAAGTATTTATTAACAAAAACTTATTTAAACCCTTATGCTAGTTTTTTTTTTCTTCTGGTGAACTGGTTTTATTTACAAATCACCTATTTTAAAACCTAACAAAATAAAAATAATAAATAGTAGTAGTAAGTTTTTATCGAAAGGAATTTTGTGAAGGGGCCTGTTTTATTAAATTGATTTTTGTGAAGGGGCCCTAAATAGGCCCCAAATTTTGCCTGGGTCGACCCCTATTACTGGTCCTTGGGACAAGTGGCATTTTTATGTCAATTCTACTACTGTTGAAGAATCTCAAAAATACTTTGAACTTAATAATGTCGCATTTATCAGGGGTGGGGAAATACATCCTTTTACTTGCCACTGGCGAGTGAACTTTTAAGTAGTCTTTGGAAACTGCAAAGTATAGAGATACGGCCAATTAATTTTTTTTTTACTATTAGCTATATTTTTCAACTTTCCAAATTACTGCGATATAAACATGGTACTAAGTTCAATTCTATATTAACTTTTAAAATATATATTTTTTTATTTTATAGAAAAAAAAATTATGAAAATGCCTTGTAGTAATAGTAATCAACTATTTTTGCAGGTTGCGTAAATTTTGTCATAACAATTTTCATCTGTACATTTAATTTTTCTTGCTGGTAAGATTTTCTAGAAATTCCCCACCCCTGGTCATTATATATGCATGTATAAGCACTTCATTCCCATGGAAAAAAAATAAATAAATAAATCACTGTATGCAGCAATCGTGTTTGAGAATATATGAGAGTCATGATATGGTTTATTTCCTACTTCATAACTATATCTAGCCGGCATTGAAGAGATTATTACTCATATTTTTAAATGGAGATTGAATGGAGCACTGGGAAGATTCCTAACCATATAAACAATATGCTACTTTTTTTTCAATATACTTTTTTTTTTTTAACAGACAGCAAAATTATGCAAAAATAATTAAATCTGAATTATTATATTTAAAAAATATAAGAATAAGTACTTTTAAGCATATTTCATTTGTTAAATAAGTTTTTATTATTTTATTACATACTAAATGCACATATAAAATCTATCCACAGTATATTTATAGACATATTTATATCTTAAGAATGTAATGGCCAAGAAAGTTAACTCACTAAACTAAATTTATTCGAACATTGTGAATAACTTAGAATTTGCTTATTTCAATACTGATTTTTTTTTTTTTAAACACACCTGGAAAACTATCTTGTTTATTTCAAGTATATTGCCTCAGATACTTTTGACAATATTTCAGTGTTAGAAAGAACTCTCATAAGTTAAATAAAAATATTCACAATGCAATACAGACTAAAAAAAGAACCTTCATTACTGGAATAAATAAATAAATAACGATTAAAACAATTGACAGGGTACTTACTTGAAAAACTATTTAAATGTATGTGCTTTAATTAGAAAAAAAATTAGCAAGTTGTAAAAAAAAAAAAAAGACAAAATTGCATTTTTCAAATAATGTAAACATTTAGTGAGAATATTACCCCCCACCCCCCTTTCCGCCGCAAAAAAAATCCTTTGAAAGCTGAAATTGTGTTTCAGCAACGCCAAGCGTTATGGAATGAAATTCGAATACCTACAAAAGAAAAGGTTTTATTCTCGGTGACTTTCATCGATTCGTATATTTATTAAGATAAACAAATCAATGTTTGATATTATTCGAACATGAAATATAAGTTGAATCAATATAGTTAGTGAATCCACAGGGCACAGAATATGCCTGGACACACCTAAAATTTGTTATTTTTCCGTTTTAATCATTGTGATAGGATGAGATGATAAAATTTTAAGCAGCATGGGCATCCATTTTGTTTGTTTATACGTTAGTACGCATGCGCTAACCCACGTTCACAGGCAATCCGAGAGTTAACTCTCCGATTTCGGAGGATTAAAAACATGGGGTTAAAACCAGTGTTAACTCGCGAATTTAGCTTGGTGAATACCGATTTTGAGATAATCCAGCATTTAACACTAACTCGGGAGTTAACCCGCGTTGGTGAATACGGGCGTTATACTGCTATCAGCAGAGAAACTGTGATCGTGCTGTGGAAGACACCTGTAATAAAACTGTGTGTTGAATCTTCATAAACCATAAAAAAGTCAAATATTGTTGACGAGAGTTCTTTATTTAAATTCTATTTCATGCAATGTATACTTCATAAAAAGATACAGCTTTCAGTTGAAAAGTATTCAGAGCTAACTTTGTTTAAAACAGCTAAGTAAATCATTAAAAATAACTTTGGTGAAAACAGGATTAAACTTCAATACACCTGGAGCTTTTCAAAACAGCTTAAATTTAAATCACAACTAAAACCGTTTTCTAAAAACATCGTAAAACTCAAACTAAATACCTTACTGTAACTTAAACACAAACATATTAAAATCATAACGATAACTTTAAAGAAACGAACAGAAAAGCGAGAGCGCGGCGTTTGATTAGCCAAAGGCAATTTATACCTTTGAACTGGATGATTCCACTTTATAAAAAGGGTAGGCCTGAGAATAGTCGATTACGGAACGGCTAACGCTATCTATGAAACACTTAAATTTAATGTCGGTTCTTTTGAATTAATTTATGTTTTAGAAAAGAATTAATATTATATTCTAGGTAATGAAGGTATTGCTTTTAAAATAAAGAAGTTCTATAAGCATTAAAATGTAGAAAGAAAAGCTATTACATCAATATAAGTTTACGTAAAGTTTTAAACCCATATTAGCCATAAGTGACAAGTAAAAATGGTTGACTAGATAACACCTAAAACTAAGCAATTAATTTATAATGCTATTGTGCAAAGAATTTTGCTGTATCGTGCAGAGACATGGACATCAAATCTCCAGCTGAAACAGAAACTCCTCTCTACCGAAATGGACTTTTGTCAAAGATCAGCGAGAAAGTCTAGACTGAAAAGAATTAAAAACTCAAGAATACGTGAAATTATGCAAGTCAAAGAAAATGTCGTTAATACAATCGCGTACAACAAGCTTAAATGGTATGGTAATGTCTGCAGCATGAAAGAGGAAATCCTTCCTCAATTTATAATTGAGTGGTATCCGGAAGGCAAACATAAGAGGAGCAGACCGAAGATGACTTGACAAAGCTCTGTTCGAGAGATAATGGATACATATAAATTAAAGGATGAGATTACTCTAGACAGAGAGAGATGGAAAGGATCTCACAGAACTATTTTTATGGAACGAGGAAACCAACTGTTTAGTGGAAATTCCTGAAGAAGAAGAAGCAAAAAATGAGACATGGAAAACAAATGCAAGAAAAATAAACAATTTGTTTGCAGTTTACATTTGCGAATATTATGCAGGACTTACAATATGGTGAATTTTTGCTATGGATACACTAATTTACATCCAAAATCAAAAACAAAGTAATTTTGATTAATAATTTACCTGCTGTAATAGCTAAAAAAGCATGATTAACAAAAAAAATTTGTAAAAAAAAAAAGCATTGCCATCTTGAAATTTGTTCTTGCAACTAAACTAAGTTTCACTTTTACACAAAAAAAAAAAAAAAAAATGCGCAGATTTTATTCGTTCGCAGATTTCAGGGAGTCTACTGTATGTAATATCCTCCTGAGAGCTGACATCCATTAAAATGGATTTTTATAATCTAATGTATTTCATTTTGGTCAGGTCTCAGATCTATATTCAAACTATACAAAGATTCTAACTTTCCATTTTTATTCAAGTGAGATAAACATTTTTGTAACAAGACATTTTACTTAATAAATGAACTCAATTTTCGCATTTAATTAAGTCACATTTCTTAAAATAAATTTTTTGAGTTTATTCAAATAGAAAGAAAGAAGCCAGAATACTTCCTCGTATTACATAGTTATAAATAAATGCTTCTTAGAGACTCCATAGTGCCTTTTTTCCAAAAAAAAAAGCAGGATAATAGGAGGAAAAAATCAATAAAGTAGGAAAAAAATAGGAAAAACTTATCAAATAAATAGGAAAAAAGAGGAAACATTTATCAAATAAATAGGAAACAATGGGAAAAATTTGTTTAAAAAAATAGGAATAAACATATTGAAAGGAATAAAAAAAAAATACATTTAAGATAATAAATTGAAATATAATGTACAATTACTCTTAAACAAAATTTTTCTTTAAGTGTTAAGTTAATCTATAATTATAAGAAAAGAAGCTTGCATGTATGTCTGTGTTCCGTTCTGAAGAGACCACAGCATTCAGAGCTGTGAAATTTTGCAAGAAGGCAGTCCTATATCTGATGTAATGCACCCTAAAGCCCGATTTTGGATTTTTCATTAGATTTTTATAAAATTTAATTTTATGCAGTTTTCATTTTTTTTCTTTTTTTTTGGGGGGGGGGGGGGGTTGAATCCGATTTCAGTGATTAAAAACACGTTAGAAGAATCCCAAATCGTCTCCTATAGCATGAACAACAATGCTGAAATGTTAAATTTCATCCAAGTCAAAATAAAAAAAATAATTCTACCTTCTTTGATTCGAGACTGGATTTCTTTTATGACTGTCAAAAATATGTCACAAAATAAAAAACACCAAAAATTGGAAGAATAAAAAAACTAATTAAAAGAACTCGCAAAAAAAATTCAACTAGTTTGTATTACAACAGTATCGAACACACAGACCAATTTTCAGTTTTTTTTTCAGCAGGCCTTTCACAAAAATTGCGTCTTTTCCGTGACCCTTTGACAAATTTTTCGTTTTTTCTATAGATTCTTTGGCGGAATTCGCACTTTTCCATAGATCCTTTGACGAAAATCGTGTCTTCTCTGTGGCTCCTTTACAAAATTCCCATTTTTCCGCGGCCCTTTTAGAAATTTGCATCCTTTGACAAAAATCGAATCTTTTTCCCATCCTTTGAAGAAATTAGCGTTTTTTCCACAGCCTTTTGTCGAAATTCTTGTCTTTTCAACGGGCGAAATTCGCGTTTTTTTGCGATCCTTTGACGAATTTCGCGTATTTTTCGCGATTCTTTGACGAAATTCATATGTTTTTCGCGCGATTCTGACTAAATTTGCGATCCTTTGACGAATTTCGCATCTTTTCTTCTGCACTTTGACAAAAATCACGTCTTTTCTGTCGCCCTTTCATTAATTTCCCGTTTTTTTCCACGACCCTTTTACGAAAATTGCGTCTTTTCTGTGGCTCTTTGATAAAATTCCCTTTTTTCCGCGGCCCTTTTATGAAATTCGCGTCTTTTCCGTAACTTTTTGGCGAAAATCGCATATTTTGACAAAATTAGCGGTTTTTGGCGGCTTATTGTCCAAATTCGTCACTTTTCCACGATTTTTTGACGAAATTCGCGTCTTGTCCGAGATCGTTACACGAAATTCGCATTGTTTTCATGATTCTTTGACGAATTTGCCAGTTTATCCGCGATCCTTTGACAAAAGTTGCGTTTTTTGCGATCCTTTGAAGAAATTTGCACTTTTCCGCCATCCTTTGAAGAAATTCACGTTCTATCAAATCATCGGATCAAAAAATTCGTTTCCTCCCGCGATCTTTTGACTAAATTTGTTATTTATACGCTATTGCTTGACGACATTTGCGTTTTCTGCGATTTTTGAATAAAATTTCCGTTTTTGTCGCGATCCTTTGATGAGTTTCGCGCTTTTTTCACGATCCTTTGATGAGTTTCGCGCTTTTTCACGATCCTTTGACGAAATTTGCGTTGCTCCACAGCACTTTGACGAAATTAGTATTGTTTCCGTGGCATTTTCACGACAATCGCTTCTGTTTCGCGGTTTTATTTTCAGTTATTATCTGCGGCCCTTTCACGAAAATCCCGTCTTTTGTAGGAACCTTCGGCAAAATTCTCGTTTTTTCCATAATCTTGACGAAATTTGCGTCTTTTCCGCGATGATTTGACGAAATGTCTTTTTCAGATCGTTTTACGAGATTCGCATGTCTTTCCAGAGATCGTTTGACGAAATTAGTCTTTTGCGTGATCGTTTTACGAGATTCGCGTCTTTTCCGAGATTGTTTGGCAAGATTCGCGTCTTTCCCGCGATGCTTTGACGAAATTAGTCTTTTCTGAAATCGTTTTACGAGATTCGCGTCATTTCCGAGATCGTTTGACAAAATTCTCGTTTTTCCGCAATCCTTTGACGAGATTTGCATTTTTTTCGTTATCCTGTGGCGAGATTTGAGTTTTTCCGCAGTCATTTGGCGAAATTTGTTCTTTCCTCGCTATCCTTTAATGAAACTCGCGTTTTTTCCGTGGTCCTTTGGTGAAATTTGCGTTTCTTTCACGGTCATTTGACGAAATTCGCACTTTTGAGCTGTCCGTTGAAGAAATTCACGTTTATTCCTCGATTCTTGGATGAAATTTTTGTTTATTTGGCTATCCTTTGATGAAATTCCCGTTTTTTTCTGCGAATCTCGGATGAAATTGACAAATTTTTTTGCGAACGAGTGACAAAATTAATTTTTTTCGGCGATCATTTGTCGAATTTCACGGTATTTTTTATGTGCAAATTTTCGGACTAATGACCGATGTTTCAAAATTTTTGGAACCGAATGCCTTAAATCTTTGGAAAATTCGGAACCGAATCACCTCTGTGACGTAATAATGACGACAGATCGTTGGACGTAAAAATTAAAACAGTCTGTTTTACGGCCGAAAAATAGGAGAAAATAAGAAAAAAAAGCAAGTGACCTAAAAAATAGGAGCTCTACGAGGTCTGCTTCTACAATGTAGTCCTTCATATGGCAGCTATAAATTAACTATTCAATTACAAAGAAGAAAGAAAAAAACAAAGGTTGTTAAAATCTGTATTAGTGATGTCATTGTTCGTATCGTATATCTTCTTTGCATGGGTAACAAAAAAGTACCATTCTTCAATATGTATTTAGTATTGTTTCCATCTCCATCATTGGTACTTAATTTAAAATACAAATAAAAATGATGATGATGATAATAATAATAATTATAATAAATGAAAACATTTTATTTCAATATCCAAGCAGTGTTTCTAATTTGCACGCACAAAAAATATAAGATGCTATTTGTGATATTTGCGCCTGACAAACATAAAAGTACCCAGTTTCTTCTTCTTTTTTTTTTTTTTTTTTTTTCCTTCTAGCAACCTATCTAACAATAGGAAAATACCAAAACTTTAATTTTCTGAAATGGTCAAATTTAAGATGTTTTTATTCCAATTAACATTATATAGGTACATTGTTCTGCGATCAATTATAAACATAAAATACTTACTTTCAATTGAGCTGGACACAGCCAAATTCAGCCTGTATAAGTAATACAATTTTTTTAAATGAAATGCTTCAAGAAAAATGCAAATCAATTTCCTATTTCTAGCATAAATCTGAATAATAATCACCAAACTACTTACAAATAAATAAATAAATGAAATTATATGCTACAAAAATCATTTTAATAAATGCCAATACATGAAATTTTGTGCCTGATCAAATCAAAAATTGTAGAATTTTGAATACAAGAGTTACAGTGTTACGGTAGAAACATACCTTAAGTCTGAGACTACATTCGTCCCTTAAATATTTCCATAAACTTATTTTATTAAAGAAGGTGGGGTGGGATCAAAAATTTTCTATTTCAAAGCCAAGATGACAATAAGAGTACGATTACAAGTGTCAGTGCTAAATCACACAACGCTCCAGGATAAGCAAACTGATGGTTCCTCCCACACTAGAAAAGAACACCATCTACTGACTAATCCTGAAAAAATAACATCCTGAAGGGTTCTTGAAATTAATTTTACATTTCTGTTTTCTTCTTAACAATGAATTAAAAACATTGTTCATAGTATTCTTAAAATAATAATAATAAGGGGCTGTGCATATATAACGTTATCAACTTTTTCGTAATTTTGAACCCCTCCCCCCCCCTTACGATATCATACGTTATCATCCCTCGAACCCCCCCCCCCCCTTTAATGATATCGTTATCAATGACTAATTTTTTTTTCTTTTGTTTGCAGTATATAAATATGGTTACATTTATTTTTCGCATACTTTATTGATTCAAGGGAAGTCAATAAAATATCACATTATATATGAAATAACTTTTTACCAAATGAAATTTAACAGAAATAGTCACTATTTAAAAGTATTTAATAACATATTTTGTTAGATAATGCATTCAACAGTAATATCTTCTTGCACTTGGCGGGGTGGGGGTGGGGGGCAGAACTTCTTATTAATAAAACAGGCGGTAAACATTCTTTCTGTTTTATTTACCAGTAAACACAAGTAGCATTTCAAACATACTTCGCATATGATTTCCCGAACAGCGTATTATATATATGCATACACATATGACAGTAGAATAGAAATGCCAATCCTTAAGGTATTCCATATTACGGAATTAAATAGTTTTATAATAATTTAATGATTTTAATAATATTTTTGTATTTTCATAAAAATAGATAATACACTAAAAAAATATAACATACGTACTATTTTGATGTAAATTCAAAGTTACAAATAAAATGAGAAAATTTGGGTTGGATCAAAAATGATAACGATATCAAAAGACAAACCCCCCCTCCCCCTAGCAATATCCTACGATATCATGTGCCAGACCCCCCCTCCCCCCTAAAATGATAACATTATATATGCATAGCCCCTAATATGTTCTTTCTGTGACTATCCATAAACTTTTCCTTTTGTGATGTGATATCCTAAACTAGTAAATTTTAAATAAAATTTCTTTAACGTAAAAAAATAAAGAAAGAAAAAGAGAGTGAGAGGTGAGGGGGGGTATATATTTTAATACCAAATATTTAATTTATATGCTTTAACATTGAAGTTATTTTAAAGTATATGTATATGTGTGTATCTTGACTTAGGATTAGCATCTATTAATAATAGCATGTTTTATTTATTTGTTCTTTCTTTCTTTCTTTTTTTTTTTTTTACTTTAAAGAAAAATTATTCCTCCCCCCCCCCCTCTCCCAGATTTAATAATTTATGATGTCATGCAGCAAATTCAAGTATTTACATCTAGTCATAGAAAAATCATATTTAATTATTATTTGAGAATTCAAAGAAGAGCTTTTTTTTTAATTCATTATTTTTGCATCTTGTTAAGAAAGAAGAAAAGTTTAATTTGAAGAACTCCCTAGGTTCTTATTTTTCATAATAATATTTTGAATTTACTTAATAAATGAGAAAGGAAGAGAAAAAAAAATATTTTTAACAATTACTTTCTAATAATTTTAGCTATCAATTACTTTCCAATACCTTTAGCTAAATTATACTTAAATAATATTTTTTTATAAATAAAAAAGACAAATTTATACAAAAGAATTCTTATAGCTATCCATAAGTTTTTAATAATTTAGTAGAGAAAAATTATTTTTTATGTAAAAAATAACAACAAAAAAGTCACCATTTACTTAAGTTATTTTTGATAAATAACTATTTAAGAGTGTGTTACATAAAAAAATACACTTGCATTTGGACTGACAAAATAGTCAAAAAATTTTTTAAATATATTTAAATCCAAATTTTGCATTTACAACTTTTTAAAAGTAGTATAAAATCATTAATTTAATTCAATACTAAGATGTACAAGATTTAAACAAGATTTATCTAAAGGTATTGGAAAGTAATTGATAGCTAAAATTTTTAGAAAGTAATTGCAATATTTTTTTTTCTCTCACTTCCTCTTTTATTAAGTATAAATACAAAATATTATTATGAAAAATAAGATCCTATACCTTGTTCACGGAAATGAGAGAATGAAAGTAAACAAACGGGTTGCAAAAACATTGCCAAGGAGCTACACTTTTCGCACAAATCACTAGTTTGGCGAAATTTATTTTTCCGTTCAATTTGTAAACTTTTTGTACATTTACAAATTCCAAAATATGGACCTCACCTATTCAGAATTTCGGATCATTTTCAGTTTATTTGTCAAAAAAAAACCTGGTCTAACCTGCCCCCCTCCCTCACAAAAATACAAAAAAAAAAAATGTGATTTATGTCAAACACCACCTTTCCCTGCAAATTATTTACTTCAGAAACATATTTACAATACTGAAAAAGAAAATACTTAAAAATAATAAAACTAAAGTAGATATTTGTGATAAGTAAATAAAAATTCATCTGAATTACAACAAAAAATCTATCCATGATTTGTTTCTGCATAGCAAAACATATTATCCACCCAAACTTGATGATCTGATTGTGTAAACATGCGACTTCCGATTTCAAAGAGCAAGCAACAAAACAAAACAATAAAAAACAAAAACAAACCACAGATACCTGTAAAGTGGGCATTTTTGGCAAGCATTGTAGCTTTTTAATAACTGATTATATTTGAATAAAAGTTACTAGTTACACATCCTAATTTACTATAATCGATCAATTTACATGGGACACATGTTTTTTTAAATAGTAGTAAGGAAAATGTTTTTTCTTTTTCTTTGCAACTCAATATTTTTTTTTCTGCAAACTTTTTGACACATTCACAAATAGAATTTGAATAGTTTATTCTCGCGGCAAAAATGAAAAAATAATAATAATAGCGTTTTTAATCCTCAAGGCTTTATAAAAGGACATCCCAGCAAGGCATGTTGATGCGGGTATCGCGAACCTGGAAAAGCATTCCGTAAGAACAGATAGTAAAATCGTTTTGTGGAAAGTAGACATATGGAATGATAAGAATATGAATATCTTTGTTCTTTAAAAATTGTTAGAAGAGTCTCAAGGAAATTCCGATCCAATTTTAGGAATTTCAAATTTATAATGCTTTTTTTTAATAAAAATTAAAAAAGAAAAAAAAATGCTAGTTAGCAAAACACCTGGATTTTGGAGAATTCCGAAAGTCCAGATTTGAGACTTTGGACTGTATTTTGATATGTGTTATAACTCTTACCCCAGAAATCACTTTCAGAAGATGATGTTGAAGTATTCAAGAAAAGATTAATCTTCACCGAATCAACTATATTATCTATGGCATTGTCTAAATCCCATATTTATTTTTCTACTTCATTTGTTATATGTTGAATTCATGTTTCCATTCTTCAGCACCATTTCTTCTGATACTTTGAAAATCTTTTACATGAGGCATCTTAAATGTTTTGTTTTCTTTTGCAATGAAGTTCTCAACTTGTGTGCAAATCAGTTCCATAGGATTAAGCTTGCAATGGTAGGAGGGTAATCAGACAACAGTTTTATTTTGGGCTTTTGCCAATTCATCCACAATGTACTTTTCATATTTATTTTTAATTCGCTTCATTCTCCATTTGTCTGCATAAAATACCAAATCACTCGAAAAATTCCTTAATTTTAGCATTAAAAAACAATAGTAAACAACAGAGATGAAAAATAAGCAGAAACTCAGGTTATGTGTTTGGCACTCCTGACAAAGTACCAGGTGCTTAGTCATCGCCAATCTGCATGTGCATTTGTTTAGTTTCATTCTTTCTCTCACTGAACAGAGTATAGGGGGTTCTTCAAATTAAACATTTTTTGTTTCTTAACAAGATACAAAACTAATGAATAGAAAAAAAAGCTTTTCTTTGATTTCTTAAGTAATATTAATATATTTAAATAGGATTTTTCTATGAATAGCCACAATTTTTTTCCCTTTACTGCATGACATCATAGTAAATATAAAATAAATGTTCCTTAAAGTAAAAAAAAAAAAAATGAAAAGAAAGAAAGAACAAATAAATAAAACATGCTAATATTAACAGATGCTAGTTGTAAGTCTTGATAAAGTGTAAAGGTTTTTTTTTCAAGGTTTTCAGAAAAGAAAATTATTCATGCATAGTATATATTGCAGTACATATACACACATATACATAAATATAACTTCAATGTAAAGCATACAAATTGAATATTTGGTATTAAAGTATATATATATACATATATTCCCTCGCTTTTTTAGAAAAACTTTACTTTAAGGAATTTTTATTTTAAATTCACTAGCTTATGACGTCATATCATAAAATGAAAATTTTATGGGTAGTCACAGACAGAACATATTATAATTTTTATTATTATTATTTAAGAACATAATAAAGTTTTTTTAATTCATTGTTAAGAAGAAAAAAGAAATGCAAAATTAAATTAATTTAAAGAACCTTTGGGATGTTACTTTTAAAGGATTAACCAATAGATGGCACTTGTTCCTAGTGCAGGAGGAGCCTTCAGTTTGTTTATCCTGGAACATTGTGTGATTTAGCACCAACTGCCATTTTAAGTCCCAATGGTATTTCTTTTAACTTCAACCAATGCTTTTAATTTTTAGTATTTCTTTACAATGACAAAAGTAAAACCATAACAGTATTAAATAAGTAGACAGAAATCTGCTCTCCATAAATATATACAGTAATGTAATATTTCATTTCATTTATTTTTATTTAATAACAGAGAAAACTATTTAAAAAAAAAAAAAAACTAATAATTATTTCACTCAATGCATGTAATGGTTTAAATTTCCCATTGAACACCATAAAATTACACTATATGCATGGTACACGTGAACTTTATTTTTCATAAAATACAAGTTCCCCTCTCCCTTTTCTTATTTTTCAAATTAATTTAGCTTAGCCTGATTGATTAAATATATAACTGGGACAAAAAAAAACAACAACTCAGAAATGCAAAAAATAATCCAATTTTGCCCAAGGTTTCAGGGAAATACATCACTGTGTGATGGAATGTTATGCCCAATGGAATGAATGCAATGTATACCTATAAATACAAATACTACACCTATAAAAATATATAATATATCTATATTAAACTATACATATCTTCTAATCTTCCATTTTTGTTCAAGTGAGATAACCTTTTTTGTAACAAGATGTTTTACTTAATAAATGAAGTTAATTACTCTATTTAAACAAGATACATTTTATTAAATAACTTTTTTGTATTTATTCAAAAAGAAAAAAAAAACACAGAAATCTGCATTATATTACACAATTATAAATAAATACTTCTGCAACTGTCTTTCATATAACAACTATACATAAAACATGCAGTTGCAAAGTAGAAAAAAAAAATTAAGTTTGTTGAAATTTGTATTATTCACACTATTGGTACAATGTATATTCCTTGCATGAGTAATATGAAAGTACCACTCTTCAAAATATAATACAACATAAGAAATTTTTTTTTGGCATGTTTATCTTATGTGGGTGCAATATGATAAATCACCAAGTATTGTTTCTACCCCCTTCATTCATTTAATAAAAAATAAAAAAATAATAATAATAAATAATATAAATCAAAGCATATCTTTTTTTTCAATATCGAGGCATTGTTTCTAATTTGCACAGAATAGATTCTATTGGCGATATTCATACCTGGATAACATAAAAGTACTCACTTTTTTTTTCAGCTACAGCCAACCTAACATTTATAAAGCCACTGGAATTTCAGAATTTTTGCCTTAAGTGGTCACACTTAAGCTGTTTTAACGTTTTAAGTCAATTTGAGGAATTTAATAAAGGTACTTCAACAGGTGATCATTAGAAAAAAAGAATATTTACTTTCACAGGTATACAGCTAAATTCGGCCAATGTGAGCAATACCATGTTTTAAAATTAAACGCTTAAACAAAAATTTGAATTAATTTCCTTTTTTTAACCTCGAATCTGAGTAATAACCACCAAACTACGTACAAATAAAGAAATAAAGGAAATTATCTGCTACAAAAAACATTTGTATAATCTTTTGAATGGCAGCAAAGTTTACGGAAAAATGAAATAGTGACACGATTCACAAATTATAGAATTTTTAGTACAAGATTTACCGAAGAGACATATTTTACTATTATCTTATTTTAGTAAAAGAGGTGGTGTGAATAAATTGTCATTTGAAGCTAAGATTATAATGATGATGAGGAATACTCAGGACAAGACACCGAGAATGAGACGAATGAATCACAGCTTCTCAGAAGTGAATAATGAATCAAATTGAAAAATCATTCATCCAACACTTTTACATTTCTATATTTAATTTTATTAGACCTTAACTTTAACCTTAAATTATTAATTATTTCAATTTTAGTAGTTTTATTTTTATTATTATTATTATTATTATTTTAAATTATTTTATTATGGCTCCCTAATGTCTCAGACGCTTACCTATAAACTGGATGTTAAGTTGCCCTACAACTAGGTAATCCATTGAGAAGCCATTTCCAAGAGTGCAATTTTCCTCGAACTATCATCAGGTGGGTATTCCTTAACGAGATAAATTTGTTGAGAATGGGACATAATAATGATATAAGCACGACAAGACGCCGAGAATGAGACGAATGAATCATAGCTTCTCAGAAATGAATAATGAATCAAATTGAAAAATCATTCATCCAAGACTTTTACATTTCTATATTTAATTTTATTAGACCTCAACTTTAACCTTAAACTAATTAATTATTTCAATTTTAGTAGTTTTATTTATTTACTTATTTATTATTATTTTTTTTACTACACTTAAACTTTATATTTTATTATGACTCCCTAATGTCTCAGACACTTACCTATAAACCATAGCTGCCAACTCTTCCGCTTTTTCAGACCACAAAAATTTAATAGAAATTTTTGCCTTATTTAATCTGCAGATTACGGCGATTTAAAAAGGAAAAATTTTCCATAAAATTTTTGTGGTCTGAAAAAGCGTAAGATGTTGGCAGCTATGCTATAAACTAGATGTGAAGTTGCCCTGCAACTAGGTAATCCATTGAGAAGCCTTACATTGTTCCAAGAGTGCAATTTTTTATGAACTATCAACAGGTGCGTATTACATAACGAGATAAATCTTGTTGAGAATGGGACGTATACGGAATTTTTTAAGTTGTGAAAATATTATTCTAAAAATAAAAAAAAATAATTAAAGCAATCCAGACCTTCAGAAAAATTTGTCATCTTCAGCAGTAAAAGCAAACTGACTTTTATGTGCAGCCAACTAATTTGTTTGCGTCATCTTTTTTTATAGTAAAACAATATAAAAATAATAGAATAAACGGTAGGATTTCGAATAAAGAATCAAAATTTTCTAGTTATAAGAATAAATAATTAAATTATACAAGTATTTAAAAAAAAAAAACTTTCGTTATGAGTTCCAAATACTAACTGTGTCTATCACATGCTTGATTCCAGAAATCACTTCATTTATGCAAGATATAAGCAGGGCCGTGCAATGAAAATACTGCGCCCGGTGCAAAGTCTCAATTTGGCACCCTCCCCCATCCACTTTTCCTTTGTGACAGGCAAATCCATCGAATAAATTGTACATTCAATGGATTTGGTGACAGGTGCTACAAAATTGATAAAGTGCGGAAGTCTATTGAATAAATATGTTACGTTTATTCTTGAACTTTAAAACGTATAATTTTATAATAATTCAGAAATTTCAAGCAACAAAATAACATAAGAGAAAATTGCAGTTAATTGTTAGGGAGATTGCGATGTTTTGGACAGATTTTTCTCACCCTTTCGCTCTTTTTTTTTTTCTACCTATTTTTAACTGTTCTTAGTATTTGAGTAAGAGAAAATGAGAAAATTGGCAAGGTAAAAATCCCTAACAACCAGGTTAGATCCTCAGAGAGGAGAAATTTTTTTCCCCCAAAATTATAGAAAGCAAGAAAAAAAAAAAAAAGGACATTGACAATGTAAATTTGGCATCCCCTCAATTTCTGGGTCTGGGGCTACTGCCTTCTGCCCCCCCCCCTTTTGCATGGAACCAGATACAAAGTACTATATAAAATGGATTTTTTTTTTTGCTTTTTTTATATATCTGATGATGATTTTATATAAGCTGCATATCATCGGTTAATGCACAAAGATTTTTGCTAATGGTTACAACTTACTTTTTTACATGTACATTATGATCTGAATCATAGTAAAAAGATAAGAATATAAACAAAATTATAAATTATTTATTTTTACTTTTTTACACACATAATAACCTCATCCTTGATGTAAATATAAAAGGTAAATTTATATTTGTAATTTCCATGTAGTAATTGTTTCAATTTTGGTATTTTCATGTTTTTGAACTATGCCGGCAGAATTCTGGATTTTGGGAGAGGAGGAAGGTCCTGAATTTATTTAAGAAATAAGATTTATTAAAAATATTGATGAAAATTTTTTTATGTATATAATATAGTTGTAAAGAAAAAAAAAGGTAGAGTTTGTAGATGGAATAGTATTAGTTTCAATTTTATTTTTTTATTTATTCATTGTTATAATTGAATAGTGCAGGAATTTTTGTTTAAATAATTTTAAAAAAAAGCTAAAGTTAACTTTTATTCATATTTTATGTGAGATTATTTAAATTTTGTTATTTTCGTTTTTGAAAAATTCATGATTTTTTTCTTGGGGGGGGGGGGGGGGGAGGGAGATGAGATTCCGGATTTTAGGAAGAAAATCCAGAAAATTCTAAAATCTGGAAAGCTTTCGGTCCTGAGGATTCCAGATAATTGGTCATGTACTATATGTAATTCTGAATTAATATGACCGGACTCGTGCTTTCTCATGAAGGGAGTATAAATTTATAAAAGAAAAAAAATTAAGATAGCCCTCATATCTATGACAATCATAATCTTTTTACCAAATACATTTTTAATCAAGCTATTTCGTTTTTTAAATCTGACTAATGAAATAAAACTTTGTAATTTTAAGATTTTTATGTTTTTGTGAATAATTCAAGTAAAAATTATGCACATTTAGTTAGTTATGCATAGTGATTACAATCCTAAAACTAATTTCCAATCCTAAGATTTCGAGATTGCTTAGATTAAATCTGGGGATCCTGGGATTACGAAAATTAGAATTTATCTAATATCACCAATTTTTACAATTACTAAATATCATAATCTTTTAGGAAAGATAATTAAAGCATAAAGACAGCCTAACTTACATATGAAAAAATACAAAGTTAAAAATTTATGACTTGAATTTATTATCAAAAAGTCTTGAATAAATTACAACAATTGAAAATTAAAACAAATATGCTGTTGATGTTTGACAATGACAATTAACAAAAAACATTAAATGTCTAGATATTTCGTCTTCTAGATAATTTTATTTATTTCTTGTTAAAGAAATTTGTGAATGGCTTACTATTTACAATATTAAAAAATAATTACTAGGTATCGCTAATTAAATTTTGAATTATTCTCATAACTGCATAATTAGCAATTACAATTGTAGGATATCGCAAATGCAAAATTTTTTCTAACATGAAGCTTTTTCTTCTTGAAATAAAAGAACTAAAAAGAGGTAGTTGTTAAAATTCGAAAATGTTGCATAATATAAAAAATTATTTCATATCACGAGAAAAAAACAAGATTTGTTTAAATAGTTCATTATTTCTTAACTAATGGGGTTTCCTTTGAAAATATGATTTAAGAAATATGAAGGCATCTTAAGTATCATATCCAAGTCGACTTCTAATTTTGTTCATAATAAAACCTGCTGCTGAAAATGCTCCTGCTTCTATAGTCACAGGAGAAATTCTAAATGATGGCTGTGGACTACTCCACTTTCAAAAAGAGCCATCTCTTATCTTATTTTTATTGATAAATTCATTTTTCCAAAAGTGAAAGTCTCTAAATATATTTTTTAATTTCAGCTGAATATTGTTCCATATAAAAAAGACAATCCCAAAAATCCCATGATTTTCAGGATTAAAAATAAAGCGGAATCCCAGGATTGTAATCCCTAGTCATGTAATACTACTTCCTTGACCTTTATTGTTAATATTTTAATCGTTTTTTAGCTCACTGGCTATCAAAGCCTGAGAGCTAATGTGCCTGCAGGATCTGTATGTACGTATATGTAAGTAACGTGATTGCTCTTGATTGAAAAATCCAATTTGCTTCAAATTTTGTAAATAGGTTCATTCTGATGAGGTGCTTCCCTGATTAGTTTTAAGAGTTCATTGGTTAAGCATAAAAGGGGGAACTAAATAAAAGAATAAAAGGGGAGGGCTAATACTCACACCTCTTAATTTAGATAAATGGGTTTTTCATGCAGAATTATATGATTTGCTTTAAATTTTTGTTAATAAGTTCATTTTGATAAGGTGCTTCCCTGATTAGTTTTGGAGGTGTTTGTTGGTTAAGTATAAAGGGGGGAGGGGGAGGGGCTTCTGCCCTCTTAATTTAGATGAATGGTTTGTTCATGCAAAATTATCCGATTTGCTTCAAATTTTGTAAATAGATTCATTCTGATAAAGTGCTTCCCTGATTAGTTTTGGGGGTTTACTGGTTAAGTATAAACAGCGTTAGAATTGATAGAAAAAAAAAAAGGCACTGGTCCAAAGGACCAGTAAACATCAGAGTTTACTGGTCTGCAGACATCGTCACTGGCCTGCTACATAAAATTCTATTAAGTACCTTTAACCCTTTGAATACCCCCTCCTCCTCCTAGAATATAAACCAAACTTCCTTTCAGTTACCCAAAATTTTCAGCATAATAAAATGTAAAGTTATAATTTGCTAAAAATTAAATAAACAGACATGAACAAAAACTATAAAACTATTAATTATGTATTTTATTTCTGATTATTTATTTCAACTGACCAAGTTTTAATGCAATTTTTTATTTATTTTTTAAAATAAAATAAAATTCTGTAGTTTGTGTTTGGTTGCGGTTATCTCAGGGATGGGAAAAGTTACGTTTACCTGTCAGAGAGAGGAAAAAAGTTACTGGTCCTGCGGACCACTAAATTTTTTAAATTAGTGGTCTGATTGAATTTTTAGTGGTCTCGGACCAGTGGACCACCAAGGATTTTGAACGCTGATAAAGGAGAGAAATGAGTGCAAATCCCCCCTTATTTAGATAAATATGTTTTTCATGGAGAATTTTCTGATATGCTTCAAATTATGTAAATAGGTTCATTCTGATAAGGCACTTCCCTGATTAGTTTTGGGGGTTTATTAGTTAAGTTTAAAAGAGGGAAGCGGTGGGCTAATACTCCCTTAATTTAGATAAATGGGTTTTTCATGCAGAATTATCCGATTTACTTCAAACAGGTTTTGGTTTTAGCCATCAAAAACTAGCTTTTGACATGACATAGGTTTAAACTGTGTTTTAACTGGTTTAAAATGTCTAAAACACAAATATGCAAGTAAACTTAGACAAAACAGAAAAAATGCTGTTAATATAGCATTGCTTTTGTTTAATGATAGTGCAATGTAGTTTTAGCATATATTAAATTGTAATTAAATATGAAATTACTATTTTCCTCTTAGTTTATGACAAAATTTCCACGATACGTGAATTTCTGGTTTGGCTTTTTTTGCATACTTGGTTCAATACCTTATTCTTAAATATATATATATGTATGTATATAGCTTTTAATAAATATTTTCTCTGCAGCATTAATTATTTTATTTATTTTTTCAATTAGTACAAACACAGAAAAATTTAAATAACATTTATTTTATTAAAAAGAAAATAATTAAATGTTGGTATAAAATTATTAAGCTATGATATTTTAAACCTTTTACCCCCAAAATAATTTTTGTTAGTTACATACAATCACCTCTTACTTTTGAAATTATCTTATTTACGGAGTAGGATCAGGTGGAGGAAAGTGTGGGTAAAATCAAGCTTTTTTTAGAGAAGGCCCTAAAACCCAACTATTAAATTTATTTTAATGAAACTTTTGATGCATTTTATGTACATTGGATTCATATAGTTTAAATATGAAACATAACCATTCAATTTTGTTAGATTGTTTTTTCACAGTTATACATTTAAAAGAGGATGTTTTCATTCCCCCACCATGGTGGAAAGTGGGGGTAGTTCCAAAATTACTATATATTTAATTAAAAATATGTAAATATTGTATTTGAAATAAGAATACACTGACATAAATGTATCTTAATTTTATTTGAAAGTATAAATGAAAACAAAAAAATATTTTTTACATATTGTTTAATTAAAGGCTATCAAAATTAGGTTCACGTAATATATAGCATGCATTGCTTAATTCTACACAATCTTCATAATTAATAGCTTGAAAAGTGTAATAGTATCCCAATGGTGACTTAGTAAATATTTCAAGTGTAGTAGAATGAATTAATATCTGTCACTTGGCTCATGAATTTAGCTGGATGACTTTTTGACCGTTACTTAACTTCTACCCATGAGCCTTGTTTTATTTCATTAAAGTCTACATTTAATCCATTTCATTTCTTTTACTTTCTATAATTACTCTGATTTTCGGATGTTCTTCCTTTCCTTTTCTTGATAGAATTTTTTCTTATGGCCAGTTTATTCTGCATTTTCACATTCTTTTTCATATTTTCTAGACTGAACTTTTTCTTACACTCACTTCTTTCAACACTCAAACTTTTAAAAACTGTTTCAATGGTTAAAACCTCACCACCCTTGCTCTGTAATTATTTTATTATATGTCTGTAGTCCTTTATTATAAAATATAGAACATGAGACATTTACTAAGTTAAAACAGAGATAAAAGATATCCTTATCATACAACACTTAGCTAAGCATAACCATATCCCACCTCAAAAAACAACTGATAATAAATAGAGTTATAAAATATATTCTTAACTTTCTGTTTTGATCTGTTCCTTAGATGTTCCTTTAAACTTAGTAGTTTTTGACAGTTAATAATGATTTTAGAATCAAGTTCATCAGAAGCTTAAACTGACATACCATATGCAATGAACATAAACAATATAGTTTATAAACATTAAACTTGTTACAAGTTTCTAAAACAAAAGTAAATTTTTTTGTCATAATCTCAATATATGTCTCTAAAAAAGAATTAACTAAATATATTACATTAGAAAGCGAAAATAGGTGTTTTTCAATATACCCCAACTTTAGCCCGTAGGTCCACTTTCCCCCACCTGACCTTATCTCTGGAAATTAGGGACAAATGAATAATCACCACACCACCAGGACCACACCAGACATTTTCACCACACCAGTAGGAAAAAGAAATAGCAATTTAACTTAGTTCGAAACCTGTTCCAAAAGTGAAAGTATCCTGATAATAATAATGCGAGAAAAATAGAAAAAGTTAAAAACGGCCTTTGTAGATCAATATTAGCTATCTAATGAAAATAAAAATTTTTGAATTGCAAACTAAATATTTAAAAAAAAAATATCTCATAGAATTAACATTATTGTGCAGGTGTTTTCATTTTTACTTAAAAAAAAAAATTCTTCTGTAGGAATAACATTAGCAGGTGGGTGTTTTCGCATTAGTGAAGTAACCCCTAAAGAGGACTCTTCACTAGCTTGAAAACACTCTCTGGCTAATGCTAAACCTATGAGCAAGTTGTTTTTGAATGTCTCATTTAAATTTGAATATTTTTAAATTATTTTTTTTTGCATAGAATAGCTGAGGTCGATCTCTAATATGGTTATTTTTTACTTTTTCGATTTAAGTTCCAGCTTTTTTTAATAAAGATACTTTCACTTTCAGAACTGATTTCGAAAGTGAAAGTACCTTAATAAAAATATCTGCAACCAAAATCGAAAAAGTACAAAATGGTGCTATTAGAGATCGAGCTCAGCTACCCTATGCAAGAAAAATCATTTAAAAATATTCAAATTTAATTTGAAAACAACCTGCCCATATGTTTAGCAAATGGGTGTTTTCAAGTGAGTGAAGGGTCTCCTTAAGCAACCCCTTCCATAAGAGCATAGTAGCAAGAAAGGAAGAAAACTGGTTTTGTAGCAATAGCAATACTGTTTTGTACTGATCTTTGAATTTGTTCTATCGTATGGAAAGTAAATATGCTCATTAGATACCAATAGTGATAGATTTGTTTCTGCATTTAGCCATAACAAATGAAAACAATCTAAACAATTTATGTACCTCAGTAGAATTTAGATTAAACCTACATAATTTTAATGATTACAAATAATTAAGAATTTTTTAATTGTTCATCTCAAAAGCTTGCATTGTTTAAATATATATTTTTTAAAACATGTAAGAATTTATTTGTAGTTTATCATATCCTATGCAAATAGCTTTCAAGAATGTATTTGTGCAGTTTATACCCCATAGTTTTAATGTATATTTATGCTGTTTTATTTAGAATTTATTGATTTCTATCTAACTCTGCTAACTAATTCTTTTTATATTATTTTATTAAATCTAGATTTTTGACACAGCAATTTTAACCATGGTTATAACCGGCTTAAACAGTCACAAGTAAAAGCTTCCCAACCCTGGCTTCAAATTTTGTAAATAGGGTCATTTTGATAATGCGCTTTCCAGATGAGCTTTGAGGTTTCATTGGTTAAGTGTAAAGGGATAGAAAAGGGAGTTAATTCTCCTTAATTTAGATAAATAGGTTTTTCATGCAGCGTTATCCGATTTGCTACAAATTTGGTGTACCGGTTTATTCTGATAAGACGCTTCCCTGATTAGTTTTAGAGGCTCATTGGTTACATATAAAGGGGAAGGGGGGCTAACCCCCCTTAATTTAGATAAATGGTTTTCATGTAGAATTAATTATCCAATTTGTTTCAAACTTTGTAAATAGTTTCTTTCTGATAAGTCACTTCCCTGATTAGTTTAGGGTTAAGTATAAAAGGGAGGGGGATAAGGTGCTTTCTTGATTACATTTCAAAATTCACTGATTAAATATGAAAGGGGGAACGGGGGCCAATCCCTCCTTAATTTATGTACCGTTTTGTGCAAAAAGAGCCTATGTATGTTAAATTTCATACCCTAAATAGTACCTGTGCAAAAATCACAGCTTTGTCCTAATTCTTTCTGCTATTTGTAAAAAAAGTTGTTAAAATAACTGTATTATAAGTATTTTGGCTAATTAAAAAATGTGTGACAATAAAATTGTATCAATTCCTTTTCAGCACAAGATCAAAAGAAAATTCACCCGCTCTTCAAAATATTTTGAAGATATACTACTGTTTTAAAATGTATGTTTTACAAAAAAAAAAAAAAAAAAAAAAAAAAAAAAAAAAACACATTTTGTAAAAGAAATATTTTATACATGTTTTTTCCCCTTATTTTTTTTTAATTTAACATTATAAATCAAGGATAATCAATCTTTTCTGTATTCCACAGAACACATTTCAAATCAAAACATGGCCACAGACACCCTTGCATGAACATACAGTTAAACTTGATAGTAAAAATGAGAAACAAAAGAGTTATAAAATTCTGAATATTAGCTGTTACTCTTTAGAAGATGGTTCACAACACAAATCCTCCCTAATTGTGAATCTCTATCTTAATCTATGGAAAAGTTTAATTATGGAATGACTCTAATATAATTATCAAAATATGGTTTTTACCATAAAAAATTAGCCATTTGATGCCAATTTAGTGTGTTTTAAAAAAGTATCCTTCACATTTAAATATATATTTTTTATATTTGAAATTTTTCCTCAAGTGGAAATTTTAAAGTATGTAGTGATTTTTTAAATTAAATGTAGAATAGTCGTAAAATATTGGTTTGACAAAAAAAAAAAAAAAAAAAAAAAAAAAAAAAACATAAGACATTGTTGTAAAAGAAAAAAAAATCATCGTATCCGCCACCCTGGCGTAAGAGCCACACTTAGAATATTTTATACTTTCAAACTCTTATGCGCCGCAGCTCATACGCCGAAAATACGGTAATCGGAAATAGTGGTAGATACATGAATTAAAAAACCCAGCTACATTACAACACAACACTTCAACTCTTCTTTGATCCTACAACCTAATATTTGTTGTCTCATGCTTTGTGTATATACTTATATTGAGGCAGAGAACATTAACAAATTTTTGTCACCTTTTGTTACTTATTCTTCCTTTTTTGAGCGATGTATATCGTTTGTCCTTCTTTTATCCTCTCTTACCATATAGGAAATAAAGCCTCCCTAGCACTGTGTGCTTTTAACTGCAGTTGAAGAGAAAAGGGAATTAATTGCTCTTTCACTTTCAATCCTATTTCTTTGCTACTTTCTTCTGATGCCTGTCTGCTCCTGTTTCACTTACAGTCGGTGAGTTCCTTGCTCTACGAGTTTTTGGAATCAAATCGCCTCTGATTGTGCATGCCAAGTTTAGCAAGTTTCTGTCAATAACTAGAATAGCCATAGATTCATAAAGAAGGCATATATCGGATAAATTGGACATTACACAAAAATGTTGTTCCAAAGGTCATGGTAAATAAAAATAGCATTCATGAAATACATAAATATTTCATGGGGTGTTCAATATTTTGGACGACCGCTGTGGCTTCAAGATCATTAGAGTTCTTGGTGATGGCAGGGCTTGAGCAGACCATTGCTACTTTTTTTTCCTTTTTAACACTAGCTTGGAATGGTAGCAGCAGACCACTGGCAAAATCTAGCTAAATTCAACAAGTTTTATGCACTGACTAGTGGGACTGGGAGGATTGGGTGTTTAATACTTCAGATGATTGCTGCGGCTTTGAGATCATTATTGGTAGTGGTCAGAAGGAGGGGAGGGGAACCATCGCTATTTCGTGGAAAAGGTGTTCTTGTTCTCATTGGTGGTTTACTTCACCTTTACTTTTAATAATTTAATCACTTTTTAAATTATCTTACTTTTATGATTTTAGTTTATTACTTAACTTAACTATTTTAATATTTTATAATATTGTTAGCCTTCAATATAATTTTGATTGCATTATTACATGACCAGGAAACTGCAAAATTCGATAATCTGCACAACCTCTGGTCTCCAGCTGTGCATATTTGAGGGAGTCTACTGTATGTAAAATAAAAAATTTTATTTGCATTGATATAATTGATATATGTAGTACAGATCATAGGTCAGGAAATGATGGTTGGTCCCTCTCTCTTGAAAGAAAAGTCCATTTCAAAGAAGAATGGGTTGGGAAGGAGGTTTGCTAATAGAACAAGAAAAATCGCCAAGTACCCCTTCTGTTATTTTGCTATGCCGGTTGGCGGCAACTTTTTTTTATATCAATAAGCAGCATATTGTATTTCTCTCTTTTATTAATCTGTTTGTTTCATCTTAATTATTATTATTTTTAAACTGTTGTTTTCATAACGAACTGCTATTTGTATATAACAAATTAATTGTTACTTATACAACAAGCCCAAATGCCCCTGAAAGAAATATCAGTCCAGAAATGATGAATTTTATTCCTAAAAAAAGAAAGAAAGGAAACTATCTCCCCTCCTTCTTCCATTGAAATTCGGAATATAAAATTTTCTTTTACTGACCCCTATGAGCTAGCCTCGCTAATCCCTGTTCCTACACCGCAGGCTCTAAAGACACCATAATTTGCTTTTTTTAAATATTGCAGAATATTGAATGACCAGTGCCGATCTTCTGTAATTGAGTGTCCATTCAGTTCCCCTTTATTAAAGGACCTTTCAGTTCTTAAGGTTGAATCAACTGCTGTCGTGACATGCATTGTTTTAAATATGATGTAATTTTTACCAAAATTTTCTTTATGTTTTTAATATTCACATGTCAATAAATTTTCTAGTTGAAAAGCAATATTATTTTTGATGTTTTAAAATTTGGCAACAATAGGTAAAAGAATGACTTTTTCAAACTGTGAAATAAATCTTTATTGAAATTATATGAAAAAAATTGAAAAAAGAAAAATCTCAGAAAACAGTTAAATTTAAATGGCTGTGCATAGTTTTTGAGCCTATAAAACTCTTTAAACGGAAGTATTTTGACCCTCCAACATAAATAGTGCTTAAAATAATTCCCCTAAAAACTGTCTGTTTCAGCATATTTATCAAAGATTTCTCTATAAAACCACAAATTTTCATATCTTTATATGCAAAAGTTTTCTTAATATAAGCCGAGAATGATCTCCATCCACAATAAGTTCATTTACAGTAGCGACAACTGTGGCTACTCTCTCTCTCTTTTTTTTAAGAAAAGAGATTTATTTATCAGAGTTCAAATACATTTACATGCATTAATAGACAAGCATGTTTAATTTAATCATCTAGCAATTTTCCAGTTAAACTGCATTATATTTAGGGTCTTTCATGCTTTGATGTTCAAAGAATTATTGTGGGATACAGCATAAGTTAAACTACAGTCGACCCCCCGATTTAACGAATTTCTCGATTTAGCGAATTTTTTTATGGTCCCGATGAAAATGGAACAAAAATACTTCGATTTAATGAATAATTTTCGATGTCAAAAAAATTAAAAATTGAAGGAATTTTCTAATATTTATTATAAATTTTCAATGTCCCTGATTGTTAATTTTCTAAATATGTATCTTGTGATGCAGAAATATCTGCATGTGAAAATGCACATTACACCGAGGTTATTAAGGCTGCTGTCCCTGCTCGCGAAGAGACTCACGAGCTAATGCTAATCCTATGGGGAGGGATTTTTCTAATATCTCGTTTGCCTTTCGACATTTTTAAGTAAGTTTTTTTGCATTGGATAGCTGAGGCCCGTCTCTACATCACACCTTTATTACTTTTTTAATTTTTTTACTTTTTATAAAGTTACTTTCACTTTCAAAACCGGTTCCGAAAATGAAAGTGTCATTCTAAATAATATCTGCAACCGAAATCGAAAAAGTAAAAAAAGTGCGCTGTAGAGATGGATCTCGGCTATCCAATGCAAAAAAAATTATTTAAAAATGTCGAAAGGCAAACGAGATATTAGAAAAATCCCTCCCCATAGGATTAGCATTAGCTCGTGAGTCTCTTCGCGAGCAGGGACAGGAGCCTTAAATCAGTAGTAGTGGATCGGATGAAGAAGATAAAATAGAGATGAAGCATGAAACGTTCAAAAAAAGCAGTCAGCAGTTTGGATACTTTCAAACGGCAGTTGATGGCTCATGATGTTGACGTCACTGTTTTCACAGCTTCAGAAAAAAATCAATAAAGAAGTTTGGAATACAAAACAAAACAAAGCAAAGAAACATCTATAAAAGATATCTTAAAATTTATCGATAAAATTTGAATAAATGAGAATTTTCTTAATTACAATACTTTTGATTTATAGTAGTACATAAAAAAAAGAATGAATTTTTACACAGTGTTTTCTTAAAGTAACAAATGTTTAACATCAAGTGATCATTGTTCTTCTTACTTATTGCCATTTTTTTAAAACTTATTCTGTTATATAAGAATATTTCTTTGATTAACCCGATTTAACCAACATAGTTGATAATCCCGAACGATTCGTTAAATTGGGTTTCGACTGTACAATTTAAAAAACAGCTTACGCAAAGAATGTGCATATTTTTTCATCAGTATTCTGAATCTTTTTTATTTTATTTTATCAGAAATTAATTAATAAAGAAATGCTCTTACAACAAAGCTAAAATGAACAAACTAAATCTTATAAACAAACTAAAAGGATTCGTAAAATTTATTTTCAATAAAATTATAATATCTGGCTATCACTGTAAAATGTTAAAGTTTCATTGAAATCATGAAAGTTACCACATAATAATTAGAAAAAAACTGTGGTACTAAAGCAAAAAATGAGGCAAAAAGGCAAAAGAGCTCTAAATATTGAAAAGAACACTTTCCTGCGATAACCGTTTGACTGTTCGAGAGATAATACATTCGTGCAGTACTATGTTGTGAATGATTGACAGGCGCCATATCCTGATCGATAGACTTTACAAGGTATTATATATTCCATATATTTGAATTATATTTGGTAAGAAATATTTGTTTTTATTTGCAATACAAGCAAAATTTTGATTTGATTTAAGCTGAGCCCTTAAAAACTGATAAAACTACGTTAAAATTTCATAAAAGAAATTATAATAATACAGTTGGCTCTCTCAAATCTGAAATCCTAAAATCCGCAAATGCCTAACAATCCACACATCATCATAGGTGTAAACTATGAAACTTTCAGTTCACATGTAGGGACAAAATTACAGACTTTCATATTTTTATATCATTCTGTAAGCATTTTAATGTGTGATAATCATTAATATGACTGAACTCATGCTTTTTCATGAAGGAAGAATAAATTAATTTCTGTGGCACTCACAATCTTTTAACAAAATATATTTATGTATTAATAAAGCTTTTTTGGTTATTAAGTCTGGCTCAATCTGAAATAAAAATTCCTTATTTTATGATTTTTATGTGAATTAGTAGTGTACTTTTAGAAGGCAAGTTTCATTGAGTAATTCAAGATAAATTTATTTCATCTTTATTGTGCATATTTAATTATACATTATTAATTATTTATTTGATCTTTATTTTTAATAATTTAACCATTTTTTAAATTATCTTAATTTTTATTATTTTAGATAATTATTTTAATATTTTATTATAATGCAAGCATTCATTAAAATTTTGACTACATTGTTACATTCAAAATTACTGTTTAAAAAATATAAATAAAGCAATGACCAGAAATCCACAAAATTCTAAATCTGCTCAACTTCTGGTCCCAAGCTGTGCATATTTGAGGAAGTCTACTGTATTCTTTTTATATATATAGAAGGAGATTTTAAATAGTATAGCTAAAGCCTTTAAAAGTTGATCTCGAATTAAATCAAACATCCTGAAAACATCATGAATTTTCTTTTTTTCTTTTTATTTTATTTTATTTTTTATATATATCTAAAAGACTGTAATTTTCATGGAATAAGGAAATAAACCTATATCTATGATAATTTCAAAAGAAAAATTCATTCATTTATATTAATTACCGAAAGATGGCGCCAAAACAGTATTTCAAATCTAAAGTAATCGATGTATGGAAGCTCAATTAATCGATAATTAAAATTGTTCGACACCAGTACCACAGAGGCAACTTATAAGACACAATGCAACAGAGAAACTCCTGGTTTAGCATCTAGAATATAATTTATTAATTTATTTCTATTCTTGACGCTAAACTTCTGGTGAAGATGATGTTGTAATGTACGATGTCAAAGTTTTCACCAGAGAGCTAATTCAAATACTGGATTCCTGAATTCTGAGTAATGATTCAATTCATTTTTCATTTAAAAAAAAAAGTTTTGTTTTCTTAATTGAAGGAGCTCTTTTTCTTAATTCTTCAAACAAATTGTAACATTGGGTAGATGTTTGAGAGTAAAAAGTCAATAGTTGAACATTTATGTTGCTGTAGATTTATTGGTTTGATTCATTCAAATTCTTCCACCGTGATTCATTCATGCCTTGGCGTCTCTTTTACTTCATAGACTTCTATGAAAACTTGGACGACAGGACAGTTCTCTGTTAGTAAATTGCTACTTTTTGGAATAGAATGACCTATAACGATGAAAAATTTATTGACCTGTTCTTTTTACTAAAATGAGTTAATGGTTAGATATGTTTTTTTTTTTGCTTACTCTTCTACTAAAGATTCTATAAATTGTGATTTGTAATAAAAATGTCATAAAATACCATGCAGTATGCATGCCGCGAGTTGACAGTTTAATGCTAATATACATCATTTTTAATAAAAGAAATGCGATTTCATTGCTTCTTCTGTTAATAAAATTATCTTATATTCTAAAACAGATATTTTAAAATCAAAAGGAAATTTTGAAGGAATTGGTAAAAAAATTTACAATTATGTATGTATAAAAATTCCGAAAATTAATATTTAAATGTTTTATTGTAAAATTTTCAGAAACTATCGGGGCATTTAACTTTGTCAATTCAAGGTAAGAAGTTACTTAATTTATTTGTTTGTGTTTACATTTTTAACTGAGTTCATTTGGCGATGAATTGCCCCTTTTTTTCCCTAGTTATATTGTCATACAAAAAAAAAAGAAATATATAAAGTAATTTGTAAGGGGGGAAAAATAACCAGTCAAGTGCGAGTATTACTCTCACACAGAGTGTTCCAAACAATAAATGTATGAATTATTAACTGGGCATTGCATTACACAAACATATCATTAAAAGTCGTTATCTATACTACAGGTAGGGATGCACCGAATAGTGATTTTGGTCGAATACCGAATATTCGGCTTACAGACGAACCGAATACCGAATATTCAGCTAGCCGAATAGTAACTGCTAGGCCGAATACCGAATATTCGGCTTGTCAAATAATTTTATATTTCAAAGTTTAAAGGCATTAAAATGTTAAATTTTAAAACAGTTTTGCATAATATTTAAAACAGAAACTTTCATTTTGATAATCAAGAGCTTTTTTCAAGTAAACTTTATGCTGAAAAAAAATCTGCTTTGAGTTATAAGATGATGATAGTTATAAAACTTTTTTAATTAATAAAATTTTAAATTTCATGGCTTCTTCTGTGAATTAAAACAAATGAATAAAATTTTCTTAAATTGTAAAACAAACATTTTAAAATCAAAGAGAAATTGTGAAAAAATTGGAAGAAAAATTGTACAGGATCATGTATAATTTGTTTGTCAGGAAGAGACTAAAGTAAAAGTAAATAAATAATACAATCTATTCAAATTTTATATGGTGGCAACTCATCAAGAATAACTGTTCTTCTCCCTTTATAAGTTGACTGTTAAGTGTATAAGTGGTATAAGGTTTTTAAGAATATGTTTTAAAAGTCTTTTTAAGTATTCGGTTGGCCGAATATTTCCATATTCGGCCAAACCGAATAGTTTGATATTCGACCAAACCGAATATTCGGTAACATGACCGAATACCGAATAGATACCGAATATTTGGTGCATCCAGGGGCGAAGCTACCGGGGGGGGGGGGCGTAGGGGGTTCCCCCAATGTCGGCAACTTTGATCACAGTCGGCAAATTCTAGGTAGTCAATATCGATCGATACAATTCTGAAACAATCGACTTTTATTCCACTTTTCTACATTTTTTCTTAAAATATACACTAAAAAACACCAAAAATTAGCATTTGTCTTAATTTTCTTTGAAAATCCGAAGTTTGCCCCTTCGACTTTGCGTGACCGCTGAAAATAAATTGAGAAAGATCCAGGAGAGGTTCTCAATGTACAAAGGGTTCTTTCTGAGAGTCCGTAGTGGTTTAGCATGGTTTTGAACATCTAGATGATCGACTAGCACTGAAGATGATGATGACTTTGGTGTAGGCATTCATATTAATCGTGGTGTATTGAAATGTGCTGGACAATTGAATCATTTAGTCGATTGTTTAAACGATTGCAATCCGATTATTGAAAAATTGACCCAATCTGATGAATGAAGTGTTTTCTTGTTCCTTAAGGAGACCATACATATAATTGACAGGAAAAAGATAATTATTTATTGTCAAATATTTATAGTAAGATCGTGAAAGAAATCGAGCAGAACCGTGGAGAGGTTAGCATTACGGAAAGTGGTAACGATTCCATCATTGAACATGACCCAGGATAAAGGTCTAAAATGAAGTCAGACAATCAGAGACATATTTAATCAGTTTAAGTCCATATCAGCCAAAACTCAGCGTATATCCGATAAATGGTTCCATCCCGCAAGATAGACAGCGACATTTCAACACCGCTTGTTACAAAAGAGCATCCGTTTTTGGAATGTAGCACAGAACTCAAAGCTAATTCTTTTTGTGTGTTTCATGAAGAACATGGGAAATAAAAAATACAAAATGCTTCAGTTGAGAGTGGTGTAAACAAAGGACACAAAAGGAAGAGCTTACGGAAAAGAAAAGAACTGAAAGTTCGCACAACATTTCTCTTCCAACTCTCACCAAATTTGATGTTTCCTATTTTGTCAGTTCATAATGACGCATAATTACTTACTAGACGAGAGCAAGCGCAAACAGATTATTTTGGAAGAGCAACATCAACATCTTGCATTCAGCACTGAAATTGTAGCAATCTTGATGGACATTATGCGAATGCGGAGTAGACAAGGTCTGGTTTGTGGAAGTGACAAAGACAGAAATGGAAACTTTTGGCAAATTGTGAAATTAATTTCCAGACATAACCCACAACTGAGGAAATGTTTGAGGACACACGTTTCAGGCCACACCACATGACTTACCTTTCCGTTTCATCCCAAAACGGAGATGATTGAATTTCTTGCTACATCAGTGCCCAAAACGATAGTCAGCGATATTCAAAAAGCATAATTTTATGGAATTATGGCAGATACGACACCAGATGCTTCGTGCCATGATCGATCAGCTGTTGTGTTGAAATATGTCCGATCGGCATTTGGAAGTTGTAAAAGAAGTCGATAAAACCAATGTCGTCCTTGCATGCTAGAAATTGCACATCCTTACGAAGAATAGGCTCGAAATAGAACAGGTAGTTTTCCAGTCATACGGTTTTACAAACAGCATTGCTGGGGATTTCAACGGCACATAGGACATGGAGACGTTTTCTGAAATCGTGTGTCGAATTGTGCAATATATTCCATATCAATGTCACAGACTCAACACTTTCGTTTCACATATCTGCAATGCCAGCAGTATTATAGGTAATGTTTTCGACGTGCTTGAAGATGTTTGTGTTTTTCACAGCAAGTACTAAATGAAAGAAACCATAGTGGACAAGCTCAAAGAAACAGAAATTGCTCTTCTGCTGCGGAATCTTTCCTAGGCGAGATGGACTACCCGAGTGGAATCATTGAAATCGATTTGGATCTCATATGGATGTACCTACAAATTTTGAAATAGTTGATTCCTCTACATCTGTTAGCAATGCAAAGATCAAGCCATGAGGTTTAAGAAACAAAATGTTATCGCTCGACTTCATTGCTTCACTGATGTTTCGCAAGAATGTTCAGTACAAGTGCAAGTTAGTTACTGAAAAAATGTAATTGAAGACTCTTAAAATAGATGCTACGAAAATACTGAAGACATGTATCAAATTATTAGAAACAATCAACAATGAAAATATGAATAGGATATATAGAGTGCAATTCTCTTTTAAACCAAGTAAGGTGTTGATCCGTTAAATGAATTTGCTATGCAGTATCGACGAAGATTGGCACCAAAGAAGTTAAGCAGTAATTGAAAGAATCTGTTTGATCCCGAACTTCTAATGTTCTAACGCATGAAGTTTCAGAAGGTACTGGATACCCTTACTAGAGGTCTGCACGGGCCGAAATTTTCAGTTCCAGGCCCGGCCCGACTCATAGAAAAAAAAATTGACCTGACCTGATAAAAAAATTAAAAGTTCGGCCCGGCCCGGAAAAAAGTTAAAATCTCGACCCGAGTGAATTTATACAAAACATCGATTTTTACGTCAATTTGGTTAAAAATTTGTCTCATACGAGGAGTTCTGACCAAAAATATTTATCTTAACTTCTTTTTCCTGTTTATAATCTTCACTTATATAGAAGTGTCGCAGGTTGCGATATTTATTTTTTTAATGAATCTCTATTTCTTGTATGTTTCAGTTATTATTAATAAGTCATTAATTCAGTGTCATGTTTCAGTTATCATTAATATTGTTAATCCATTTTCCATGTATTGAAGTGTTAAAAATCTCAAAAATGCTATGCAGTAAAATCTTCCAAGACGGAATTGCATAGAAAAAAAAATGCCTTATAGACAAGTTCCCTTCTTAGCAAGTGTAAATGTATTATATGATATATTATTTTCTTATGTATTAGTATATTAATTTTGAATGGATCAACACGTTTTTCAGTTTAAAACAGGATTCCGCCATTGGCAGGTTCTTTTTCACACGTTTTACTATATTTTAATTTAGCTATAATTTAATAACCATAGAAATCTACTATTCTTTAAAATGAATAAATTTTAAGGTTTAATTGTAGAATAAAGGCGATTTAAAAATGTATGCATTTTTTGTAAAAATTTTTGAGCCAGGCTTAATTTAACTGACTTTTGAACGGACCAGGACACGCCGAGACAATGATTTTCATATGGGCTGGGTTAAAACTGGGACTGAAAATTTTGGGCCTTGAAGACTAGGAATGAAACCAGTCCTGGCTCTCCACAGAAAAAACAAGTTAGGCCTGGACCAGCACGATCCTTCAGGAAAAAGTAAGGACCGAACCCGACCCAGCCCGTAAACAGGGATGTAGTGGAGGGTATATGGGGGTATACGCCGTATACCCTCTGGATTTTTTTAAGGAACACCGTATACCCTCTGTTTCTCAAGAAAGCTATAGTATATGTACGCTAGGGTATACCCTCTGCCTTGAGCGTATACCCTCTGCTTAGAACGTATGCCCTCTGTTTTTTTTACAACTACACCCCTGCCCGTAAAGCGCAGTCACCAGGCCCGGTCCAGCCCGAGCCTTCAGAAAAAAGTATGGCCCGGGCCCGGCCCGAGTGCTGTGAATGAAAATAGGCCCGAGCCCGGCCCATGCAGATCTCTAACCCTTACAGTTGTGATAGCTGAAAGTCTTAGTTCTTTCATCAGCATAATCACACCACTGGATAAAATAATGTATCCTCCCATTACAAGAAAGAAATAAAATCTAAATCTGGTTAAGAAAGCAGTAAATGTCTTTCGTGAAACATATTACACGCAGAGATGAAAGTTTTGTCAGACTTCTGCGTAGAGGCTGAAAGAATGGACGATATTTACATGAAAACAGAACCTTTGAGATGCATTCTGCCACTTGAGAACCATGGCAATCGTCTGGCTCTAACTTCTCCAGTCACAGTTGCCTCGAATGAAAGAACAATGTAAATTAAAAAACTTGAAAAAAAATCTAAGAACAACAATGACCAATCCACGTTTGAATACATTCATGATGCGTACATTCGAGGTTTGAGAAGGATATTTTAAAATACCTAAATTTGGGTGCTGTCCTGAATAGATGGGCTCGTCTAAAAAATGGTGGGTTAAAATGCATGTTATGCGATGGGTGAACTAAGATGTAATTAAAATAAGTTTTGATGTAATCATTTTTAATGTAAATATAAATAAGCTGATTCTGTATAAGTTCTAAGTAGCATCTTACTAAAAACTTCAACTTGTTTAATTAATCCGAAAGGCAGATTTCCATCTGCACATTCAGCAAAAAATATCAAAATACTTTACGGGAATATTTACAACAATGTAAAGTAAGTGAAGGGGTGGTGTGCCCATCTTTAAATCTACTTTATATTCTCCTCAATATTCTAAAGTGTAAAGTATTCGACGTGCTAAAGTGAAAAATTTGATCTCGATAGGTTAATAATGGGGAATTTTATATAGAACATTCCGGGTGTACTAAAATTGATTGACTGATTTTAAAATTCAATAACTTGCAAATGGTGTCAGCTATTTAAAAAAAAAATTCCTGCAGGAAAGTTATGTTAGACGTCAGGAGTTTTTTACAGCGATTCTCGATTTTAATTTAAAACAGCAGCAATACATGACACTGCTAGCAATAGGTGCTAAATCGGGGCCTAATTTTTTGTTTATCTTCTCCCTCAGTATTGATGCCAAAGAAGGTGATTAAATATATGGAGTGGTTCTCAGTCACCATTGCAATTGTGTTCTTAGAGTTCCACTGCATATATTTAATCTCCTTCTTTCGCATCAATATTGAGAAAAGAGAGACACCAAAAACTCAGTCCCTGATTTAGAGCCTATTGCTAGCAGTGCCATCTATCGCCGCTATTTAAAACTTAAATCGATAATCGCAGTAAAAAAATTCCTGACATCTTACATACCTCTCCTGCAAGAATTTAATTTTATAGCTGTCACCATTTGCAAGTTATTGAATTTTAAAATCAGTCAGTCCATTTTAGGACACTGGGTAGATGCACATATCTCACAATCATTTGACTTTTGGGGAAAAAAAATCTGGCGAAATTAAACTTGCTAAAATAACATTTTAATGCGATAGACGAATGCCTTAATGATTCAAAATAAAGAAAAAATGGTCAGCAGCGAAAATTTTTTTATTTAACTGAGGTTTAGGTTAAACTTGCGAGTTTAATTTTCCTTACCATTTTACCACTATAACTTTTTATTTTCTTCAAAATTTTTACTTATAATGAATTTGCATAGTACCCACAGGACATTCAAATAAGAAATAATACAAATGTAGTACTTTTAATACAGAATTTTTGTATAACATTGTCTTAAAGGAGTGTTAAAGAAGGGACGGTAAGGTAAAAAAAAGGGACGAAATGGTAAAAAAAGAGACGGTAAGGATGGAACGGTAAAGAAAATTACCACCTATTTTTAGGAAAATCATGTTAAGACTAAGTGATAGCCACAATGTTCATTGATTTTTCGAAACAGTTGTTAACATTGGATTAAATTAAATTTTTTTTTAAATTTACCTCGAAAAGGGCAGGAATAAACCTTGGGGACGGTAAGACTACCAATAAAGCCACGGTGCTTGAAATTGATATTTAAATGCTGATTTATATTCTGAAGTAAATTACCTGTCAAAGAATTTTAGATATTCTTTCTCTAGCATACTTCTGCATGAGCAAAAACTTGAAAAAAATTCTATCGCTGCATCTGAAGTGATTTTCTGTATAATTTTAGAAGAGGGATTGTAAAAAATCAAAAACCCAGGGACAGAGTTCTAAAAATAATATCAACCCTAAAAATGTGTGCAGGTTAATTTTTAGCTACATATTTATATAAAACAATAGTTCCAGTTTCAGAAAAAAATTAAATTGAATTATTTTTATTGAAACAATTTTATCCAGACAGCTCCAAACTTCAAAATCAGCATCCGGGACACGGGACGGTAGATGAGTTTTCCATGTGTTTGGATTCCCAACATCGTCCAAAACTTATTTATCTCATTATTATTGTTGTGCAATCATGCAATGGGATGTTCCCAAGTATATGAATTTTAAAAAAAACACAAAAAAGTGTATTAAATAAAAAATTATTATTCAGGGACATGAAAGTTAAAAGATTGTGAGAATGCCCCATATACGAACAAAGAAACGTACTTTTAAAGATATATACATATTTTTTTAAGTTAGTCGGCAAAATCGTCATATACGCCTCCCTAATGAATTCTGCTTAAATACGGTGCATCCCTAAGTACAGGCATGACATAATTGTAATTACAGGATTCCTACAACAAAGAAGTACATTTTTTTCACTTATACAACACAAAATTTAATTTATGCAGAGCCTTTCTCTTATATTTTATTGGATTTAACATTCTTTAATTTTATTCTATCAGTTGTAAAGAAATGTTATTATTGAAAATGAAATTATTGTTTGAAACAATCATAAATTTTGCAATGTGAGTCTTTTGATCTTGTATTAATATTTATTTTACTTACTCTAGTGATATTTCATAAGTTCTTTTATTCTCTTGTGCACATAGTTGTTACTTTATGAGCTAGCCATTAAGCCATTGCAGTCAACATTTTCTCATAGAAAAATACCTAGAAATAATTAGGATCCATTTTAGAATAATGCTGATTTTGATGATTCAAATTTTTAATTTTATTATTAAAATTCTGGACTTAAATTACTCTAAGTCTAAAATTTTTACAATTATTTCAAAAGTCTCTTCAAAAGAGTTTCTCATGAAACACCATTCATCATTGTGTGTTTTGTATGCTCATAGAAAATAAGGATTTTGACATCAGAACAAACAGATATGAACTAAATTTCTAACTCTTTTTTTTTTTTCTTGCTTAATTCAGACTCATTGGCCAAGAATATTAAATCTGATAAGTATTCCATGAAGACCACTAACAATGCGTGATGTGTCTAAAATAAAGGACATTAGAAGTTGCATATATTGCTCAAATCTGGTCATTATTTAGATTTCAAAACTTGCAGTTCTAAATAACAATTTCATTCCATTTTTTAAATTTTAATGTGTTATAAATGTGCCGTTTTAGGATCATTAATGATTTATGTTGAGTGTGTTACCGTAAAACATCTGTTTGAGATTTTAAAACTTGGTAAAACATCAAGCCTAGTTTATTTTTTCACCAAAAATGTCTTTTATTTTGTATTTTAAAGAATGTAAATACAGGGTGTTTCATAAAAGATGGGTAAAATTTTAAGAGGTGATAATACACATCGAAACAAATAACTTTCATCAATGTACGCATGGTCGGAAATAACACAGAAAAGTGCTAGAGGGCGCCTAGGGTGATGTTGTATGAGGCAAAAACACGCAAAGAACGATTAAATGAAAAAAAGTAAAGTGGGAAGCCGCTCTCCATCCAATCATTGAACCTCAGAAACATTTTCATTTACAATTCGCTAGATAACATGCATATCAGCCTTTTGCTTATTAGTGAAGGGCAACATCTTCCGATACGCCCTACCGCGATTGACAATTGCACACTCGGATCAGCAGCTTTTATATATTGTTCGAGACGAAATTTTGCATACACGTACTTCTCCTTCCCCGTATCACATTTGCATGCTATTAGTGTTATTCTTCTCCCGGTATTGTGTAACAGGAATGCAGCTTTAACATTTGCATGGACCAAGTTTCCAAATGTGCCAGCACCTTTGCGTTTTTTTTTTCGACCATGCATTCTTTGATGAAAGTTGTTTGCTTGGATGTGCACTATCACCTCTTAAAGTTTTGTCCATCTTTTATGAAATACCCTGTACATGATGCATTTAAAAGGAGGAAGTACACCCTTCTTTATAACAGTCAGTAATACTAAAAGACACTCTGTAACTAGGATTAACCTTCTCTTTCTAGCAATATTCAATGAGGAGTCTAAATGAAGTTTTCTGTGGCAACAAAAAAATTAAGACAAGAAAGACTCCCTCCTCCTATAGATCTGTGAATATTGCCTTTCACTTGCTGGGTATAGAATTGATAGAATAAGCTGTAACTTTCAGTTCAATAATAAACATGTTTTACAACTTCGCTCCTGAAATTATGTTGATAGATGCTAATATCACATAATTTGCTTTACTAGGCATCTAATTATAGTAATTAAGAATTTTAAAAATGTGCATTTGCAGTTGAAATAAATTTGTTTTAACCACTTCACCATGGAGCAAAATTGTAATTTTTTTCCTCTATAATTTTTTTTAAAATGGTAATAAAAGATAATTCTTTCAACAGAATATAAAAAAATTAATTACATATAGGAATAAAAACTTTTTTTAGCATTAATCGTAACTTAATATTTTAAAACTGGGTTATAGCTGTAGAGTTACATTAATTTAAATAACGTTTTTGTTGCTGTGAAACGACAGCTTAGTGCATGGATATATCAGATCACGACGCTAAGAAGGTTAATAATCCATTTCATCAGGAATGTAATATTTTTAAATGTACATTTTTGCAAAAAAGGGGGAGGAATGGAAAGTAACATAAACACACAAATACATTTATATTCTAATTCTCATTAATACTATTTTATATCATTTATTACAGAATTTCAATAATAACTGTTAATGTTTCTTTCTTAAGTATTAATTGTTCGTGCTGTACAGTTAGAAAAAAAAGGTAATATTGCGAAGCTTGTGGTATCTTAGAAGATTCCACTATAAAAATTTGAGAGTGTGATTCAATGTCTTAACCAAAGACCGGGAATTCAAAGCTCTCCACACTTTCAAGATCTTTGTGGCGGGGTTGGGGAGACAAATATACGAAATTTTAATGTAAAATATTTGTGACCATATTGGATATATTTTAAAAATTTGGTAACTGTGAGCTTATAAATATTGTCATTAAAAGACCCATGTAGAAAGTATTCTTTACGATACCCTAAGAGGCTGATATGTGACAAAATCAAGTTATCTGTGAGAGATGTGTGAAAAATTTTGATGCTCATTCAAAGCTTGAAAAATGCGCATTCAAGTTGATGTTGTAAAAAGAAAAGAAAGCAATTTATTGGGAAAAAGATGCCAAAGAACTTAAAAAGAAGAAAAGAAATTTAGCAACTAAAAAAATGACCAATAAAATTGGAAATATAAAGCAGTGTGCTAATAAAGAAAATTAATAGAAGAGATAAAGACTGTGATAAATTAAATATATGTTTCTTAATTAAAAAACAATGTGTGTATATTCATGTTTTTTGTAGAGCTGCGGAGTCGGAGTCAGGCCCATTTTTCAACAAAAGATTCGGAGTGGCTAAAAAACAAGTCGACTCCGACCATAGATTTCTCATATAAGTAGATCCCAATTTGGTAATATTTTCTTGAAGCCTACATTGCTGCCCTCCGTAACGTGATGGAGGGCAGCAATGCGTGATGCGCGCCAAACCGGTTTTACTCCCGGCAAAAGTTTCTCGGAATCTCTCTTCGGAATCTTGAGTTGACCGAGAATGAAATCCGAAAGTTGCCAATAAAGGGATTACTGCCAAAAAAGACTTCCTTTTGGCGATGGAAGAGCGAAACATGTTGGATTCAAAATCTAGCTCAAAGAACAATGGAGTTTGGTCTCTACTCCTATCTTTCCTCTGAGACTCAGACTCCAGCTTTTTTTTTTTTTTTTTTTTTTTTTTTTGACAGTTTGAAGTGAAATTAAGTCAATTATATGTAATTTTAAATGTATAAAACGGAATTATTATTGTTATTTTTAGACTATACCAGGCTACGTAAGTTAAAGATGCCCAATATACCCTGTGTAAAGAATAGATGAAAACCGTTTTTAATTAAAAACTAGTAGCTATTTCACATTTAGTATATAAATACTTTCCCTCGGATTTTTTGGGTTTATGGAACTCGAGGTACAGAGGTCTGCAAGGGCCCAAGGCAAGCAAAATGAAGGCAATATTTCAAACGGGCCGGTCAGCAGAATAATGATAATTTTTATTAATGGGCCAAATAGTCCAGGGGAAACATACAAAAAAAGGGGGTTAACTTGCAAAACGTTTGGGTAAAAGTTTGTTTTTTCTGAATTTTTTATAATGATGCCAACATGGAAAAACCAAGTTTTGTAACAAAATTTCTTAAGGCTAAATTTTCTGTGGCCAAAAAACAACAAAATTTTGAGACTTTTTTTTTATTTTTCTGAAATATCTCAAGACTTGTTGCCGTAGCATATTATTTGTCAATTACAATATTAAAGAGGATAAAATTCTCTACAACGTTCATATTTACAACTTTTTTAAACATTCAATAGCAAGTGCAGTATGCCATTTCAAAAATAGGACATTTTTTTCAATTTTCTTAAAAACCGTGAAAAACTTAGTTCTGCCCCGATTATTCAAATGATTCCCCCGGATTTAATCGTGTATGTCAACTTCTGTATATTGATATCAGTAAATTAAATGTTTCAGGGCCAAAACTAGCCTTTTTTGCACCCGTGGCAAACATGGATCCCCCCGCGTGTGCTTAAAAAGAAAATTTACCCCAAGAATTTTAATAAATCTCTAATGACCGGATTTTGAAAATTTTAGATGTGTAATCATTAAATACATAATGTGAACTACTTAATCAGCTTTGCCAAATGTTGATTCATTAAAACCTTGAAAACCTAACCGAAATTATTCCACTTTAAACAGGTTTCCATCTTAGCAGGTATAATTGTTCATATTCTCTATCTTGAAAAATATAATTTTTTCTTTAAAGACCGGATTATGTATATAAAGATTTCATTTTTAAAGATTTTACATTAGTTGTAGTATTGAGGCGTTTAAAGTCACAGTTATATGAATTATGAGACTAAATTAGTCACACGAAAACATTCACAAGGTAATATTAAACACACGGGAGCATTCTTGACAAATATCTCGCTTGCATTTTATTACTTTAAATGTTTTTTTTTCTTTTTTTTATGGGATACCTGAGATCAATATCGAATGTTGTGCTTTTTCGGGTTTGGTTGCATTTTTTGTTTTTCATATTCAGACACCACCTTTTTTGAAAAAGTGTTTGGAACCTGTTCTAAAATTAAAGTATCCTCATTTAAAAAATGCAACCAAATTCGAAAAATTAAAAACGCACAATGTTGGATATCAACCTCAGATATCATTTGGAAAAAAATTATTGAAATTCCAGCAAGAATTCTGAAAAGAATGCTTAGTCCATGCAATAGAGACCGTATAGGGACTCTACCTAGCAAAATTAATGGTAGTACTGGAAATCGGCTTTCTAGATGTTTTTTGGGTCGCTGACTCCGAATTTGTAACTTCCCACCAAAATTTCCCCCGGCAACCACCCTAAATTTTGGTAAAAAGACCCCCAGAAAAGGTTTTTATTAAAAAATTCCATTTTTTATTGTTTTAGGGGAAAAGTAGCTAGAAATTCAGAAAGTAGACAAAATTTGCAACAAATTAGATAAATGACATTATGACTTAGGATGAAGGGGAAGGGGGGATCTGCCTCGGAACATGCGCCGCAGTGCTGCGTGGACTAAGTTGCGCAATTTCACTTAACCACTCACACGTTTACATCAGCCCTCCCATCTTCCCTCCGAAATTTCTCTATAAGGTTTACTTTAAGTTTTTTGGGTCGCTGAATACGAATTTTTAACTTACCCCAAAATTTTCCCCCACGAAAGCCCCTCAAATAGTTGTTTTTAACTTAAATTTCTTATTGTTTTAGGGGAAAAGCATTAAGAAACTCAGAAACTACACAAAATTTGAAACAAATAGGATATATAACATTATGACGTAAGATAAATGGGGAGAGAGGGGGCTGCCTCGGAACATTTCCCGGGCGCTTTTCTCAAAAATCAAATTTTTTCAAAAAATCAATTTTCGGGGGTGGGGGGGGGTTGCCGGGTGAAATTTTGGTGGGAAGTTAGAAATTCGGATTCAGCGACCCAAAAAAGATAAAGTGAGTCGAAATCCAGAACTTGTATTAATTTTGCCAGATAAAATCCCCTATTGCCTGGACTTCATAATTTAGTGCACGTAGCACCGCATGCATGTTCAGAGGCAGCCCTCACCCTCCCCGTTCATCCTAATTCATAATGTCATATATCCTATTTGTTGCAAATTTTGTCTAGTTTCTGAATTTCGTAATTCCCGTAAAACAATAAGAAATTTAAGTTAAAAACAGCTATTTTTGGGAGCTTTCAGGGGGGGGGGGGATTTTTGGGGGAAAGTTAAAAATTCGGATTCAGCGACCCAAAAATCTTAAAATAAACCTTATAGAGAAAGTTCGGAGGGGAGATGGGAGGGCGAATGTAAACGTGTGAGTGGTTAAGTGGAATTGTGCAACTTAGTTTACGCAGCACCGCGCGCATGTTCCGAGGCAGATCCCCCCTTCCCCTACATCCTAAGTCATAATGTCATATATCTAATTTGTTGGAAATTTTGTCTACTTTCTGAATTCCTAGATACTTTTTCTCTAAAACATTAAAAAATTTGATTTTTTTTTTAATAAAAACCTTTTTTGGGAGGCTTTTTACCAAAATTTGGGGAGATTGCCGGGGGAAATTTTGCTGAGAAGTTACAAATTCGGATTCAGCGACCCAAAAAACATCTAGAAAGCCGATTTCCAGTACTACCATTAATTTTGCTAGGTAAAATTCCCGACTGCCTGGACTAGCTCCCATATTTTTAACATTAGCGTGCAAATGATTTCGCGTGAGACTACACTAGTCACGCTAATGTTAAATCTATGGGTACGTTCTTTTTACTGTTTCTCGCTTGGAATTTAATAGTTTTAAATGATTTTTTTGGTTTAGAATTGCTGACGTTGAATTATAACCAGATTAGTGTTTACCTTTTCTATTTTCTATTATTTTAACACAATCAAACTGATTGGTAAAATTATACGAATTGAATATTTTCCAACTGAGTGTGGGAAAATGCCCAGGCTGGGAATCGAACCCAGATCTTTGGCTTACAAGGCCAATGATTTTCCGTTTAAGCTAACTGGACCAACAACCAGCCAGCATATTTTCGCTCAGATAATCTTATTGGTATTAACTTCTGGTCTGTCATGTAGACAGCTCAATAGAATAAACCGCAGGTAAAGGAACTCCATATAAAAGATGGATACGTAGATGAAGTATTATTTTAACACAATCAAACTGATTGGTAAAGTTATCGTACGAATTGAATATTTTCTATTTTGATTACAGATTTTTTTTTTAGTTTCAAAGTAAGTTTTTGGTTTGAACTTTAAAGCAATTAATAGATAATCTTAAAAGTTTTATATATTTTTGCATGGTAAAATGATATAATCTCTTGTTATATTTATTGATATAAGTGGAAAAAATATATTGACAATACTTTTTAAAACTAATCTTTTAAATAGATTTACGAAACCAGTGATCTCTAATATTTTATTGACAGAATTTTAAAATTTTACAATAGAAAAATGCATAACATTAGTTAGTTAAATAATCTGTTGTCGTTTTTATTGTAGCTATTTCATAAGGTAAGAGTATTTCTTGCATAAAATATATTTATTTTTTGAGTCCCCCTTTTTATATGGAACTACTATCAAATGTTTGCTATCTTTAAAACATATGTTATCAATAATTAGTAAATAAAATATACCATTGTAGTGTGGAATAAAATATGTTTCTCGCAAATTTTCATACCTATCCCATTGATACCTTGAAAAATATGTATGCATTATTAAAATTAAACCAGAATTCTTTCTTAATTGAAACTATTGTGAAAATAAGTTACTAAATATTGAACTATTCTTTTAAACAATGCTTTGAAGTTTACATTGTATACACTTAAAGTTACTGTCTAAATATGGAAATTGTCTCATTCATCTACACTCTGCCCTACTTTTAAAATTATATAAATTTACTGAATGTAAAATGTCGGTTGACATGAAAATAAAGACGTGTGTGTGCAAATAATAGATAATTTACTGCTGTCAATTGTTAGAAGTCGACATACACGATTAAATCCGCGGGGAACATTTGAATAATCGGAGCAAAACTACGTTTTTCACCGTTTTTAAGAAAATTGAAAAAAATTGTCATTTTTGAAATGGCGTACTGCGCTTGCTATTGAGTGTATAAAAAAGTTGTAAATATGAAAGTTGTAGACAATTTTGCCCTCTTTAATATTGCACTTAACAAATAATATGCTACGGCAACAAGTCTCGAGATATTTAAAAAAAATTTTAAAAACTCCCAAAATTTTGTTGTTTTTTGGCCATAGAAAATTTAGCCTTAAGAAATTTTGTTAGAAAACTTTATTTTTCCATGTTGGCATCATTATAAATAATTTAAAAAAAATCTTTTCCTTTTACCGCAAGGTAAAATGTACCTTTCCCCTGGACTGAAACTGAACTGATGAAAAAACAAGCATCCAATATAACAAATTTGAAAGAATCAAACTATGCTGATAAAATACGAACAGTTTTAATGAAAAATTACTGGGGTGAGAATAAGTACAAATGTGCTGCATGAGTTCATGCTAGTTTGACAATACCGATATAGAAACGTAATATGTCCAACTTACAGATCGGCATCGGACAGTTAGATTGTGTCTGAGCCCGACTTGAACTTTTTCAGCATACTCGGGCCATGCTGAGATCAAGTTTATATTTTCCCTACATATTCGGGCCATAACAGGACATTCCCAGGACATGTCGGACGCAATGTTTTGTAAAAATAGTAATAGCTATAATAAATTTCAGTTAACAGAATCTTTGCAAATGTATTATAATAAATTACAGAGAAATATTTAAAAAATCTTTTTTTATAGGGTTTCAGAATTTATGTTGTTTTAATTATCTTTTTTTTTCTTTTATTCTAAAGTGCATTCATTTTTTTCGATCATTCTTCATTTGAATGTAATAGCCTATGTGTCTAAGTAATCATCATTGTTGCTATTTTGTCTTCTATGGCTTGTGAACGTACCACAATCTGAAACATACGGTAAAATTTCCCCATAAATATGTAATTATTTAAAAGAATCTTAATAGCATATTATGAAAATCGGATATTTTTTGTAGAAATTGAGTGTGGCCGTGCCGGATATTATTGATTTTTACATGTGCCCGGCTTGTTTTCACTGATTTTTGCACAGGATGGGGCGTGAACTGCGAAAATTTAAGCAAGCAGAGCCGAAATTTTAAGGGTGCAGGCTTGAAAATTTCGATCCATGCAGGTCTTTAACTAGAGGTAATGCAAAAATCGTAAATTTCTGCTATTTTTGGAAGTCGAGGAATCCAAAAAAAGCATTGAAATAGAAACCTTTTCCCCTCTTTTTCTCTCAGTTTCATCGGATTTGTAAGAGCAAAAGTGTAAAATCCCCCCCCCCCCGTTCTTTAATTCTTCTTTAATAAGCCTACCCTGTCCCCCCTTCCTTCGTGCATGAAAGCTCATCTTTTTTGTTGTTGTTATTGATGTTGTTACACTGACCCATTATTGCTTTATAATATGTGTAAACGGGTGTCAATTTTTCTTCCAGATCTTTAAAATCTTAGGTTTTTTTTTTGCATTTTGTTTTAAAAAAAAATCTATAATATCGTACAAAATGATTTCCATGAGTGGAAGTTCTTCCAGGCTATCTCTTTGGAACCACCCATGGATTGGTCACTAATATGCCTATCTTTGTTTTTGTACTTTTTTATAACAGCCTATTTGCGCCTCCAAAATAAATCAAGGAGTATTTATTCATCTGAAAAAAAAGCTAACAAGATCTCTGATTATCATTTTATTTCAATAAAAAGCCATATTAAAGTTTCTGGCTGCTTCCACTACAAAATTTTTTGTGATAGCACCTCACAGAAATATGTGTAATGTGAGGATGGCCACCCAGGGAAACCCAGCAAATGCTTAATTTACTACGATTTATAAATATTTTGATTTTTTTTCTTTATTACATGGAGCTCCAGATCTACATACGGGGCTTTATCTCTTCTACTGCGATATGCATTTCCATGTGTGTATCGCTACTAATACTGCGAGATAATTTGTTGTATGTTTTGAGCCCTGTTAATGATGGCGTCGTTCATTGTTGGCAAAGAGCTGAAATGCGCCCCTGCTTAGTGCTTAGTGAACTGTTGGACAAGCCTGGTATGGATTACTACAAATTTACAATTGGGGCCGGAAAAAAATTGAAAATGAAAGAGTTTTAAACATTAAGTTTTAAGTCGTAGGAAAGAAGGAAGAGAGGCAATATCGGGTGGGTGACAGGATGTTAAATGCTTATTTATTGTCATTGTTACGAGACAAGAGAACAAGGAAAGTTTAAAAAAATTAAATAGACAGAAAATAAAAGAATTAAACAATTTTTAATTCTTTAAATTTTGCATGTTAGGAAAATAGGGGTGTTAAAGGAGAAGCAACAATTTTTAATGCATGGAGTAATTTAGATGTTTAACTACATATTGGTTCTGCAACAAGTAACAAATACAGTAAAAAAAAGAAGACTTAAAGATTTTAAACTTTGTGAACATGGGCAGGGTGAGTGAAGAAGCATTTTTTTGGGAAGGTGAGAACATTATTAGGTGACTCGTTATTTAACTTACTAGAAATTTACAAATTGGACCGCGTTGGGATGGGGGGGGGGGGGCAAAGCGAAAACGTTAGTTTCATGCGTTTGTGGAGGGAAATTATGGAAAAATAGAGTCAAATCACTGTATTTAAAAACTAGTGTCATGAAGGAATTTTCACCTTGTCATTAATATAAACTTTAAAACATACATATAATTACTTAACATATAATTGTTGAAATTGATCTAATTTCAGATTATGAAAATGCAGGAGTTTACATAATCCCATTCAGCACAGAACATCAAAAAAATTTATTCTATATTTGTATGACATCTCGAAAAAAGAAAAGATTAAAGAAAAGCTAAAAGAGCATTTATCTGCTATCAAATTTAACAAACCAAGTACAGCTTTATCCAGATTGCATCGAAAAGAAAATTGTATTAAGATAAACTTCGAAAACACTAAAATGATCATTTCAACATCTAACCATTACTCTTCAATAAACCGTGAATCCATTGAGATTTTACCTAGGATACTGTTTGTAACGATGTCCTTTCTTATAATATTCTCGCGATTTGGTATAGTATCCTACGTATTTGAAGTGCTTCTGAAAATATGAATTGATCTTTTCACTCCTCTTTAGAGCAATGGACTGAACTTCGCTTGCGCATGCATAGTATTTTGTTTTGTTTTTACTTATGTTTTTTATTCTAGTCAGTCATCTTTTCCCCTTTGAAAATGAAAGTGTGTGTGTTCAAAAGAACTCAGGGTTATATTAAATAGTATCTGTATATATTTGTAATGCCCTTTAAGCAGGGGTGCAGAAAATGTTTCTACTCCCAACATTTCCCCCAATCCACATGAAAATTTCCCCAAAATTTTACGGTATGTTGTAGGTTCCAATATTTCTCAACTTACGCGCGAGTATATATAGCAGAGGTGATTCTGAGTGAAAAGCAAAAATTCTGAAATTAACAGCAAATTTTCTGAAAGGTTACAGCACAGTGGGAGAAAATGGGGGGGGGGGGGGATCCACTCCTATGTTTTTTTCACTATGTTTTTTTCGCGGCCCTTTGGCGAAATTTGCGTTTTGTAGCGATCTTTTGACGAAATTTGCGGTTATTTCGCCTTTCTTTTGACGAAATTGGCGGTTGTTTTGCCATCTTTTGACGAAATTGGCGGTTGTTTTGCGATCGTTTGACAAAATTGCGGTTGTTTCGCGATCTTTTGACAAAATTGCGGTTGTTTCGCGATCTTTTGACAAAATTTGCGGTTTTTTTCGCAATCTTTTGTTAAAATTTGCGGTTTTTTTTCGCGATCTTTTGGTAAAATTTGCGGTTTTTTCGCGATCTTTTGACGAAATATGCGTTTTTTTCGACGAGTTTTGTGGTTATTTCGCCCCTTTTGACGAAATACACGGTTGTTTCGCGATCTTTTGACGAAATATGCGAGGTTTTTTTGACGCTCTTTTGACAAAATTCGCGATTATTTAGCTATGGTTAGTTATGGCGATTATTTAGCTATGGTTCATGGTTATTTTGTCCCTTTTGACAAAATTTGCGGTTTTTGCGCGATCTTTTGAAAAATTCGCAGTTGTTTTGCGATCGTTCGACGAAATTTGCGATTTTTTCGTGATCTTTTGACGAAATTGCGATTGTTTTGCGATCTTTTGTCGAAATTTTTGGTTTTTGCTATCTTTTGACGAAATATGCGTTTATTTCGCCTTCCTTTTGACGAGTTTAGCGGTTTTTTCGCCCTCTTCTGGCAAAATTTGCGCTTATTTCGCCCTTTTTACGAAATACGTGGTTGTTTCGCGGTCTTTTGACGAAATTTGCGTTCATTTCGCGCTCTTTGACGAAATTCGCGTTTGTTTTGTGATTGTTTGACGAAATTTGCTCTTCTTTCGCGATCGTTTGACCAAATGTGCGGTTTTTTTCGCGATCTTTTGACGAAATTTGCGTTCATTTTCCGAACATTTGACGAAATTTCCTAGTTTTTTCTTTGACGTTCCTGACTTTTAGACGAAATTCGTGGTTGTTTCTCTCTCTTTTGACGAAAATCAGTTGTTTTGCGATCGTTTGACGAAATTTGCGTTCCCTTCGCGCTCTTTTGACGAAATTCGCGGTTGTTTTGTGATCGTTTGGCGAAATTTGCTCTTTCGCGATCTTTTGACGAAATGTGCGGTTTTTCGCGATCTTTTCACAAAATTTGCGTTCATTTCGCGATCTTTTGACGAAATTTGCGTTCATTTCGTGAACATTTGACGAACTTTCCGGGGTTTTTTTCGCGTTCCTTCGACGAAATTCCCTGTTATTTCGCCACGTTTTGACGAAAATCGTGGTCATTTCTCCCCTTTAGACGAAATTTGCGGTTGTTTCACGCTTTTTTGACGAAACTCAGTTGTTTTGCGATCGTTTGACCGAATTTGCGGTAATTTCGCGATCTTTTGACAAAATTTGCGGTTATTTTGCGATATTATGACGAAATTTGCGGTTATTTTGCGATCTTATGACGAAATTCGCGTTTTTTCCGTAATTCTTGGACAAAATTCGCGGTATTTTTATGTCCGAATTTTCAGATTGATGAAAGATTTTTTAAATTTTCGGAACCGAATGCCTTAATTTTTTGGAAAATTGGGAACAGAATAACCCGATATACGGTACATATTATTCTGAGATCGATTTTCTGAAGGTCACCATACGGATCTTTTTATTTATAGTAAAATTTTTCTGTCTCTGGAAATTATGGAATTTGTTGTTAAAATCGAAATCAATTGTATATGTTTCTGCAAAATTTCCCCAGCTATTTAAATTTTCCCCCGATCCTAGATCGCCGGATCGGACATATTCTGCACCCCTGCCTTTAAGTAATTATATGTAAGTTTTAAGGAAAGTTATGTGATCGATTATTTATTGCTGGTAAAATGTAACAGATCATAAAAAGTTAAAAAGAAAGACTTTTAAAGATTTAAAACTTGCGGATCTTGAAGGGGGCGGGGAAGCTGGTAAAGGAGAAAAGATTTTTCTTTTTTTGGCGGGAAGTTTATTAGAAGACTTACTTATTTACCTTGCTAAATATTTCTAAATATGACAGAAAAATTAGAACAATAGATTTAAAAACATTAAATTTTGTGTGCTTCGTTAAAAATGAGAGAGAAGAAGGGGAAGCGTCAAATTAGGTGGAGGAGAAAATTATATGACCGATTATTAAGTAACAGATGAGGAGAAAAAGTTTAAAAAACTAGTTTTAGGGTTTTAAACTTCCGGTAACTAAGATGGCGAAAGGGAAAAAGCAGCAGTGTTTTGGGGTGTGCGGGTCATAGGGCAGAGTTTATTAAATAATTTATTATTTATTTACCTCACTAAGTATTTATAAATAGTTTTAAAAAAATTGTTTAAAGGCTTTAATTTTTATGTGCTTGGTAAGAGAAAGGGGGAGGGGGTGCAAAAAAGAAATTCTAATTTCGAGAAGGGAGCGGAGAAATTTTTATGATCGATTATTTAATGTTACAATAAAATAACAAATAGAGTAGAGAAAGTTTTTTGAAAAATAAATATTTTAATCTTTGGATCTTTTAGGCAGGAAAGGGGTGAAAGAAAGAAGAAAACAATTTTTGGGGGATAAGGACTTTAGATAAAGTTTTAACTAAATTTCTATGATCAATTATTCATTGTTACAATAAAGTAACAAAAATAGCATATAATGTTTTAGAAGTTAAGGATTTTTAAAAGTATTAAACTTTGAACACTGTGCGAAGCAAAATTTCAGAAGAGGCGGAATTTAGATGATTTTTTGAGAACAGAAAACCGGTCAAATAAAGAAGAGTTTCACTCTTGATTAAGAGATAATAGAAAAATAAAATTATGGACTTTTAAAACCTTTTGCAGATTTTGGCTATAAATAAAGACTTTTAAGGACTGTACGAACCCTTTAATAATATTCCTAGCAAAAACATACAATTCATAAATCTTTTTCTTAACATGCAACTAATACATTACGATGTTTGGTAGGCAGTAATGAAAACATTGATTTTGAATTTGTAAATTTCATAATGCACCTGCTGAATGGTTGTACTAACTGTACCCAAATAGAAAGGTTATTTTCCAAGTTTGATCTCATCCGGAATAAACTATGAAATTGTCTTATCTTAATACAACACTGGTAACCATTTTTTTTACTTCTAAATAAAATTTCTTTAAATTTTTGCGATAAAAAAAAGTTTTACAAATTGAAGTATAATACTAAGTACAATTTGCAAAATCTTGCGAATGTTGTATTCCATATTGTTAAATGTTATTCTGAAAAATCTTGTCAAATTTTGAATTAAATTTATTATTTAAAAAATTAATTTTTTATTTCTTTGACCACTGATGGTCAGAATATATTTTGACCATAATGGTTAAAACAGGTTTTACAACCCTACTTCAGAGAGAATTGATTCGCAGTGCTGGTTTGCAAGGCTACTTTTATAAAAAGGAATTCTAAATGTATAAAATTCAGTGTCAACTTTAAAAAGTTTAAAATAATTTATAAAAAAAAATGCTTAACTCTAATGCTTGCTAATATGAATAACTATTTGTACAAGTTATAAGAAATTGAATTGGGGCTGAATGTATAGGCAGCAAAGAAGAAAAACTTTGTTTGGATATCTTTCGTGAATATGTTGAAAAAGTAGGTCTAATTTTATGGGGGGAAAAGTAAATTTACAAGCCTGCAATGGAATAAATTTTGAGGTTTTATCAGTCTGGATATGGGAGATTCTGGATATGAGAGAACAGGATATGGGAGTGTCTACTGTGTTGCATGCACACATACACACGCGTATCTGTATCTATAAAAATACTCAAGTTCTGTTGTGCTAAAGAATATATAATGTGATAGTTTAATGTATGAATCTTTGCACTGTTTAAGAAAATGAAACTTGCCAAATATGACAGTTAATCCACTATAGTGCAGTTTATTAAAATAATGTGCTATTTATCATTTTTGCTTTTGTTTTTAGATTGAAAGGTAGACAAAACTCTTTTACTGAAGTTCAATAAGTCATTGCCTTGGATGAAAAAGGCAACAATCTCTTCGTACTGATACTTTGGAGAAGTTTCTGTTATCGTCCGAAACAAAAATTATTCACTTAAGAAAATGTCTACAGAAGAAAATTCTTCCGGTAGTAAACAGTACTATGTTCCTCAAAATGGTGATAAAAAAAAGCACACTTCCTTTGATACAAAAGAAAAATCTTTTATTTGTGAAGTATGTTCCAAAATATTTTCTAACATTAGTGGTCTAAGAAGACATCTCTCAACACATACGGGAGAGAAACCCTTTGTTTGTGAAATATGCTCTAAAGGATTTTCTCAAAATTGTCATCTAAGAACCCATCTTTTGACGCATACAGGAGAAAAACCCTTTGTTTGTGAAATATGTTCCAAAGGATTTTCTCAGAATAGTGAACTAAGAAACCATCTCTTGACGCACACAGGAGAAAAACCCTTTGTTTGTGAACTATGTTCCAAAGGATTTAATGATAAGAGTACTCTAAGAAGACATCTCTTAGTTCATACAGGTGAAAAACCTTTTATTTGTGAAATATGTTCCAAAGGATTTTCTCGGAATAGTAGTCTAAGAATCCATCTCTTGAATCATACTGAAGAGAAAACCTTTGTTTGTGAAACATGTTTCAAAGCATTTTCTCGCAATCATGATCTAAAAAATCATCTCTTAGTGCATACAGGAGAAAAATCTTTTGTTTGTGAAATATGTTCCAAAAGATTTTCTTATAAAAGTAATCTACGAACCCATCTCTTGACTCATACTGGAGAGAAACCCTTTGTTTGTGAAAAATGTTCCAAAGCATTTTCTTCAAAGAATACCTTAAAAACCCATCTCTTTACGCATGCAGTAGAAAAACCCTTTGTTTGTGAAACATGTTCTAAAGGATTTTCTCGTAATGATTTTCTAAGGAAACATCTCTTGATCCATACAGGTGAAAAACCCTTTGTGAAATATGTTTCGAAGGATTTAATGATAAACATTATGTAAGAAGCCATCTCTTGACGCATACTGGAGAAAAACCCTTTATTTGTGAACTATATTCCAAAGGATTTAATAATAAGAGTAATCTAAGAAAACATTTCTTATTTCATACAGGAAAAAACCTTTTATTTGTGAAATATGTTCCTGAGGATTTTCTCGGAATAGTAATCTAAGAACCGTCTCTTGACTCATACTGGAGAGAAACCCTTTGTTTCTGAATCATGTTCTAAAGGATTTTCCCATAATCATCATCTTAGGAAACATCTCTTGATCCATACAGAGGAAAAACCCTTTGTGAAATATGTTCCAAATGATTTAATGATAAACATTATCTAAGAAGCCATCTCTTGACTCGTACAAAAGAACCATTTGTAAAAAAATTTCCAAATGATTTCTTTCAAAGAGTACTTTAAGACTCATCTTTTGACGCATACAGGAGAAAAACCCCTTATTTCTGAACTATGTTCCAAGGGATTTAATGATAAGAGTAGTCTAAGAATACATCTAGTATTTCATACAGGAGAAAAACCTTTTGTTTGTGAAATATGTTCCAAAGGATTTTCGCAGAATCGTAATTTAAGAAGCCATGTCTCCACTCATACAGCAACAGAAAATCCATTTATTTGTGAAATATGTTCCAAAAGATTTTCTAGACATTTTCATCTAGAAAAACATCTCGTAATTCATACTAGAAAAACACTTTTAGTTTGTGAAATATGTTTCAAAGGATTTTTTAATAAACATTATCTAAGAAACCATTATTTGTCTCATAACAAATAGGCATCTTCTGAAAATCTTCTATATTTTATTTCCAAAATCGAGAATGCTCTCTGTATGTGCCATTACATTTACTGTAATTACATCTCTTCTTGTGTTTGAGCATTTAGCAATAAAATAAAAAATTGTACTATTTTTGTTCTAAATCCTCAAAAATTTTTTCATTGCATAACTTATTTAAAAAAATAAGCAAATAACTCTATACCTATTCAATAAATTTCAGTAAACCTTTATGTAAAGCCTTTCTGGTTGTAACTTTTAATATTATTTTATTTCACTATAAAGTAATTTTCCCCTAAAATAAAAAAAAATAATTTTACCCGAAATGATAAATTCTACTTCAGTATTTTATGCGATACGAATGGTTTTTTTTAAAGTAAAACTTTTGAAAATAATATGAGAAGTGTGCTAAAAATATAACTTTGTGCAAAAAAATCTTACTCTTTTGTTAAATTTTCCTAAAAAAATTCCCAAGGTTTAAATTCTCATTAATTATCATGTGAAAAGAAAATACATGCTGTTCCATCAAGACCGCCGAAATTTTAGACAGCCAGATTCCTTGCTTGGAGTGCGTAAGAAATACTCAAAGAACGTTACCTTGCCAACCCATTCAAGAAAAAATTTCGAGAAAAATGTGGAAAAAGAAAACTTGACAACATGTCTAGTGCAAGAAATTAAAGCCTTTATTGGAAATATGAACAGGTGTATTTGCATATCTTTATGAAAGAAAATGTTCAAAATGCCCGCTGTGCATATTGAGGCGTGCACTTGCATGCAATAAATCGCTGATTACGCACATGTCAGCAGCTTGGTGTCCACAAAAGGATAGGTACTTGATACAGCCTTTTACATGTGATTCAAAGAGTAACTTGACATCATTCCTAGGCACGTGCATGCAAGTCTCGATATGCACAGTGGATTTCTGTGCATCTTCATCTGCAGACATATGCTAATACCGATGCTCAGAGTTATACTTAATGACTCAGAGCTACATTTAGATGACCCAGAGCTGTATTTAGTATATTAATCAACCAAAATGTACCGAACTTGGTATATAGTAAGTTTTATTTTCATTTGAGGACATGAGTTTCAAAACTCACTTTATCCAAAATTTAAAAATCAAGTTTTTTCTATCAATTTATTCTATTGGTGAACCTGGATCCAAAAAACACTAGGATCTGAAAAAAAAAAAAAAAAAACTAGTTTTATGATGTATTTCCGGCATTGTAAGATCTTGGTTACAATGAAAACCAAAGATCGTACTAAGAGGTTTTTCGTGATTTCCCAAAATTGTATATTCTGGATAAGGCAAGTTTTGAAATTCACATCCTCATTTGTATGCTTATTAATTGGTTTATAAACTTCCAATACCACTTCCTGTTTCCAAAAGTTTTTTCCCTTCCACAAATATGACGTCATACTCTGCTTTTGAAGTAAATTTTTAATTAAGTGTATTTTTATTTCCTTGATAACAATGCATATAATCAATAGAATGAAAAAAAAGATGCCAGGATTTGAATCTGGGTCACCAGTTCAGCGAATCAACGCTCTGCGAATTGAGCCACCTGGACAACACACTTAACCTGGCACCCTTCATTTTTATAAGTTGGTAAGGCTGCGGCCGCAAACCACTGTGGCACTGGTTGTAGTTCGTGAAGTTATACCATCTTGTGCAATTTCATTCCGAATGCTTATAACTCATGTTCTGCTAAATATATTTTAGGTAGCTTTCATTCAGTGATGGAACAGCTGCGCCTATTGCTCCAATTGCGCCAAATCGATAACGCTGCGCATTTCTGCGCCAAAACTATCTTTTTTCAACAAAATAGCGCCAGTTCAGTATTAATTCTTGAGCCAAATCGATGATTTTCCACCCGAATTTCGGCAAAAGATTGCGAAAAACATGCGAATTTGGTCAAAAGATCGCGAAAAACCCGCGATCTTTCTCAAATGATCACGAAAAAAAAGTGAATTTTAAGAAAGGACTGCTAATTTCGTCAAAAAAAGAAAAAAACGCGGTCGAAAGATCGCGAAAAAACGTGATTTCGTTAAAAGATCGCGAATAAAACGTAAATTTTGTCGAAAAATCGGGAAAAACACAAGAATTTTGTCAAAAGATCGCGAAAAACACGCGAATTTCGTGAAAGGATCGCGAGAAAAACGTGAATTTTGTCTAAAAAGCTAATTTCGTCAAAAAACGAACAAAACACGGTCAACAGATCATGAAAACACGAAATTTTCGTCAAAAGATCGCGAAAAACACGCGAATTTCGTCAAAAGATCGCGAAAAACACACGAATTTCGTCAAGATCGCGAATAACATGCTAATCTCGTCAAAGGATCGCGAAAAAAACGTGAATTTTGTCAAGAGAGCGCTAACTTCATCAAAACACTGTCAAAAGATCGCGAAAAAATGCTACTTTCGTTAAAAGGTCACAATAAACACGCGAATTTCGTCAAAAGATCGCGAAAAAACACGCGAATTTTGTCTAAGGATCGCAAGAAAAATGTGAATTTTGTCTAAAGATCGCTAATTTCGTTAAAAAACGAACAAAACACGGTCAAAAGATCGTGAAAAAATGCTAATTTATTTAAAAAATAGAGAAAAAAACCGCAAATTTTATCAAAATACCTCAAATTTCGACAAATGATCGTGAAAACACGAAATTTTCGTCAAAAGATCGCAAAAACACGCGAATTTCGTCAAAAGATCGCGAATAACATGCGAATTTCGTCAAAGGATCCCCTAAAAAAACGTGAATTTTGTCAAAAGAGCGCTAACTTCATCAAAACACGGTCAACTGATCTCGAAAAAATGCTACTTTCGTTAAAAAATCACAAAAAACACGCGAATTTCGTCAAAAGATCGCGAAAAACAACCGAATTTTGTCAAAGGAATGCGAGAAAAAAACGTGAACTTTGTCAAACGATCGCTAATTTCGTCAAAAAATGAGCAAAACGGGGTCAAAAGATCGTGAAAAAGCGCTTTTTCATTAAAATAATGCGGGGAAAAAAAGAGCGCGAATAAAACGCAAATTTCATCAAAAGATCGCGAAAAATACGCGAATTTCGTCAAAGGATCACGAAAAAAAGTGTGAATTTTGCCAAAGGATAGCTAACTTCGTCAAAAAATGAACAAAACACTGCCAAAAGATCGTGAAAAAACACTACTTTCATTAAAATATCGCGAAAAAAACTCGCAAATTTCCTCAAAAGGTCGCAAAAAACACGCGAATTTCGTCAAAAGATCAGAAAAAAACTTGAATTTTGTCAAAGAATCGCTTATTTCGTCATAAAACGAACAAAACGGGGTCAAAAGATTGTGAAATAACGCGAATTTCATTAAAAGATTGCAGGAAAAACCACAAATTTCCTCAAAAGGTCGCAAAAAACTGCAAATTTTGTCAAAAGGTTTCGAAAAACACGCTAATTTTATAAAAGGATAGTGAAAAAATGCAAATTTCGTCAAAAGATTTAGAAAAACACGCTGATTTCAACAAAGTGTCCAAAAAAATGCGAATTTCATCAAAGGATTGCGAAAGAATGCGAATTTTGTGAATGATTTGTGGAAAAAACACGACTTTCGTTGAAGATTTGTAGAAAAAAACGCGACTTTCGTCAAAGAATTGCAGTAAAAACGTGAATTTCGTCAAAGAATACCAAAATGTTCTTTTGATGCTCCAAAATAGTTATTTTCTGCTCCAAAATGAGCCTTTTTGCTGTTCTAAAATAGTTATTTTCTGCTCCAAAATGAGCCTTTTTGCTGCTCTAAAATAGTTATTTTCTGCTCCAATGTAGATTTTTGCTGCTCCAAAATGGGCGTTTTTGCTGCTCCAAAATGAGTCCATGCTGTTCCATCACTGTTTCATTACAAAAAGCTATCTATTACAGCCGTTCGGAGGAAAGCGATTAAAAAAAATTTTGGTATATTTTCATCGATCATGACCCCCAGACCCAGACCCCGAAACCACCCTCCGTTCAAAATTTATATATATATATATATATATATATATATATACACTGACGGAAAAAAAAATCCCAACACCAAGAAAGACTTGTGTTAGATAAACGAAAGTTGGTAGGCGTGTTTATACATCTGAAAGAGGACATCGATTGAAATTTCGCACTTCGCGCATAAGTGTGGCGCTAGTAGCGCCACTCAGAACTTGCAGATCAGGTTTACTTTAAATGCGTGCTGTAAAGTTCGTGGGCGTTATTTAGCTGCGAAATGTGACGTATAGTGTTGATGTTAGCCAAGAATGCCTTTAACAAGACGAAGAAGCCACTGTCAACAGCTCACCGAGTTAGATCGATGTCGCATATTCGGGCTACGAGAAGGTGGACTTTCTTTCTGCGATATTGCAGAAAGACTTGGCTGGAATGTATCCACTGTGCATGATTGTTGGAAGCAGTGGTCAAGGGATGATACTGCCTCAAGAAGACCGGGTTCCAGGCGGCGACGTGGCACTCCTGAGAGGGAAGATCGCCGTATTCGGCGTACGACTGTGGCGCATCGTACTGCGTCTGCTGCGAAAATTCGGGCTGCATTTGGTACCACAAAGACACAACGAATTGTTGGAAATCGGTTACTTCAAGGACAGCTCCGAGCCAGGCGCCTTGTAGCGTGCATTCTACTGATTCCAAGTCACTGACGTTTGCGACGCCATTGGTGTCAAGCCAGAGCACATTATAGGAAGGAGTGGAGATCTGTTGTGTTTTCTGATGAAAAAGAAACACAACATATCCCCACTCCGCCCACCAATGGGCTCTGGCTTGACAGGAATGGCTTCGCAAACGGCAATGGCTTGGAGTCAGTGGAATGCACGCTACAGGGGGCCTACCTCGGAGCTGTCCTTGAAGTAACCGATTTCTAACAGCTCGTTGTGTCACTGTGGTACCAACTGCAGCCCGAAATTCTGCTGCAGAAGCAGTACGATGTGCCATAGTCGTATGCCGAATACGGCGATCTTCCCTCTCAGGAGTGCCACATGGCCTCCTGGAACCCGGTCTTCTTGAGGCAGTACCATCCCTTGACCACTGCTTCCAACAATCATGCACAGTGGATACATTCTAGCCAAGTCTTTCTGCAATATCGCGGAAAGAAAGTCCACCTTCTCGTAGCCCGAATATACGACCTCGTTGCAACTGGGTGAGCTGTTGACAATGGCTTCTTCGTCTTGTTAAAGGAACTCTTGGCTAAAATCAACTCAATACGTTACATTTCGAAGCTAAATAACGCCTACGAACTTTACAGCACGCATTTAAAGTAAACCTGATCTAGAAGTTCTGAGTGGTACCACTAGCGCCACACTTATGCGCAAAGCGTTAAATTTCAATCGATGTCATCTTTCAGATGTATAAACTCACCTACCAAATTTCGTTTATCTAACTTAAGTCTTTCTTGGTGTTGAGATTTTTTTTTCCGTCAGTGTATATCCATATAAATATAAATATGTATATCTGACCTTTGTCACACTGTAACTCTCGTATTTATGAACCGATTTGGATGTAATTCGGTGTGTACATAGTACATACCAAGGTCTCGACCGAGTTCGTTGGCCAGCTTCACCCGCCATTTTGTTTCAAAATGGCGGCCATTTAACTTTTTAAAAAAAATTAAAATTTGAAATGTGGTACCAAAAATTGAAAATGGAAAAATATTTTTTTCTTATGTATTTGACCTTTATACAAAGATTCCGGAGCAGTTTTTGTTTCGACTATATCTTAAAAAATGGCTGAGTTATAGCATTTCGAATTTCTAGCGTTGCTGACATTTTGAAACGTCCTGAATTTTGTTACGCGATAGAAGGCGTATTTATGAACCGATTTAGATGTAACTTCGTTCGTACATAGTACATACCAATGTCTCGGCCGAGTTCGTTGGCTAGCTTCATCCGCCATCTTATTTAAAAATGGCAGCAATTTAAATTTTTGAGAAAAATTTAAATTTGAAATGTGGTACCAAAAAATTGAAAATTGAAAAACTATTTTTTTCTTATGTGTTTGACCTTGATACAAAGATTCGGGAGCAGTTTTTGTTTCGTCTATATCTTAAAAAATGGCTGAGTTATAGCATTTTGAATTTCTAGCGTGGCTGACATTTTGAAACGTCCTGATTTTTGTCACGCGATAACAGGCGTATTTATGAACCGATTTGGATGTACCTTGGTGTGTACATAGTACACACAACTATCTCGACCGAGTTCGTTGACCAGCTTCATCCGCCATCTTGTTTCAAAATGGCGGCCATTTAAAAAAATTTTAAATTTAAAATGAGATACCAAAAAATTGGAAAAAGAAAAAGATTTTTTTCGTATGTGTTTGACCTTACTACAAAGATTCCGGAATAGTTTTTGTTTCGTCTATATCTATCCAATCAAGAAGCAGGAAATAATGTTTCACAATCCCAGTGTTTTTTAGTGAAAATCTTAATGAACATGCTAAGAGCTAACTTCATTTGATTCATTTATATCTTTTTATTCTACTTCAAAAATAGCATGTTTTTGTTTTGTTAGTAATAGAAAACTTTGAATTTTTTATACTAATGGCAATTTACAAAATTTAATTTATTTTTAACGTTTTAGGACCGACGTCTATTTCGGCATTGCTTAATGAGTCAATTTCAAGTAATGGACACCGCATGTGCACATTACTAAAAGTGAAATTTCAGTAATGTTCATACTCTTTTGGATTAACTGGAAACGTAAGTAATAAAATTTAATTTTTAAATTGCACTTGCCAGAATGTACCAAGAGTGTTTCCTAAATAGCTGTCTTTATTAATTTTATGTAATTAATAAAATGTTTAATATTGTAATTAAATGTTTTTAAAACTGTGCCTTGCCCATTTTATAATCTAGCAATCAGCCAAACCAATCATGTTTAAGGGGTCGGAGAAAAGAGGGGCTCAAGCACTTCTCATTTAAATAAAGACCATTTTTTAAATCGCAGAAATTGTTAAAACTTTATTATTTTCTTTCTTAAATTATTATTCACAGCTGACAAAACAACACTATACATAAAAAAAATCTATAATTAAATTGTAGTAATGAAATTAGTAAATCTGTAGATGAGGCCCATCTCAAATGCCAGTTTTGCAGTTTTATTTTAAAATCAGCTTATTTAGCATTTAAAACATTCAACCAATACTTTTTTGTATTTCATACTTGTATTAATAATTACAACAATCAGTATATCAAGTAGTTTCAGAAAGTTTGACTGTTAAAAATAGTGGGAAATACAATTCCAAAAAAGTAAATGAACAAAAATATTTTAAACTAAAATAAATCCATGCAAAAATACACTTCAATGCACCAGAAAATTAATGAATAGTATGGTTAATAAGCCAGCTAACAAAATTGAAACAGTTTTAATTTTTAGAGACACATTCGAATCCTTATCCATTCATGGCCGCCATTGTTGTAGGGCTAATGAGTTTTTATATCATAAATTATAAAAACTTGTAGCGCAAAATCAAAAGTTTTGTGAATTTATAAAGAAAAATCTATTTTAGGCCATTCAAAAAGAGTGCCTGATTTTTTTTAAAACAAGAAATTTGAATTGTGAAAGGACTGGTTTTGTTTACTTTAAAATTTTCCAATATTTCCTCAAATTTCTGGCTTATTTCCTAAAATTCCAGGGTTTCATCCCATCCCTCAAAATTTGCGAGTTTTTAAGTGCGTTCGTAAATATAAAAATACATAGCACCTGGAGTCGTTATCTGGTCCATCCGTCAGTCCACTTAGAACAGCGCAAAAACGACCCAACCGAACGGTTTGATATTTAATTTATAAAATCTTTGCAGAATGGTGTTGAGTCCTTTAAAATTTTAAGGAAATCGAATTAAAACTTAAAAGGGTATTAATAAAAGTTTTTTTCTTTCTATTAAATCCTATCCTACGTCTTGAATTAAATGCCATCCCATAATAGGTAAGGATTCTAGGTTGCCAGGATGATGACGTCGTATTAAAGAGGGAGTCTTATTATTTCTGTGTGACTGAATTTAATCTATAGATAATCGTAATAAAATTATGTATTCGTACCTGTTTGCATAAGAAAGCAACAGCTATGGCACCCAGATCTGACTATTTATAAAATTAGTTATAATACGAAAATAATTCATTCCACGTTCAACATTCATTCCACGTTTGATGTGCAATTTCCGACTTGTTTGCAACTCTAGCAGGATGCTCTGGACCTTCAGATTTGGACTTTCATTCCTGCATACAAGATGCCTGGACGAGATTAGTCACATTTTTCTAAAAATAGTAATTGTTATTTGTGAAAAATTGCATTTTCAATCATTATTATTCACTAGATTTGAGAGAGACGATCATTCTACAACCTCATAAAAATGAAGACTTTCACCTTTAATTGGGATCAATAGAAGGAGTTTCTGTAATAGGTCAATGCAGTGTTGCCAGTGGGCTACTAATTTTCAATTCGGATTTATTGGTTGGCACCACTTTTTTGAAAAGATGAAATTTCCCTTGTTTTCGCCTTAATCAGTATGTCATTAAATAAGGCCAATTTTCTGATTTAAAAAAAGTGGTGCCAATCAAGAAATCGGAATTTTAAAAAAGTACCCGACTAGTAACACTAAGTCAATATGCCAAATAAAAAAATAACGACACTCATTTCGTTCTGAAAAATATATTTTTCATAATAATAGATAATATAATCAAATATCGGCTAACTTTTGAATAAAATAAAGATAATAAATATTTTTGCCGATACTAAAAATGGCCGAAAATACTAGAGATAAAATAGTAAGAATATATAAACACTTTTTTTCCGAAATAAATTTTATTTTTATAATTATACTTTTTTGGGGGCTCTAGGTGACTTGCTCGATAAGAGACTATTTTCAGGTGTCTGGAGAAATTTCTGACCCCTTACCAACGCGTTTCTTCGATCGGTCACAGAGAATTTAACTCTCGAAATTTTATTAGATATTCGCATTTTCAGAAATCTATTCCACTGTCTTTTTCTAAAACTAGTCGGATGTGGCAATCCCAAAACTTCTCATACACGTTAATGCTTCAAAATTCACAGTGCTAAAATTAAATGACAATCTAGGCCCCATCATGAGGATTCTGAAGGTATGGAATTCTCTGCATTAGTTCTCGAGATAAAGCTATTGCTGATATCGGGGGAAATGTAGCATAAAAGCACCTGTTTGGTTTACACCAAAACATAATCAGCAATAATATTTATCAAGATATGCCCGAATCTGAAGTTTGATGAAAATTCGTGCATTAGTACTTGAGATAGAGCTATTGCGGGGATCGGAAAATTCAGCATAGAAGAGCCACCTGTTGGGCGATTGGCACTAAAACGTAAGCACAACCCAATCATATCAAGGTTTAACTGAATCTGGAGTTTGATGACAGTCTGTGCATTAATTCTTCAGATAGAAGTATTGAGGATATCGTGAAAAATGCAGTATAGCAACGCCACCTGTTCAGAGATTTGCAGTAAAATGTAAACAGAATCAATTCATGTCAAGGACTAACCTAGTCTGAACATTGATGGTAATCCGTGCATTAGTTCTTGAGATGGATCTGCTGCGTCAGTCGTAAAAAATGTTGCGTAGCAGCGTCACCTGTTCAGAAATTTACACCAAAAACTAATTCCAGTCTTCTAGATTTTAATCATCAACATCAAAACTCCTGATCTCTTTAAACTGTAAACAATGACAAGTTATTTACAGTTTAAAAAGAAGATCGGTTAAGACATTTCCTCCGGGGAAGTCGAGCACCATACTACAAGCCAGATGTCGTCAAAAATCCTCCTTTTCTTCATTCTTATTTAGGAAATCATCTTCTTCAATTCAACGGTGAGGAATTTACTTTCGTCCACAAATAAATGCAACTATAAATAAATATTTTATTTCCGTCTTCTTTACGATTAATTTGCATGAGATCTTCTTATATTTCTTCTGCAATTTTTCCATTTTTATTTCAGAAGTCCTCTTCTTCAATTCAACGCAGAGACATTTACTTTCGTCCATAAATAAATGCATCTCCGCATAAATATTTTATTTCCGTTTTCTTTAGGATCAATCTCGGTGAGATTACCTATGTTTCTTTAGCAATTTCCATATTATTATTTAGAAATTCCTCTTCTTTCAGTGAACGGAGAGGTATCTACCTTCTCTCAGAAATAAATGCATTTCCGCATAAATATTTTAGTTCCGTTTTCTTTAGGATCAATCTCCGTGATATTTCCTATGATTCTTCTGCAATTTCTCTATATTTATTTAGAAAATCCTCTTTTTTTTAAATGAGCGGAGATATATTTACTTTTTTCCAGAAATAAATGCATCTCCGCATAAATATTATATTTCCGTTTTCTTTAGGATCAATCTCTATGCAATTTCATATGTTTCTTTAGCAATTTCACTATTATTATTTAGAAAATCCCCTTCTTTAATTGAACGGAGAGGCACTTACTATCTTCCAGAAACATATGACAAATGACATATGAAAAAAAAATGAGCGGAGATATATTTACTTTTTTCCAGAAATAAATGCATCTCCGCATAAATATTATATTTCCGTTTTCTTTAGGATCAATCTCTATGAGATTTCATATGTTTCTTCAGCAATTTCACTATTATTATTTAGAAAATCCTCTTCTTTAATTGAACGGAGAGGTATTTACTGTCTTCCAGAAACAAATGCCACAAAATTCCGGTCGCTCTAAATTTTGATCATCTACATTAATAGATCTGATCTCTTTAAACTGTAAACAAAAACAAGTTGTTTACAGTTAAAAGGGAATATCGCTTAAGACATTTCCTTCGGGGAACTCGAGCACCATCCTACCAGCCAGAGGTCGCCAAAAAATTCCAGTCGCTCTAACTTTTGATCATAAACATCAATAGTTCTGATCTCTTTAAACTGTAATCAATGACAGGCTGTTTACAGTTAAAAGAGAAGATCGGTTAAGACATTTCCTCCAGGGAAGTTTAGTTCCATCATTCAAGCCAGAGTTCTCTGACAAAATTCCAGTCATTTCAAGTTTAGCACTTCCACATTAATAGTCCTGACCTCTTTAAACTGTAAACAATGAGAAGTTGTTTACACTTTTAAGAAAATGTCGGTGAAGACATTTTCTCCGGAGAAGTCCACAACCATCCTACAAGGAAGAGCTCTCTGAAAAATCCAGCAATTCCAAATTTAGCTCTTCCACATGAATAGTCCTGACCTCATTAAACTGTAAACATTGGCATGTTATTTGCACTTTGAAGGGAAGATTCGTTAAGACGTTTTCCACGGGAAAATCTAGCACCATCCTACCAGCCCGATGTCGCCAAAAATTATCACTTTTCTCCAAGGAAATCATCTTCTTCAATGCAACAGTGAGGCATTTATTTTCGTGCAGAAAGAAATGCATCTCCGAATAAATATTTTACTTCAGTCTTCTGTACGATCAATCTGCATGAGATTTCTTATATTTCTTCTGCAAATTTCCCATTCTTTTTTTAGAAATCCTCTTCTTCAATTCAACAGAGAGGCATTTACTTTCGTCCAGAAATAAATTCATCTCCGCATAAAAATTTTACTTCTCTATTCTTTGCGATCAATCTGCATGATATATTCATATATTTCTTCTGCATTGTTTCCTTTCTTATTTAGGAAATCCATTTTTCGATTAAACGGAGAGGCATTTACTTTCGTCCAGAAATAAATAAAACTCCGCATAACTATTTTATTTCCGTTTCCTTTAGGATCAATCTCGTTGAAATTATCTAAGTTTCTTCGGCAATTTCTCTATTATTATTAAGAAAATCCTCTTCTTTAATTGAACGGAGAGGTATTTACTTTCTCACAGAGATAAATACATTTCCGCATAATATTTTATCTAAGTTTACTTTAGGATAAATCTCTATGAGATTTCCCATGTTTCTTCTGCAATTTCTCTATTATTATTTAGAAAATCCTCTTCTTTAAGTGAACGGAGAGGTATTTACTATCTTCCAGAAATAAACGCCACAAAATTCCAGTTGTTCAAGATTTAGATCATCAGCATCAATAGCCCTGATCTCTTTAAACTGTAAACAATGGTGACAACTTGTTTACAGTTTAAAGAGAAGATCGGTTAAGACATTTCCTTCGGAGCACTCGAGCTCCATCCTACCAGCCAGAGGTCGCCAAAAAATTCCAGTCGCTCTAAATTTTGATCATCAATATCAATACTTCTGATCTCTTTAAACTGTAAACAATGACAAGTTGTTACAGTTTAAAGAGAAGACCGGTTAAGGCATTTCCTCCAGGGAAGTTTAGTTCCATCATACCAGCCAGAACTCTCTGAAAAATTCCAGTCATTCCAAATTTAGCACTTCCACATGTATAGTCCTGGCCTCTTTAAACTGTAAACAATGAGAAGTTGTTTACACTTTTAAGAGAAGATCGGTGAAGACATTTTCTCCGGAGAAGTCCACAACCATCCTACAAGAAAGAGCTCTCTGAAATCTCCAGGAATTCCAAATTGAGCACTTCCACATGAATATTCCTGACCTCTTTAAACTGTAAAACATGACAAGTTGTTTACACTTTAAAGGGAAGATTTGTTAAGACACTTTCCCCGGGAAAGTCGAGCACCATCCTACCAGCCAGATGTCGCCAAAAATTATCACTTTTCTCCAAGGAAATCATCTTCTTCAATGCAACGGTGAGGCATTTATTTTCGTACAGAAATAAATGAAACTCCGAATAAATATTTTTATTTCCCTGTTCTGTACGACCAATCTGCATGAGTTTTTTATATTCCTTTTGCAATTTTTCCATTTTTATTTCGGAAATCCTCTTCTTCAATTCAACGGAGAGGCTTTTACTTTCATCCAGAAATAAATGCATCACCTCATAAATATTTTAATTCTCTATTCTTTGCGATCAATCTGCATGATATATTCATATATTTCTTCTGCATTTTTTACATTCTTATTTAGGAAATTTTTTTTCGATTCAACGGAGAGGCATTTAATTTCGTCCACAAATAAATGCATCTCCGCATACATATTTTATTTCCGTTTCCTTTAGGATCAATCTCGATGAGATTATCTAAGTTTCTTAGGCAATTTCTCTATTATTATTAAGAAAATCCTCTTCTTTAATTGAACGGATAGGTATTACTTTCTCCTAGAAATAAACTCCACAAAATTCCAGTTGTTCAAGATTTAGATCATCAGCATCAATAGCCCTGATCCCTTTAAACTGTAAACAATGACAACTTGTTTACAGTTTAAAGAGAAGATCGGTTGAGACATTTCTTTCGGAACACTCGAGCTCCATCCTACCAGCCAGAGGTCGCTAAAAAAATTCCTGTCGCTCTAAATTTTTATCATCAATATCAATACTTCTGATCTCTTTAAACTGTAAACAATGACAAGTTGTTACAGTTTAAAGAAAAGATCGGTTAAGGCATTTACACCGTGGAAGTTTAGTTACATCATACCAGCCATAGCTCACTGAAAAAATCCAGTCATTCCAAATTTAGCACTTCCACATGAATAGTCCTGGCCTCTTTAAACTGTAAACAGTGAGAAATTGTTTACACTTTAAAGGTAAGATTCGTTAAGACATTTTCCCCGGGAATGTTGTGCACCGTCCTACTAGCCAGATGTCGCCAAAAAGTATCCCTTTTCTCCAAGGAAATCATCTTCTTCAATGCAACGGTGAGGCATGTATTTTCGTACAGAAATAAATTCATTTCCGAATAAATATTGTACTTCAGTCTTATGTACGACCACTCTGCATGAGTTTTTTAATATTTCTTTTACAATTTCTCCATTTTTATTTTCGAAATCCTCTTCTTCAATTCAGCGGAGAGGCATTTATTTTCGTCCAGAAATAAATGCATCTCCGCATAAATATTTTAATTCTCTATTCTTTACGATCAATCTGCATGATATATTCATATATTTCTTCGGCATTTTTTCCATTCATATTTAGGAAATCCTTTTTTCGATTCAATGGAAAGGCATTTATTTTCGTCCAGAAATAAATGCAAGTCCGCATAAATATTTTATTTCCGTTTTCCTTAGAATCATTCTCGATGAGATTACGTATATTTCCTCAGACATTTCTATATTATGATTTAGAAATTCCTCTTCTTTCAATGATCTGAGATCTATTTATTTTCTCTCAGAAATAAATATATCTCCACATAAATATTTTATTTCCGTTTCCTTTTGAATCAATCTCCATGGGATTTCCTATGTTTCTTCGGCAATTTTGCTATTAATTTTTAGAGAATCCTCTTCTTTAGAAGAACGGAGAGGTATTTACTTTCTTTCAGTAATAAATTCATCTCCGCAAAAATATTTTATTTCAATTTACTTTAGGATCAATCTGCATGATATATTCCAATATTTCTTCTGCATTTTTCCTTTCTTATTTAGGAAATCCATTTTTCTGATTCAACGGAGAGGCATTTCCTTTCGTCCAGAAATAAATGCATCCCCGCAAAAATATTTTATTTCCGATTTCTTTAAGATCAACTCGATAGGATTACCTATATTTCGTCAGCAATTTCTATATTATTACTTAGAAATCCCTCTTATTTCAGTGAACAGAGAGGCATTTACTTTTTCCAGAAATAAATACATCTCCGCATAAATATTTTATTTCCGTTTTCAGTAGGATTAATCTCCATGAGATTTCCTATGTTTCTTCCGCAATTTCTCTATTATTATTTAGAAAATCCTCTTCTTTATGTGAACGGAGATGTATTTAATTTTTTCCAGAAAAAAATGCCAAAAAATCCCAGTCGCTCTAAAATTTGATCATCAACATCAATAGTTCTGATCTCTTTAAACTGTAAACAATGACAAGTTGCTTACTGTTTAAAGAGAAGATCAGTTAAGACATTTCTCCGGTTATGTTTCGTTCCATCATACCAGCCAGAGCTCTCTGAAAAATTCCAGCCATTCCAAATTTAGCACTTCTACATGAATAGTCTTGAACTCTTTAAACTGTAAATATTGTTAAGTTGTTTACAGTTGAAAGAGAAGATCGGTGAAGACATTTCCTCCGGGGAAGTCGAGCAGCATCTTACCAGTCAAAGGTCACCAAAAAATTCCATTCATTCCAAATTTACCCCTTCCACATGAATAGACCTGATCTCTTTAAACTGTAAACAATGAGAAGTTTTTTACACATTTAAGAAAAGGTCGGTGAAGATATTTACTCCGAAGAAGTCCACAACCATCCAACAAGGTAGAGCGCTCAGATAAATTCCAGCAATTCCAAATTTAGCAATCCACTTTAATAGTCCTGACCTCTTTAATCTGTAGGCAATGACAAGTTGTTTACACTTTAAAGAGAAGATCCGTTAAGACACTTTCGTCGGGAAAGTCGATCATCATCCTACCAGCCAGATGTTGCCAAAAAGTATCCCTTTTCTGCAAGAAAATCATCTTCTTCATTGCAACAGCAAGGCATTTATTTTCGTACGGAAATAAATACATCTCCGAATAAATATTTACTTCAGTCTTCTTTACGATCAATCTGCATGAGTTTTTTTTATATTTCTTCTGCAATTTTTCCATTCTTATTTCCGAAATCCTCTTCTTCAATTCAACGGAGAGACATTTACCTTCGTCCAGAAATAAATGCATCTCCGCATAAATATTTTACTTCTCTATTCTTTACAATCTATCTGCATGATATATTCCAATATTTCTTCTGCATTTTTCCCATTCTTATTTAGGAAATCCATTTTTCCGATTCAACGGAGAGGCATTTATTTTCGTCCAGAAATAAATGCCTCTCCGCAAAAATATTTTATTTCCGATTTCTTTTAGATCAATCGATAGGATTACCTGTGTTTCTTCAGCAATTTCTATATTATTATTTAGAAATCCCTCTTCCTTCAATGAACAGAGAGGTATTTACTATTTCCTGATATAAATGCATCTACGCATAAATATTTTATTTCCATTTTCTTTATGATCAATCTCTATCAGATTTCCTATGTTTCTTCCGCAATTTCTCCAATATTATTTAGAAAATCCTCTTCTTTAAATGAACGGAGAGGTATTTATTTTCTTCTAGAAATAATTGCGAAGATATTCCAGTCATTCTAGATTTAGATCATCAGCATCAACAATCCTGATCTCCCTAAACTGTAAACAATGACAACTTCTTTACAGTTTAAAGAGAAGATAGATTAAGATATTTTCTTCGGGGCACTCCAGCGCCATCTTACCAGACAGAGGTCGCCAAAAAATTCCAGTCGCTCTCACTTTTGATCATAAACTTCAATAGTTCTGATCTCTTTAAACTGTAAACAATGACTAGCTGTTTACAGTTAAAAGAGAAGATCGGTTAAGACATTTCCTCGAGGGAAGTTTAGTTCCATCATACCAGCCAGAGCTGTCTGACAAAAATGCAGTCATTTCAAGTTTAGCACTTCCACATTAATAGTAGTCCTGATCTCTTTAAACTGTAAACAATGAGAAGTTGTTTACACTTTTAAGAGAATGTCGGTGAAGACATTTTCTCCGGAGAAGTCCATAATCATTCTACAAGGAAGAGCTCTCTGCAAAATCCAGCAATTCCAAATTTAGTTCTTCCACATGAATAATCCTGACCTCATTAAACTGTAAACAGTGACATGTTATTTGCACTTTAAAGGGAAGATTCGTTAAGATATTTTCCCCGGGAATGTCTAGCACGATCCTACCAGCCAGATGTCGCCAAAACGTATCCCTTTTCTGCAAGGAAATCATCTTCTTCAATGCAACAGTGAGGTATTTATTTTCGTACAGAAATAAATTCATCTCCGAATAAATATTTTACTTCAGTCTTCTGTACGATGAATCTGCATGGATTTTTTATATTTCTTCTGCAAATTTTCCATTCTTGTTTTGGAAATCCTCTTCTTCAATTCAACGGAGAGGCATTTACTTTCGTCCAGAAATAAATGCATCTCCGCAAAAATATTACTTCTCCATTCTTTGAGATAAATCTGCATGATATATTCATATATTTCTTCTGCATTTTTTCCATTCTTATTTAGGAAATTTTTTTTTTTGGATTCAACGGAGAGGCATTTACTTTCGTCTAGAAATAAATGCCTCTCCGCATAAATATTTTATTTCCGATTTCTTTTGAATCAATCTCGATAGGATTACCTGTGTTTCTTCAGCAATTTCTATATTATTATTTAGCAATCCCTCTTCATTCAATGAACTGAGAGGTATTTACTTTTTCCAGAAATAAATGCATCTCCGCCTAAATATTTTACTTCCGTTTTCTTTAGGATCAATCTCTATGAGATTTCCTATGTTTCTTTCGCAATTTCTCTAATATTATTTAGAAAATCCTCTTCTTTAAATGAACGGAGAGGTATTTACTTTCTTCTAGAAATAAATGCCAAAAAATTCCAGTCATTCTAGATTTAGATCATCAACATCAATAATCCTGATCTCCTTAAACTGTAAACAATGACAACTTCTTTACAGTTTAAAGAGAATGTAGATTAAGACATTTTCTTTGGGGAAGTTTAGTTACATCATACAGTAAAACCTGTAAAGTTGACCACCCTTGTAAGTTGACCACCTGTCTATGTTGACGTCTGTAGTCAGGAATCAAATTTATCCTATACAAAGCTGTAAGACAAACCCTTTGTAACTTGACCACCTGTCTATCTTGTATCTTGACCACTAAAATTATACAAATTTGACTAGAACTATTATAAAATGCCCATCAAAACCCTTTATAACTTGACCATCCAAAAAGCTAACAAGTCATGAATTAAAAAAATTAACTCTCCACGAAATTTTCTGGGGTTTTTTCTTTTTAACTAGACTTTCGAAAAGGGTGAAATAGTTCTTAGCCTGGGAAATGCTTTTCGCTGTGATAGGTGTAGGTAAATAATTCAAGGCTTATCTATTCTTACATTGTTTCTCTTGTGGATTTGGCTTTTCACTCCTCCCCCTCCATTCTTTGTTTCTAGATTTCTTTCTTCTATTTCCCATTCTCTTATCATTCCTTCCCTTCTTTCAATAACCCCAGGTGCTACTTGATAAGCGGAAATATTTTTTTTAATGTTTTTTATAAATTATGTGTAATAACTCGTATAGTTTGAAGAATCACTAATTGGCTGTATATTGAATGACTGTTTATTTAAAAAAATAAATAGTAGTAATACTAATTGATTTTAAAATTGATACAAAACTATTAATTCATTCTTGTAGTTAATCTTTTCTTTTATAAGGTGTTAGAAATATGCATGATTATACAATATTATTTTAAAGCCTGTCAATAAATAAAATTTTTGTGGGGAAAAATGATATGGTATGAATATTACGTAAAAAAAGTAAATTCATTATCACCCTTTATAAGTTGACCATTCCTCTAAGTTGACCACTGAAGTGCGGCACCTCAAGTGGTCGATTTACACAGGTTTTACTGTACCAGACAGAGCTCTCTGAAAAATTTCAGCCGTTCCAAATTTTACACTTCCACTTTCCATGTCTTGACCTCTTTAAACTGTAAACAATGGCATGTTGATTACATTTGAAAGAGAAGATCGGTGAAGACATTTCCTCCGGGGAAGTCGAGCAGCGTCCTTCCAGAAAAAGGTCGCCAAAACATTCCAGTCATTTCAAATTTTCAACTTCCACATGAATAGTCTTGGTCTTTTTAAAGTGGAAACAATGAGAAGATGTTTACACTTTTAAGAGAAGGTCGTTGAAGACATTCACTTCGGAGGAGTCCAACACCATCCTACAAGACAGAGCTCTCTGAAAAATTCCATGAATTCCAAATTAAGAACTTCCACATGAATAACTAAACTAAAATCTGTTTACTAAAAAGGTGCATAAAATATTATTTATTTTTTAGAAAACAGATTTTAGTTTAGTTATTTCAACACAAGGTGAATACGTCATTCTACAGTGAGCTCGATCTGAGTATTACGTTTTTCAATTCCACATGAATAGTCTTGCCCTTTTTAAACTGTAAACAGTGACAAGTTGTTTACACTTTAAAGAGAAGATTCGTTAAGACATTTTCTTCGGGTAAGTCGATCACCATCCTACCTGCCAGATGTCGCCAAAAATTATTCATTTTCTCCAAGGAGATCATCTTCTTTAATGCAACGGTGAGGCATTTATTTTCGTGCAGAAATAAATGCATCTCCGAATAAATATTTTACTTCAGTATTCTTTTACAATCAATATACATAAGTTTTTTTTTTTAATATTTCTTCTGCAATTTTTCCATTCTTATTTCGGAAAACCTCTTCCTCAATTCAACGGAGAGGCATTTACTTTCGTCCAGAAGTAAATGCATCTCCGCATAAATATTTTACTTCTCTATTCTTTACGATCAATCTGCATGATATATTCCTCTACTTCTTCTGCATTTTTTCCATTCTTATTTAGGAAATCCATTTTTTCGATTCAACAGATAGGCATTTACTTTCGTCCAGAAGTAAATGCATCTCCGCATGAATATTTTATTTCCTTTTTTTCAGGATCAATCTTGATGAGATTACCTATGTTTTTTCAGCAATTTCTATATTATTATTTAGAAATTTCTCTTCTTTCAATGAACAGAGAGGTATTTACGTTCTCCAAGAAATAAATGCATCTCCGCATAAATATTTTATTTCCGTTTACTTTAGTTTCAATCTCCATGAGATTTTCCATGTTTCTTCAGCAGTTTCTCTATTATTATTTAGAAAATCCTTTTCTTTGAATGAATGGAATGTTTTTTTACATTATTTCAGAAATAAGTGAATCTCCGTATAAATATTTTATTTCCGTTTTCTTTAGGACAAATCTGCATAAGGTTTCCTATGTTTCTTATGCAGTTTCTCTATTATTATTTAAAAAATACTCATCTAGCAGTGCACGGAAAGGTATTTACTTTATGCCAGAAAAAAATGCTTCTCCGCATAAATATTTTATTTCCGTCTTCTTTAGAATCAATCTGCGTGTGATTTTCCCGCATTTCTCATCCAATTTTTCCGTTATTATTTAGGAAATCCACTTCTCCAATTCAACGGAGAGGCATTTACTTTCTTCCAGAAATAAATGCATCTCCGCATAAATATTTTATTTCTGTCGTCTTTACAATATATCTCGTCGAAATTTTCCTGTTCTCTTATATAATTTCACATTCCTTATTTATGAAATCCTCTTTTTCAAATGAACGGAGAGGCATTTACTTTCTTCCAGAAATAAATGCATCTCCGCATAAATGTTTTATTACTTTCGTCTTTATATTCAAAATCTGTGAAATTTTCCTGCTTTTCCAATCCTGCTAATCCTAGGTCTCTACTTTTCTTTAGGAAATCCTTAACTTCAAACGAAAGGAAAGTCATTTACTTTCTTCCAGAAATAAATGCATCTCCGCATAAATATTTTAAATCCATCGTCTTTAGAATCTTCCACATCTGGGTAAATCTCAGTGAGATTTTCCTGACTTTCTTATCAATTTCACCATTATTATTCATGAGATTCTCTTTTTCAAACAAACGGAGAGACATATGATTTCTTCCAGAAATAAATGCATCTTCGAATTGATACTTTATTTCTGACCCCTTTAGGTTGAATCTCAGTTGGATTTTCCTGTATTTCATATCCAATTTCTCCATGGTTATTCATAAAATTCTCTTCTTCAAACGAATGGAGAGGTATTTACTTTCTTCCAGAAATAAATGCATCTCCGCATTGTTATTTTATTTCAGTCGTTTTGAGAATCAATCTTGTTCAGCTTTTCCTGTATTTCTTATCCAATTTCACCACTATTATTCATTAAATTCTCTTTTTCAAATAGACGGAGAGTCATTTCCTTTCTTCCAGAAATAAATGCATCTCCGCATAAATATTTTATTTCTGTCGTCTTTAGAATATATTTCGGTAAGATTTCCCTGTATTTGTTATGAAATTTCACATTCATTTTTTTATGAAATTCTCTTTTTCAAACTAACGGAGAGGCATATATTTTGTTGTGGATCTAAATACATCTCGTATGAATGTTTTATTTCTATCGCCTTTAGATTCAATCTTTGTGATATTTATTTGCTTTTCAAGTCCAATTTCTCTATTATTATTTAGGAAATTCTCTTCTTCAAACGAACGGAGAGGCATTTACTTTCTTCCAAAAATAAATGCATTTCCGCATTGTTATTTTATTTACATCGTCTTTAGAATGAATCTGGGCGAGATTTTCCAGTACTTCTTATGAAATTTCAATATCATTATTTATGAAATACTCTTTTTCAAATGAACGGAGAGGCATTTACTTTCTCCCGGAAATAAATTCATTTCCGCATAAATATTTTATTTCCGGCATCTTTAGAATTAATCTGGGTGATGTTTACCTGTATTTCTTATCCAATTTCAGCATCATTATTTATAAAATCCCGTTTTTCAAATGAACGGAGAATCACTTTCTTACTTTCAGGAATAATTGCATCTCCGCATAAATGTTTTATTTCTGTCGTCTTTAGGTTCAATCTACGTGTGATTTTCCTGCTTTTCTAATCCAATTTCTCTGGTATTAATTAGGAAATCCTCTTCTTCAAACGAACGGAGAGGCATACATTATATTCTGGAACTAAATGCATCTCCGCATAAATGTATTATTTCTATCGTCTTTAGATTCAATCTTCGTGATATTTACCTGCTTTTGGAAGCATTTACTTTCTTCAAGAAATAAATGCATCTCTGCATAAAAAAAAAATTTCTTTCGTCTTTAGGTTGAATCTCAATTGGATTTTTCTGTATTTCTTAGCAAATTTCTCCTTGTTTATTCATGATATTCTATTCTTCAAACGAACGGAGATTTATTTACTTTCTTCCAGAAATACATGCTTCTCCGCATTGTTATTTTATTTCAGTCGTTTTGAGAATCAATTTTGTTCAGCTTTTCCTGTATTTCTTATCCAATTTCTCCACTATTATTCATTAAATTCTCTTTTTCAAATGGACGGAGGGTCATTTACTTTCTTCCAGTAATAAATGCATCTCCGCATAAATATTTTATTTCTCTCGTCTTTAGAATATATTTTGGTAAGATTTCCCTGTATTTCTTATGAAAATTCACATTCATTTTTTATGAAATTCTCTTTTTCAAATGAACGGAGAGGCATATATTTTCTTCTGGAACTAAAAGTATCTCCGCATAAATGTTTTATTTCTATCGTCTTTAGATTCAATCTTCGTGATATTTACCTACTTTTCAATTCCAATTTCTCTATTATTATTTAGGATATCCTCTTCTTCAAATAGACGGAGAAGCATTTACTTTCTTCAAGAAATAAATGCATCTCTGCATAAAATTTTTTTTTCTTTCGTCTTTAGGTTGAATCTCAATTGGATTTTCCTGTATTTCCTATCCAATTTCTCCATTGTTATTCATAATATTCTCTTCTTCAAACGAACGGAGAGTCATTTGCTTTCTTCCAGAAATAAATGCATCTCCGCATAAATATTTTATTTCCGTCGTCTTTAGAATCAATCTGGTTCAGTTGTTTCTGCTTTCTAAACCTATCTATCTATTATTATTTAAGAAATCCTCATCTCCATACGAACAGAGAGGCATTTAATTTCTTCCAGAAATAAATGCTTATTCACATATATATTTTATTTCCTTCGTCTTTAGAATTTTCTAGATCAGGGTAAATCTCAGTGAGATTTTCCTGTCTTACTTATCAATTTCACCATTATTATTCATGAAACCTCTCCTTCAAACAAACCGAGACACATTTACATTCTTCGAGAAATAAATGCATCTTCGAATAAATATTTTATTTCTGTCGCCTTTAGGGTGAATCTGAGTTGGATTTTCCTGTATTTCATATACAATTTTTCCATGGTTATTCATGAAATTCTCTTCATCAAACAAACAGATAGGCATTTACTTTCTTCTAGAAATAAATACATCTCCGTATTGTTAATTTATTTCTGTTGTCTTTAGAATCAATCTGGGCGAGATTTTTCTGTATTTCTTATGAAAATTTTCCATCATTTTTTAATTAAATCCTCTTTTTCAAATGAACGGAGAGGCATTTACTTTCTTCCAGAAATAAATGCATTTCCGCATAAATATTTTATTTCCGTCGTTTTTAAAATCAATGTGGGTGTTGTTTTCCTATATTTCTTATCCGATTTCACCATCATTATTTATGATATCCTCTTTTTCAAATGAGCGGAGATGCATTTACTTTCTTCCAGGAATAAATGCATCTCCGTATAATTTTTTATTTCTGTCGTCTTATGATTTAATCTCCGTGAGATTTGCCTGTTTTCTAATCCAATTTCTCTGTTATTATTTAGGGAATCCTCCTCTTCAAACGAACGGAGAGGTACTTACTTTCTTCCAGAAACAAATACATCTCCGGATAAATATTTTATTTCCGTTGTCTTTAGGTTGAATCTCAATTGGATTTTCCTGAATTTCTTATGACATTTCTCAATGTTTATTGATGATATTCTCTCCTCCAAACGAACGGAGAGGCATTTACTTCTCTTCCAAAAATAAATGCATCTCCGCATTATTATTTTATTTCCGTCGTCTTTAGAAGAATCTGGGCGAGATTTTCCTGCATTTCTTATGAAATTTCACCATCATTATTTATGAAATCCTCTTTTTCAAATGAACGGAGAGGCATTTACTTTCTTCCAGAAATAAATGCATCTCCGCATAAATGTTTTATTTTTATTTTCTTTAGATTCAATCTCCGTGATATTTACCTCCTTTTCTAATCCAATTTCTCTATTATTATTTAGGAAATCCTCTTCTTCAAACGAACGGAGAGGCACTTACTCTCTTCCAGAAATAAATGTATCTCCGAATTGTTATTTTATTTCCGTCGTCTTTAGAATTAATCTGTGCGAGATTTTCCTGTATTTCTTATAAATTTTCACCATCATTATTTATCAAATCCTCTTTTTCAAATGAACGGAGAGGCATTTACTTTCTTCCAGGAATAAATGCATCTCCACATAATTTTTTTATTTCTGTCTTCTTATGATTTAACCTCCATGAGATTTTCCTGCTTTTCTAATCCAATTTCTCTGTTATTATTTAGGAAATCCTCTTCTTCAAACCAATGAAGAGATATTTACCTTCTTCCAGAAATGAATACATCTCCGCATAAATATTTTATTTCCGTCGTCTTTAGGTTGAATCTTAATTTTATTTTTCTGTATTTCTTAGCAAATTTTTCCATGTTTATTCATGATATTCTCTTCTTCAAACGAACGGAGATTCATTCACTTTCTTCCAGAAATAAATGCTTCCCCGCATAAATATTTTTTCCGTCGTCTTTACAACCAATCTGGTTGAGATTTTACTGTATTTCTTATCCAATTTCACCATTAATATTGATGAAATCTTCCTCTTCAAATAGACGGAGAGGCATTTACTTTCTTCCAGAAATAAATGCATCTCCGCATAAATATTTTACTTCTGTCGTCTTTAGAATACATCTCGGTCAGATTTTCCCGTATTTCTTATGAAGTTTACCATTCATTGTTTATGAAATCCTCTTTTTCAAATGAACTGAGAGGCATTTATATCTTCCAGAAATAAATGCATCGCCGCATAAATGTTTTATTTCTATCGTGTTTAGATTCAATCTCCGTGAGATTTTCCTGCTTTTCTAATCCAATTTCTCTATTATTATTTAGGAAATCATCTTCTACATACGAACGGAGAGGCATTTACTTTCTTTCAAATATAAATGCATCTCCCCATAAATATTTTATTTCCGTCGTCTTTAGAATCTTCCAGATCAGTGTAAATCTCAGTGAGATTTTCCTGTATTTTATATCAATTTCATCATTATTATTCATGAAATCCTCTTCTTTAAGGAAACGCAGAGGCATTTACTTTCTTCCAGAAATAAATACATCTTCGCATAAATATTTTATTGCTATCGCCTTTAGGTTGAATCTCAATTGTATTTTCCTGTATTTCTTATCCAATTTCTCCATTTTTATTCATGAGTGTCTCCATGACCTATTATATGTTACTTTTAGAGAAACATATTGCATGCTACAAAATATTTTTACAGTATTATTTCTAAAAAATATTCTCTGCTAGGACAACACGCTTTCGCCCGACATAAAGATCATCATAAAGAAAAGCCCCGTACAAATCTTGCAAAAAAGATTTTTCCTTTTTTTTTTTGTAAAACTTTGTTTTATTGTCAGATATAAAACTGCGATTTTGTGTATAAAATTCTCCAATAGATGTTAGGAAATAATTTTAAGAAAAATTTAAGAAAAGTGGTCCATCTGAAATTACCTAGATGAACTTAAATATCCTCAACTGCTCTTTATGGTATCATAGGTACTTTCATGATATAGACACCTTGGCGTTTTTTTTAAAAAAAAACTTGGTGGAAGTCACGCTTATGAAATTCCAATTTCTTAACAAATGCTATCGGCAGATTTGAAATTTAAAAAAAAATAACACCTTGATGTTAGCCTTATGTTGTCATAAGACTAATAATGTTTGTATCTAACAAAAATTACCTCTGATTATACACATTAAGTAAATTTCATTTGACTGTATATAATACGGGTAAATAGTTTCTTTAAATTAAAATTAAATACAATGTGTAAATATTGAATAAATTATCCTTGTGAATTAAACAATGAATAGTTTTGGCAGAAATTACGGTTAAATGTTTCAATTATTTTATAAAGACCATTTTCTCTATCCAGGCCCCTACCACAGAGAAGTACCTAATCCTATAGGAGGGTCTGAATACACTTTAACTCATAATCTGAAACTTAAAACATGACACATAATAAATCAAAGCAGATAGGACTTACCCCGGTACACAGTGACATTCTTCGTCTAACAGGAGAAGCGAATCATCGCATAGTCAACACAGCCGGAAAGACAAATTCAAAGACATTATGCGGATTCCCAATAACACCCAAAACTCTTGACATTTAGCAGAAATCTTGCCCATATATATCGGGAACGATGAAGAATAAAGGGCAATAATTCCCGTTCTCTAAAATACTTTCTGCAATCTAAAATTTGTTGTCCCTCAAGCTACCACTCATAAAAGATACATTTGACTACTGATGCGCAAGGAAAATTATTTGTTAGGTATAACTAGTCCGGCTGTTGTGCTATTGTTGAATTACATGCGATTGTTATTTTTGCAGTGTTATAAAAAACAACAATGTATTCATTCGAAAATACCCTACTCATCTTAAGTCCAATAGCATTTGCAAGCATAATTCATTAAAAAGCAGAAAAACCAACGTTTAAAATGCACAAATAATATATGAAAAGCAGCAAACAGCTGTTTCGAATCTACTAGCGGGATTCTTCTTCAGTGCAAAAGGAACAGCGTGCTAGAAAAAGCAAGGCTGAGCAAAATCATAGACAGAGACGCGCTGGCTTTTATACCCTATGCGGGTGGCGAAGGCGCCGAAACAACCAATGAGAGAGAAGCAGTGGAAACGACTGGGTGGACAAGTAGCGACATCTACCGGAGAAGTAGAGAAAAGAAACCAAAAAAGGGGAATTAAATTAACGCTTTCCAAATACTTGGAAAATCTGGAGTACTAGATAATTCATTGACTAAAGAGTGAGAATTTTTAATGATATGGTAAGCTTCCCAAAAATCAAGATCAAGGTTAGAAGAACATTTTTGGATAATGATGGCAGAGGAAAAATCGAACCTATGTTGAGAAGACCAAGAATGTTGAGCAATAGAAGAACGTTTGAGCTCCTGATTTTTAACATAACCTTCATGTTCTTTTAAACGAAATCTAAGAGCACGTTTAGTCTGACCAATATAAGAAAGACCACACTGACAAGAGATCTGGTAAATGCCCCAATTATCTAGGCGATCAACGGGGTGTTTGAGATTTGAAAAAGGGATTTTATTAACAGGAGAAAAAATAACTTTAAAATCAAACCTTCTAAGTTTTTTGGCAACTTGCTGACTGATTTTAGGAAAAAATGGTAATACAACTGAAGTATTAGAGTTGGAATTAGAATGCTTTGCAGAATGGTCGGATTTCGTCAATTTCTTATAAATAGAATCGATAATATTAGAGGAATAACCACGATCGACAGCAATAGCTTTGAGGTAATTAAGTTCAGCACCAAGTAACTGAGGAGTGGAACAAATATTAGTAGCCCGAAAAACAAAAGTATTGAAAGCAAATGCTTTCCATTCTGCAAAGCATTCTAATTCCAACTCTAATACTTCAGTTGTATTGCCATTTTTTCCTAAAATCAGTCAGCAAGTTGCTAAAATCCTAAGAAGGTTTGATTTTAAAGTTATTTTTTCTCCTGTTAATAAAATCCCTTTTTCAAATCTCAAACACCCCGTTGATCGCCTAGGTAATTGGGGCATTTACCAGATCTCTTGTCAGTGTGGTCTTTCTTATATTGGTCAGACTAAACGTGCTCTTAGATTTCGTTTAAAAGAACATGAAGGTTATGTTAAAAATCAGGAGCTCAAACGTTCTTCTATTGCTCAACATTCTTGGTCTTCTCAACATAGGTTCGATTTTTCCTCTGCCATCATTATCCAAAAATGTTCTTCTAACCTTGATCTTGATTTTTGGGAAGCTTACCATATCATTAAAAATTCTCACTCTTTAGTCAATGACTTATCTAGTACTCCAGATTTTCCAAGTATTTGGAAAGCGTTAATTTAATTCCCCTTTTTTGGTTTCTTTTCTCTACTTCTCCGGTAGATGTCGCTACTTGTCCACCCAGTCGTTTCCACTGCTTCTCTCTCATTGGTTGTTTCGACGCCTTCGCCACCCGCATAGGGTATAAAAGCCAGCGCGTCTCTGTCTATGATTTTGCTCAGCCTTGCTTTTTCTAGCACGCTGTTCCTTTTGCACTGAAGAAGAATCTCGCTAGTAGATTCGAAACAGCTGTTTGCTGCTTTTCATATATTATTTGTGCATTTTAAACGTTGGTTTTTCTGCTTTTTAATATTGTTGCACAAAGGCTTTATTTGCTATTTTTACATAATTCATTGTTAGAAAGAAATTTCCTATGTTTATCCCATTGTTGAACTAAACGAGATTGTTGTAAGAATATTTCAAAAATACATAAAAACACACTCAAAATATATATTAAACATTTAATTACTAAAAAGGACGTCAAACGTTAATAAAATACATTAAAAGATCTTAGTAATTTGACATGTTTCGATTGAATTTACTCAATCATCATCAGAAAAACAAATAAACACAAAGATGGAAAATAACAACAAACTATTACAAATGAAATTTAAAAATAAATAAATAAAAATCACGCGCGTAATATTTTAACATGTTTCACGTTGCCCTATTTTATTTTCAAATTATCTAACAATTCAATCCAAATATTTGGGATTTGAAATGACAAGGAATCATTGCAGACCATCGAGTTTCTGACGTAAATTTCAATAGATTCTCTAATAAAAAGTTGCAAATAAAAATCTGACTTATAAATTAATCTACTTTCATTAAACAAAATATTTATGTTTTCTATTTTATTTAGCCTAGATAATGCGGTTTTACCTCTATTAAATTTTATGTCTGCAATGTGCTCTTTACATCCCACTTGGAATTTTCTATGTATGTTTATAATTTAATATGTTGTAAGAATGTTTTATTGAACTCACTTTTTATACGTTTATTGTCTAAATCTTGGAACGTTGGTGATTGTTTAGTATTAATTGAAATATTTCTGTTGTTGCAATTCTCGTATATTTTAAGGGTGTTAATATATACTATATATAATATATATAATATATAGGGTTGCTCGCCTCATTATGACGTTAGGAATGTAGGGCGAGCAGATTTTTGTTTAATAATATAGGTTCACTTTTATAATTTTCTATTCGCACATTTGTTGTAGCCCCTTTTTCTAGCTCTCATACACTTTAAACTATATATTACAATCAGATAGTTTAAAATTATCGTCAAGCTTAGCGAAACCTGGCTACATATCGAAAAATTTGTTGCCGAAATAATAGTCATAAATAAAGACAGCTTGGCTGAGATTTTTAATTTGACGAAATTCTCTCACAAATTCAGGATGGACGGAAACTGAGTAAATCTTTATTTCCGTCTTCTTTGGATTCAATCTAAGTAAGATTTTTCTATAATACTATTTTCCTATGAAAATTTCTCTAATGATACTTAGGAAAAAATCTTCTTCAACTTAACGAAAGGTATTTATATTTTTCCAGAAACAAATGCACCTCCGCATAAATATATTATGTCCATCTATTTTAGGATCAATCTCCATAAGATTTTCCTGTATTTCTTATTCAAATTTTCCATTATAATTTAGGAAATCACTTCTTCATCTGAACGGATAAATATTTCTCCCCATATATGTTTTATTCCCGATTTTTTAGAATAAATTTGAATGAGATTTTCACATAATTCTTATTTAATTTCTCCATTTATATTTACTAAATCCACTTCTTCAACTGAGCAGAACTTTCTTACAGAAGTAAATGCCTCTTCCGATATAAGGTTTATCTCCGTCTTCTTTAGAATCAATCTGCGTGAGATTTTCATATAATTCTTATCCATTTTTTCCTTTAATTCTTATCCAATTTCTCTCCTTTACTCCTTTTTCTCCTTTATTGGAGAGGCATTTCTTTCTTCCAGAAATAAATGCATCGCCGCATAAATGTTTTATTTCCATCTTCTTTAGATTCAATCTGAGTGAGATTTTACACTATTTCTTGTACAATTTCTCAATTATATTTTTAGGAAATCCTCTTTTTCAGTTGAACGGAGAAGCATTTACTTTCTTTCAGAAACAAATGCATCTTCGCATAGATATTTAATCATCATCTACTTTAGCATCAATCTGGATGAGATTTACAATTTGTTTCAGTAAGTTCTCCATCAATAATTATTGAAAATCCTCTTTTCCAATTAAACGGAGAGGCATTTACTTTCGTCCAGAAATAAATGCATCGCAACATAAATATTTTATTTCTACCTACTTTAGCGTCAATCTGGATTAGATTTTTTTAATGACTTCTCCATCAATACTTATAGAAAATCCTTTTTTCCAATTAAACGGAGAGGCATTTATTTCCGTCCAGAAATAAATGCATCTCCGCATAAATAATTTATTTCCATCTACTTTAGCATCAATCTGCATGAGATTTCAAAAAATTTTCAGTAACTTCTCCATCAATAATTGTAGAAAATCCTCTTTTCCTATCTAACGGAAAGGCATTTAGTTTCTCCCAAAAGTAAATTCATCTCCGCATAAATATATTATTTTCATCTACTTTAGCATCAATCTGCATGAGATTTTCAATTTTTTCAGTAACTTCTTAATCAATACTTATAGAAATTCATCTTCTTTTCCAATTAAACGGAGAGGCATTTACTTTCGTCCAGAAATAAATGCATCTGAGCATAAATGTTTTATTATCATCTATTTTAGCATCAGTCTGGATGAGATTTACAAGTTTTTTACAGTAACGTCTGCATCAGTACTTATAAAAAATTCTCTTTTCCAATTAAACGGAGAGGCATTTACTTTCTCCGAGAAGTAAATGCATCTCCGCCTAAATATTTTATTTCCATCTACTTTAGCATCAATCTGGATCAGATTTTTTCAGTAACTTCTCTATCAATACTTATAGAAAATTCTCTCTCGCAATTAAACGGAGAGGCATTTATTTCTCCCAGAAATAAATGCACCTCTGCAGAAATATTTGATTGTCATCTACTTTAGCATCAATCTGGATGAGATTTCAAAATTCTTTTAGTAATTTCTCTATCAATATTTATAGAAAATCCTGTTTTCCTGGAAAGCCATTTGCTTTCGTTCAAAAATAAATGCATCTCCGCATAAATATTTTATTTCGATCTACTTCAGCATCAATCTGATTTCTAATCTTTTTTTCAGTGACTTCTTTGTCCATACTTATAGAAAATTCTCTTTTGCAATTAAACGGAGAAGCATTTACTTTCACCCAGAAATAAATGCGTCTCCGCAAAAATATTTAATTTTTGTCCTTATTGTATATCTGTATTTGACATTCCCCTATAATTTCCTTCAATTTCACCATTTGTATACATATTATCCTCTTCTTTCTTTGAACAGAGATGTATTTACTTTTCTTCAGAAATATATGAATCTCCGCATATACATATCCTTTCTGGTTTCTTCAGGATCAATCTGTGTGAGATTTCCGATATTTTTTATCAAATTCTCCATTAACACTTAGAAAATCCTCTTTTCCAATTAAATGGATAGGCATTTAATTTCACTCTGAAATAAGTGTATCTCTGGATAAATATTTAATTTTCGTCCTTATTGGATCCATCTGCATTGGGCATTCCCCTATTTTCCCGTTTTATTTATTTTTCATAAAAACTTTCACCTATACCTATTTATGCATTATATTTATTTGAAATTCTTTTTATATAAAATTGTATCTTTCTACCAGTAACCATTATTATCAACAATGAAACTATAAAACTTTTATTACACCGAAAATGCATCTTTTGTAAGACACTAATACAACCTTCTACGGGTTCATACAAAATTATGAAAACGGGTTCTTACGTGTTCTTAAAAAATGAAACTTCTAGGAGTTATACATTTATATTCTGTAGGATTGAAAAATGGAATAGGAAATATTGATACATGAATTGGCGAAATCCAGAAAAGCTGTCTCGCTTCCACGCTTTTTTCCACACCAAAATGCTGAATTATAGTAATTATCAATGCCGAAGCATGATATATCATAATAGAAAATCTCGCATTATTTAAGATTTCACTCCGTGTTTTGAAGAAAAGTATAAGCTAGTGCACGCGTTTCATTTCATTTCCTTCACTTATCCCCACGCAGACAAGCAAACACCCACATGGGTCGATAAATAATCTAAATTTGTCATCGAATTATAGAAGAGAAAAAGCCTAATGCTAAGTATGTGATGAATTTAACGACAATTCAATCTTCAAATAAATTTTATTTCAATAAGATAAATCAATTTACAAAAATTTTCGGTCTTTATAAACAGTATTCTTCATTCATAGTTTTGGGAAAGTTATATTTTGTATTTCAGCTGAGGTCTTTAAAAAACTATTATTTTTTTACTTCGATGTAGAAGTAATTCATTCCATTTATTTTGGCTTCACTTTTTGTCAATCGCATGAAAAAAGCTTCACTCACGCTCTACGATTGTTAATATTGCCGATAGTGTAAAAAAAAACTAGCAGTAGCAAGTCTATTAATAATTACTAAAATTAACCTTTTTAACTTATTATATTCAGCATAAGATGAAGTAGATGATAACATATTTCAATATATAGAGCTGAATGCATCTTAATTTCTAGGCTGTTCAATTCTAAGCTTTACAGCCAACCTCAACAGACTTTTAAATATCAATTTCTCATATTTTTGCAAAGTCTTCATTTAATTGCAGAAAGAGACCATCGCTCGAAAGTTTTAAACCATAATTTTCCGAAATTCATATCAGAAATTTTTGCGTTTCTTTTACCAGATATATCCTATCAACAGGTCCTTAATGCATGCTCAGGAATGGTGTCCTGGGGCAACACGGCACGCCTCATGCAAGCGAACCTTTATGTCTCTATTTCCTATCGTATGTTCCTTTCACAGTAACATTCTGCAGGCTACAAAATGTTTTTACAATATTACTTCTTAAAAATATTTTCTGCTAGAACATCTCACATTCACCCACCATAAAGATCCTTATGAAGAAAAGACCGTACAAATCTTTCGAAAAGATAAAGAAACAGTAAGCAAACAGGCTCAAAATCACGGAACACAAGATTTCAGCCCATGCCTATGCTAAACTGTACTGTACAAGTAATATACTACAAGTATTTTTTAAATTAAAACATTAAGGTGTTGTATTCATTTTTACAAAATTTATATTGTTCCTATTATATTTTCTAAAGATTTTCTCTTTGATCGGTTGTCAAAAATAATTAAAATACAATATTTTTTAATAGCTTTTGTTATAATATACTAGGGGGCTCTACCCCCTGCAAGCTACGCTCGCCAACACCCGTTCAGACACTGCAGAATCTAAAAACACGCTAATAAGGTAGGTTTTAAAAATATTAGAGAAGATTGAATTATACTGAAAAAAGCTGTGCAGATCTCCCTGAAAACGGGTTTCCATTCAATTCCCTTTGATTGCAAAAATTTAAGGGCGAATCAGTTGCTGTTAAGACATCCAATGGTTGTTTTCGTTTTTGATTAAAGAGGATCAGTTAAACATTTGAAAATAAGCTAAAATAAAATAAATTAAGTATACAGAGTCTTTGTCTCCCGGTATTTTAAAACAATCTCTATAACAATACCCTAAGTCATGTGACTATCATCAACAGTTCCAGGCGGACCACTTAGCTTTTTATACTCTAGGTGCCATTTTGGTACTTTAATGTTAGCCAGGCACAGGTGATAAGTCGACAGATATTATTCTATCGCCATCATTTCATCTATATTATAATATTTCAAGTCATCAGCTGCCATAAACAAATACGGTCTGATCCCTTCGCTGTTCATATGAAAGTTTGGCACAGATGTCATATACGTATATTGGCGCGATCTTTTAACGACGCCGATTTGGGGAACGCATCAACAGCATAAACAACAACATCCGGCTTACCATATCAAGCAAAATAACGATACTTTGGCGCCAGTTAAGTGCCCGTTCCGTGTATGATATTGGCGTCAGAAAAAAATCGCGCCAATATGGGACCGTAAGTTTTCCATTTTTATTAAAAAATCAAAATTTGTTTTTCGAATAAAACTACATAAAATTTGCCATGGTTGCAAAGAATTCTCGGTACTGTTACGCTAGCCGGATGCAAATCTCGCCAATAGCTTTTTTTCAACTCGCCAGTTAGCATTTTTTTTTTCGAGTGGTAATATTTGGCCAGATGTCATATACGCACAACAGGTTTGGCGTGATTTTTTTTTTTTTTTTTTTTTTTTTTTTTTTTTTTTTTACGAAAATTTGGCGAAAACCTCGTTTTTAAATACCAGTTACATATGCATTTTTGGTATTACTTAGTTATCCCGTCGACCAAAAATCTATCGCCAAACTATAAGATTAAATGCCAATAATGGTTGATCGTAAATGTCACATTCACTTGACTTTAAGCAAGTTACACGTGTTTACGTCATCAAGTGATTTTTATTTCGACTTTTTATTTGTATATTTATTAATGTTATACTAATTTCTTTGTTCTTTCGTTATCTAAAATAAAAATTATGTCAATTTGTATAATTTGGCGAGTGTTTTTGCGATTTATATAATTTGGCGAAATTGGTCGACGAATAACTATGTAATACTCTATTTTTTAATTATTTTCTATTATTTTCTAAAGGAAATATAAAGAAAATAATTAATAATTATAGAACAAAATAATTTATATATAAAAAGAAATAAAAGTAAATAAACATTTATTATCAAATAAACAACAATAGCCGGGTTACCATGTCAACCTTTTCTGAAGTATGAAAAAAAATATCTGTTTGATTAAAATTTGAGTTGCCATCATTAGAAAAATGTATATAAAATTAGAAAAAAAATTAATATTTCGAAAACTAATTCGAATTTAAAAATTCTAATACCAGTTTTGAGATCTGCGGATCAATGCTGATTTTTGGTATTAATTTCATCGCAAAGTATTCTATATTTTAGGAGAAATCGCTTGAAACATAATCAGTTGTTTAATCAGTCGATTCATATATCCGTTTCATAAATTCGTTTCATTAGGATTTTATATATATAGGGTAGATATATTACAGAAGGAAAAGTTTGTAAATATTACAAAGAATTATTTTTCCATTCTTTTATGCGTTTTAACAGTATTTACGTCTAATACATTATTCAATTTAAAAAATTTCAACATTTGATAGAACCTTAGCAATTTTAAAATAAAAAGAATTAATTTTGTAGTATACAATGTTACTGAAATTTCTGAATTAAAAAGGCCATTCGATTAAAGTACGCATGTAATTATATCTATAGTGAATTGTCAATAAGCAATGTTTTTCTAGGAAAAAAGGACGGTACTACATACTTGGAAAATGGGTTGGGTTGATTGTTGAAGGCCAATTATCTACACGAGGGATATAGGCCCTAGGGGGAGTGCCTTCCGTGGAGGTCTTTCTAAGGGAACCTAATCCGTATTAACGCATGGAAATCCACGGTTCGAAAAAAACCACGAAAACTCCGAACGATTAGGCCGACGGGCGCGATTGGGTTCGAACCCAGCACCTCCCGTCTACCAGCTTCGAGAGCAGAACCTCTCAGCCACTGGTGGGGCTCCTTGGAAAATGGAACTGTGCAATTTGAAAATCGTAAGGTGCATTAACCCATTAAGGATGAGCCTCTTTTACATTTCTTTTAATTATTCGACACCGGTTTTTTCCACATTGTCATTTGGATTCATAATTAATCGCTCAAAATCTGAGATTAGATAATGTGAAAATTTCCAAACTAAAATACTGGTATACAAATTAAAAAATTTTGCTCGCCTTACATGGCAAGCGTTCTTTCTAACCGGCTTTTATGAGTTAAAAAAATGGCATAAGCGGCCTACACTCATTTCAAGAAATAAGTTACAAAAATAATAGGATATGGCAAAATATTACCAATACACTGACGGCCTCTGTGCTTTATATCCTTGGAAATAGAGTCTTGACTGGTATTTAACGAGTTTTCTAACTGAAAGAGAATCTACTAGACTCATGAACTTTGCTCTTCCATAGGAGCATTCTGAGGTATTATAACTAAAAGCTGTAAAAACTTTTTTTTTTTTTTTTTTTTTTTTTTTTTTTTTTTTTTTTTGTAAAATTTTGTATTATTGTCAGATATAAAAGTGTGATTAGGTGTATAAAATTTTCCAACAACATGTTAGGAAATAATTTTAAAAAAATTTAAGGAAAGTGATCCATCTGAAATTACCTAGATGCATACCCTCAAATGGTCTTAATGGAATTATCGGTACTTTCCTGATATAGTCACCTTGGCGTTTTTTTTAAATAAAGCTTGGTGGAAGTCGCACTTAAGAAATTCAGATTTCTTACCGAATAATACCAGCAGCTTAAAAAAAAACTCGATGAACTATAAGGCTTGTTTATGTACGTATCAGGCAAAAAATGCTTCAAATTATACACATTGGGTAAATTTCTTTTGACTGTATATAAAAAGGTTAAATAATTTCTATTAAATACAATGTGTAAATATTGAAAAAGCTACGTTTGTGAATTAAACAGTGACTACTCTTGCCAGAAATTACAGGTAATTGTATGTGTTTCTTTATAAAGACCATTTTCTGTATCCAGGACCCTATCACACAGAAGTACCTAATCCTATAGGGTGGTCTGAATACACTTTAACTCATAAACTTAAACTTCAAACATGATACACAATAAATCAAAGCAGATAGGACATACCACGGTACACTGTGGCCCCGGTACACCCGGAGAGGCAAATTCAAAGACATTATGCGGATTCACAATAACACCCAAAACTCTTGACATTTAGCAGAAATCTTCTCCGAATATATCGGGAACGATGAAGAATAAAGAGCAATAATTCCCGTTCCCTAAAATTCTTTGGTACTTTTCGGTTAGCCGGGCGCCAGTGTTATATATACATATATATGTATACATAAATGTATGTATATATACATATATATTTACATATATGTATATGTGTATAGATACAATTATGTGTATATGTATACATGTGTATATTTACATATATGTATATATAACACTAGCGCCCGGCTACTAACCGAAAAATACCAATTATTTCTACAAACTAAAATTTATTGTCCCTCAAGCTACTACTCATAAAAGGTACATTTGACTACTGATGCGCAAGGAAAATTATTTGTTAGGTATAACTAGTCCGACTGTTGTGCTATTGTGTAATTACATGCGATTGTTATTTTTGCAGTGTTATAAAAAACAACAATGCATTCATTCAAAAATATCCTACTCATCTGAAGTGCAGTTATATTTGCAAGTAAAATTCATTGTTAGAAAGAACTTTCCTATGTTTATCCCATTGTTGAACTAAACGTGATTGTTGTTAGAATGTTTTATTGAACTCTCTTTTTATATTGTTATTGTTATTATCGGAGCTTACGCTCGATTATGAAGATTTAGCTACACTCAGTGAGTGGAGATATTTCCATTGTTGCAATTCTCGTATATTTTATTGGTGTTGTTGCCCTCCTCATTGTGACGTCAGCAATGAAGGGCGAGCAGATTTTTGTTTTCTAATATAGGTTCACTTTTAGAATTTTCTGCTCGTACATTTGTTGTAGCCCTTTTTTCAACTCTCATACGCTTTAAACTATATATTCCTATCGGATAGTTTCAAATTCTCGTCAGGCTTAGCAACACTTGGCGAAATATCTGAAAGTTTGTTGCCGAAATAATAGCCATAAATGAAGACAGCTTGGCTGAGGTTTTTAAGTTCACGAAATTCTCTCTCAAATTCAGTATGGATGAAAACCGAGTAAATCTTTATTTCTGTCTTCTTTGGATTCAATCTGTGTGAGATTTTCTTATAATTCTAATCCAATTTCTCGTTTATAATTCAGGAATTCCATTTCTTCAATTAAATGGAGAGGCACTTACTTTCTTCGAGATATAAATGCATCTCCGCACAAATGTTTTATTTCCTTTATAATTATCCTATTTATCCTATATATTTCTTCTTTAGATTCAATCTGCGTTAGATATTTATATATTTCTTACCCAAATTCTCCATTATTATTTAGAAAATCCTCTTTTTCAATTGAATGAAGAGACATTTACTTTCTTTCAGAAATAAATGCTTCTCCGCATACATATTTTATTTCCGTCTTCTTTAGATTCAATCTGAGAGAGATTTCCCTATAATTCTTATGCATATTCACGATTATTATAAAGGAAATCCTTTTCTTCATATCAGCGGAGAGGTATTTACTTTATTCCAGAAATAAATGTATCCTTACGTAAATATTTTATTTTTCGTCTTCTTTAGAATCAATCTGCGAGATATTTTGCTGTGTTTGTTATTCAATACCCCATTATTATTTAGGGAATTCTTTTTCTTTAATTGAACGGAGAGGCATTTACTTTATTCCAGAAATAAATGCATCTCCGGATATATATTTTATTTCCGTTTTCTTAAAAATCAATCTGCATGACATTATCCTGCATTTTTTATCCAAATCCTCTATTCTTATTTAGAAAATCATGTTCTTCAATTGTACGAAGAGACATTTACTATCTACTAGAAATAAATGCATCTCCTCATAAATATTTTATTTTTCGTCTTCTTTAGAATCGATCTGCGAGATATTTTCCTATATTTCTTATAAAAATTCTCCATTAAATTTTTAGGAAATCCTCTCTACAATTGTACGGAGAGGCATTTACTTTATTTCTGAAAATAAAGCATCCCCACATAAATATTTTATTTCCGTTTTCTTTAGGATCAGTCTGCGTGTGATATTCTGATGTTTCTTATACAATTTCCCTATTATTATTTAGAAAATCCTCTTTTTCAATTTAACGGAGAGGAATTTACTTTTCTCCAGAAATGAATGCATCTCCGAATAAATATTTGATTTCCGTCCCCTTTCGCTGCAGTGTGCTATGTGATTTATCATGTTTTTTCTACAATTTCTACATTGTCATTTATAGAATCATCCTCTTGAAATCTACAGATAGGTTTTTATTTTTCTTCAGAAATAACTGCACTTCCGTATTAAAATTTATTTCTTTCCTTTTCTGCTATTATAATGCATATTAATATTAGATATTTCTTCTTTGATGTTTTTATGATTATTCAAAGCTACTGTTATTGAATTCAAAGGAATGTCTATCACTTTAACTCTGAAATAAGATCGTCTCTTCGTAAAAAAATTCTGAACGAAGTGTAACTACTACTATAACACTAACTGGATTTGACTGTACTTTCAACTAATGTCTGAAAATCATAACGTAAAAATAATATCAAAGTAAATTAAACGTTTGACAATTTATTGCATCTTGGACTTCCTTTTTTATAGTAGTAGAGAAAGTATAACTCAAATTTTAAATATACAAAACTCAAATGTTAATCTCAAATAACTTAAACGTTCTTCTATTGCTCAACATTCTTGGTCTTCTCAACATAGGTTCGATTTTTCCTCAGCCATCATTATCCAAAAATGTTCTTCTAACCTTGATCTTGATTTTTGGGAAGCTTACCACATCATTAAAAATTCTCACTCTTTAGTCAACTCACTTATCCAGTACTCCTGATTTTCCAAGTATTTGGAAAGCATTAATTTAATTTCCCCTTTTTGGTTTCTTTTTCTCTCCTTCTCCGGTAGATGTTGCTACTTGTCCACCCAGTCGTTTCCACTGCTTCTCTCTCATTGGTTGTTTTTACCGCCTTCGCTACCCGCATCGGGTATATAAGCCAACGCGTCTCTGTCTATCATTTTGCTCAGCCTTGCTTTTTCTAACACGCTGTTCCTTTTTTCCTTATCTTGCACTGAAGAAGAATCTCACTAGTAGATTCAAAACAGCTGTTTGCTGCTTTTCATGTATTTTTTGTGCAATTTTAAACGTTGGTTTTTCTGCTTTTTAATAACTCAAATTGTTTAATGACAATTTTCCTTAAAATATTAGAATCTCAAAATAACTGAATATAGCTAAAATGATAAATCAATTAACATTAAATGTTTTATTTTTCGATGAAAGTGTTTACCTATACCTATTTATGCATACGATTACTTATAGTTTAGTGCTGATAGAAGGAAAATTCTAGAGGTAATACATTTACATTCTGAAGGATTACGTGTATATGAATTGGGGAGATTTAGAAATGCTCTCTCTCTTTCACTCTTATTTTCACCCGAAACGCTAAATTATGCTAATTATCAGTGGCAAAGCGTGATATACCATAATGGAAAATCTCACATTATTTAGAATTTCACTCCGTATTTTGAAGAAAAGTATGTGCTAGTGCGCGCGTTAAATTTCATTTCGTTCACATATCGCCACGTAGACACACAAATACTCACATACATATATATAAATAATTTCAATGGATTAAAGAATTATAGAAAAAAAACATAATGGTAAAAATGCGAACGACAAGTAGAACATCAATCCTTATTTAAGTAACTTTTATTTCAATAAAAAATATCAATTTGCAAAAATTTTCAATCTCTATCAACAATATTCATCATTCATAGTTTTGGTGAATTTGTATTTTTTAATACCGTCTGAGTTATTGTATTTTTTTTATTTTTTTTACTCAGAAATAAGCCTATTTATTTTGGCTCCACATTTTATCGGCCACACGAAAAAATTTCATTTACTCTCTACAATTGCTGTTGTTACCGAATGTGTCAAAATAACTTTCAATAACATGCGCATCAATCCTTACTAATATTATCCTTTTAAACTCATAATTTGCAGCAAAAATTGAAGTAGTTGATCACAAATTTCAGTACATAGAAAATCTGAATACAAATCAAGGTGTCAAATGCGTTTTAGCCAATCTCAAGGGTCTTCCAAATAACAAATTCTCATATTTTGAAAGGTATTCATTTAATTGCAAATAGAGATTATCGCTCGAGAGTTTTTAATCATCAATTTCCGAAATTCGTGTCAGGAATTTTTGCGCTTCTCTTTTAACAGATATCTCCTATCGCCAAGTCCGAAATTCAGGCTCCGGGGCGGTATCATGTGGCAACCCGGCACGCCCGAAACATGCGAACCTAGGATAGGGAAGTGGTGTCTCCATGACCTATCATGTGTTCCTTTTACAGAAACATATTGCATGCTAGAAAATATTTTTGCAGTATTATTTCTAAAAAATGTTCTCTGCTAGAACAACATGCTTTCACCCGACATAAAGATCAGCATAAAGAAAAGCCCCCGTAAAAATGTTTCGAAAAAGATAAAGAAACAGTAATACACCGGGAGGCGGGAGCACAGACAATTACCTCATCGAGTTCACGGCTAAAATTTCAGAATTAGTTAAAACTCGATTCGCATATTAAAACGCAATCGGCCTATCAAGTCACATTTTGGGGAAAACTCCTGAAATCCCGATTAAACGGTTGACTCGTAGGTTTACCATTGTCTTTTCCTGCACCCAAAGTTATGAAAACACGAAGGACTGGGAGCAGGAAAACAGAATTGTAAACCTACGAGTCAACCACTTTAATCGGGTTTTTAGGCGTTTTCCACCAAGATAGGACTTGACAGACCAATTTGAGTTTTAATATGCGAATCGAGTTTTAACTAATTCTGGAATTTCAGCAGTGAACTCGATGAGGTGATTATCTCTGCTGCCGCAACCCGGTCTATAAGCAAACTGATTCAAAATCACAGAACACTCGATTTCAGCCTATGCCTATGCTACACTGTATTATACAAGTAATTTTTCAATTAGAACATTAAAATATTATGTTTTCCTAGCGAAATTTATATTGTTCCTATTATATTTTCTAAAGATTTTTCTTTTTTTAGTTTATCAATGATAATTTAAATACAATATTTTGTTTAATAGCGTTTCTTATTATATATATGTATATACCGGGTGTCCCAAAAATGACTGATGGATTTTAATTTTCAATAACTTGCAAACGGTGACAGATATTTAAAAAATTCTTGCAGGAGGGTTATGTATGATGTCAGGAATTTTTTTACTGTGATTTTTTATTTTAGTTCGAATTTCAAACAATAGATGGCGCTGACAGCGATTGACGCTCAGTCGAGGCCTAAACTGATTTCACTCAGCTTTGATGCGAAGGAAGGAGATTAAGGCTATGGAGTGAGTCTCATTCGACAGCACAATCTTGCTGTTAGGGCGCGATTCTGAACTCATTCGATATGATTTCAATGGAGTGCGTTGTTGCCATGGAAACAACAAATTCTTCGATAGTGGAATACAGCGTTAAGAACTGGGCATGAATTTAAGAAGTAGTATTCGAGTTTGCATGCGATTTTACATTGAAGAAGTTTTATTTTCACGGATTAAATTACTTTTTATGGTCTGATTTAAAGAATATTTTATGCATCGTATTTTAAAACTAGGTGAAGAGATTTAGTATTTTTTGTTTTTGTTAAAAATTTCATAACTTTTTGTTACATTCTAATAAATTTTAGATCTTTTAAGGGGTCTCAGGACAGGACTCTTAAAATTGGAAAAAAATGGAAAAAAAAAGATCATTTTCAACATTTAATATTTTAAAATGAATATGATTTAAAAACACAAATTTAATTGGAATGAAAGATATAAGTATGTTCTTTCCTTTCATGTATTAAAAAAAATCAAGTTGCAGAATTAGTATTTATAGGGTGCTCCAAACTGTCAGATATTTGTCGACCAGAAAATTGGTATGACAGCTTACGCGCAGGATTACAAAATAAATTTTGTCACTAAAATTACTTTTTTTGTGCCTAATTATACCTTAGATTACAATAATTACCCTGGAACCTAAATAAATTGGTATTTAAAGTATTTTTATATTTTTAATACAAAGTTGTATTTAGCTAATACAAAATTTTGAAAATTTCAACAGTATAATCACCTAAAAATATATTTTTTTGAACAATAAAAAGGAAATTTTAGGTTCAGTTTATACAGACTGAAACATATTTTTTTTAATTTCATGAAAAAATATTCATAAGTTTTTGAGATATCCTGCGCGTTATGCCCAAAAACGTCATTTGGAGAAAAATTAGTTAAAATCTTCGCCAATGCCGCTTCAGCTATTGCGCGGGTATAATTCTAAAAATCCCTGCTGGCGCGGCCTACAGGCGGAGGTAGATTTCGAAGTTAAGTATACCAATTTCACCAAAAAAAAAAAAAAACCTAAATCATGATTAGAGATAAACCCACTTTAACAATTTTATCTGGTCGCTTTTGGTGGGTTTTTATTTCATTTTTATATAATAGCTGGTTTTATCAGAATCATGTTAAGGCGGTATTAAAAAAATACTTTTCCATGCTCAACAACTCGAAATTTTCTGGCACAATTTCAGATTCATTTTTAATAGAAAAAAATTAATCTTGCTGACGTGATTTTTGAAGAGATTTATAAGCGACCTGTGTTTTTATTTTTCTTTCAATTAATTAAAACTGGATTTATAAACAATTATTTTCTCAGTAGGACAATATTTTTCGTTTCTAACACAATCGCTTCGGGAAATTCTGTCCAAAATGCCTCCTTTGACATCATTTTTTGAATTATATTCTGCCTCTATCAAAAAATCGATCATTACGGTATATTACATATAGTTTCTGAATAAGAGAATCTACCAGTTGGATGCGTTTGAGAGCAAAAATGAATTTAAAAATGAGTAAGAAAATAAGCAGTTTGGATTTGAATACACCCTTAATAAGATGATTTTTTTCTTCAACAGCTGTGTATTTTAAATTTGTTTATGCTGTAAGAATTGGTCCTATCAAAAACTTGTCTGTATAAATGTTGCAGACAATATTAAGAAGATATATGATAAAATCATGGGGATTTTATATCTTATGAATTGACGGATTTATGAATTTTTTTCTTCTTCAACCCCCCTTTTTGTTTTCGTTTTTAATTTTTATTTTGCGGTACAAATTAGTCCTATCCAAAACTTGTGAATATAAAAGTTGTAGATAATATAAAGGAAATTTATAATAAAATTAATTGGATTTGATATTTGGAGAATTGACGAAGTTATGAATTTTTTTTCTCCCAAAAATCCTTTTTTTTTTTGCGCCCTTTGAGCCCATTTTTAATTTTATCAAATATCTATGATACATAAATTTTTTGTCCTATTTTTAGAAGTAATAAAAACTTTAAACTGATTTGATATGTACAAAAATTAAGAAGTTATGGGGTTTTTTTTCGGTTTTCACAAAACTCCTTCCTATTTCCATCCCCGTGGTCCTATAGATAGATAGATAGATAGATAAATTTTTTTACTAGGGTGGTTTTGGGTTCTAGGGGTCATGATTGGTGTAGATCTGCAAAATGTTTCAGAAATTCCAACAGAGGGAGAATATAATAAGTAGTGTTTCATACGAAATCTACCTATAAACCATAACTTCCGTTCTAATCGGAATTTCAAGGATATAATTATAGCAAAATGTTCAGAAAAGATAGTAGTTTAACATCTATAAAAACTAAAATTTCGAAAATTTGAAGCTTTAAGAGTCCTGAGACCCCTTAAGGGAATTCGTCAGTAGGTTTTTATGAATGTTGGATAATAATCGCGAAAATGGTTAATAGTATATTGTTGTTCAAGATAACTATTTAAAAACAAATATTAGAAGTTACCTTGTTTAAACCTTTTGAATAGGATATTATAATATTGATACAACAATCAAAGTATTGATTTAATACAGCAATCTAATGATTGATTTAATACAACAATCTAAGGATTGATTTAATACAACAATCTAAGGATTGATTTAATACAGCAATCTAAGGATTGGTTTAATACAACAATGAAATCGCTAAGGATAAGTACCCCCGTCAAAAGTTCATAGTAAAAAGTGCAGATTTCAACAAAGAATTGTGATAGAAAAATGTGAATTACGATTGTGGGGGGAAAATTGTGAATATCCTGAAATGGTCGTGGAAAAAAAAATTCGAGAATTTCGTCAAAATTTACTGCATTGAGCTAAAAAATTGGAACCAGGCTTCTTTTACAAATGTAAAAAAAATGCTGCAAAACGAGAAGAAACTTTAACTATCGTATAAAAATTTTCAGAGGAAAAAATTTACTATATTGAGTTGAAAGACTGAAACCTTATTCCTTTTACGAATGTCAAAAGATGGCTCCGAAACACGAAAAACCAACCAACCAACCTCCAGATTAATTTCAATATTCTGTGCTACGATTTCTCATTTTCAAAAATTGGCAGGTCTGTAATTTATATAAAAATAAAAATTTCAATAAAAATTTGTTTGTGGCCTTCAATAATTTAAGTACTGCTAAGTTTTAGACTCTTGTCAAGTTTAATTTGAACTTAGTTTATCACATTAGATATCATTGATATCTTTATTATTAAAAATATATGCATATTAACATTTGTGTGTAGAAAGAGTTGCCAAACCGTAAAAATTCTAACTCCAAGAATTATTTTAACAGATTTTTACAATTTAAACAGTAGATGTAGATAAAAAATATTTACTAGTTTTATTTTATCAAACATCAAAATGAAGCTGTGTGTAATATAATATTTTAATATCAAACTGTCAAACAAAATTTTTAATTAACTAGCATTCATTTTATTTTTTTTAATTTTAATGCAACGATATAATACCCCTATTCAAAAGGGTTAAACAAGGTAAATTCTAATATTTTTTTTAAGCAGTTATTTTGAACAACCATTTTCACGATTATTATCCAACATTCATAAAAAACTACTGATGAACTTCCTTAAAAGATCTGAAATTTATTAGAATGTAATAAAAGTTATGAAATTTTTAACAACAGCAAAAAATTCTAAATCTCTTCACCTAGTTTTAAAATACGATGCATAAAATATTCTTTTAATCAGACCATAAAAAGTAATTTAATCCGGGAAAATAAAACTTCATCAATGTAAAATCGCCTGCAAACTCGAATACTACTTATTAAATTCATGCCCAGTTCTTAACGTCGTATTCCACTATCGAAGAATTTGTTGTTTCCATGGCAACAACGCACTCCATTGAAATCATATCGAATGAGTTCAGAATCGGGCCCTAAGAGCAAGATTGTGCTGGCGAATGAAACCACTCCATAGCCTTAATCTCCTTCCTTCGAATCAATGCGGAGTGGCGTCAGTTTAGGCCTCGACTGAGCGTCAATAGCTGTCAACGCCATCTATTGTTTGAAATTCGAACTAAAATTAAGAATCACAGTAAAAAAACTCCTGACATCATACATAACCCTCCTGCAAGAATTTTTTAAATATCTGTCACCGTTTGCAAGTTATTGAATTTTAAAATCCATCAGTCATTTTTGGGACACCCGGTATAAATACATTGCTTTCTCTTACAAGATTAACTGGATTCTTTTAGTATTAGTTGAACACCTATTAAGGATTTTAAGAACAGGCTTTTCAGGACAAGGATTGGAGAAATCTATACATTTTTTAACCAAATAAAACAAAGACCTCTTTCGTAATCCATCCTCTCCTATTATATACAGCAAATGAGTCTGGGAAAGTATCATCCATCAAGAGAAGGTTTTTTCTTGCATGTTTAATATTTGAGAAAAAAATCTTGTTATATATTAGATAGAGTAGTTATATAGGATTGAGATTTTATAGATTATTTGTCTATTTGGGCAGATTATTTTATTTAGAGAAACAAGTCACGAAATATATTTGAATTTTAAGTAGACCTACAACGCAAATTATTACACCTCAGATTAGAAAATTATTTATTAAAATGTAATAAGCATAATATAAAATTATCCCTTAATTAGTACCATTATTTTGTTCATTAATAATTGCAAATTATTTAATTTCATAAATGTAAGTTAAAAATTAGACCCACTTTTTAATTTAAAGCAAAATCAAAATTAAAGTTTTCATTATAACTAGATAGATTTAGAATTATAACTTAACAGCATTAAGAATGCAATTTAAAGTTCCATACTAATTTATTAACTATACTAAAAAACCATTCTATGAGTGTCGGACAAAACCGGGTATACCCAGTTTTGACCCACTCTTAAGTACCCGGTTTGACCCCTACATGACACAGAGTTTAAAACATGGCGTCACTACTCTTAATCCTATAGCAAAAGATCAGTAAAAATTTTTAAATATTATCAGGAAAGGAAAGAATTGGATATAGTACTCAGGGATATTTAACATGCTGAAAAAAAAGTGGTTATACGCGTAAAATCTAGAATTAAATAAAACATTTTTTAAAGAGTAATTGAAACTAAATCCTTCACATGAGAAAGAACCGCACACAGTTTTCAATCAGCTATAAATGCCATAATAATGGTTACCGACAAGTAATTTCTCGTGTTGACTGATAGACAGAAGTACAACTGAAGGAGGGATCTGCACTACCCGGTTTTGCACGCCTACCCTATTTTGTACAACTCACCCATATATATATATATATATATATATATACAAAATAAAAATATTTTTAAACAAGAACGTAAAATAATCAAGCTTCAACGACAGATTAAAATTTTCCAACACATTCAGAATTATGTAAAAAAAAAAAAAAAAAAAAAAAAAAAAAAAATCAACATTTTACAAGGTTAAATATGATGGCTAAGTAAGCAAATTACAAAACACGTAACATATTTCAAAATTAAAGTTCAGCAATTATTATCAGTCATCGGAAAAATATCCGAATTCCTTTGTACAACGTTATATATGATCTATAGATTTGAATATATACTAAATAGTATGCTAAATATTAGTTCAGTTAAGAAACGCATTTGCATAGTTAAAAATTCCAATTCAACATATTTAGTCAATAAACGGAATTGTATCCATCATTTTTGCAGCCTTGTATATGATTTACAGATTTTATACATACAAAGTAACTAAATTAAATTTAAAAAAAAAAAAACTCGTACCACAACAGATAACGAACTTCCAGCATTTATTGCTTATTTATACAGTACTATAAGCGAATCTTTTTGTGTGTCCCCCCCCCCCCATAAATAAATGATGAATGCTATGCTCCTCATGTTCTATAGTAAGCATCTTTTTGTACACCTCAGTGATGTGTATCAATTTCTATATGTTTTAAATAGTGTAATAGCATTCCAATATACTACAAATGATTTATCCTATAGACTAGGGTTGCACAACGTATGGCCCGCGGGCCACCATCATTACCACTATTTTTATGCAGAATAATTGTCCTAATTAATTGACAGAAACTTTGCTAAATGTTACTTTTAAATTTTTTGTGGTGGCAAACAATTTTCTGGCAAAAAGGTCGTGCAGCACTACTATAGACCCTTGAAATAGACCACAGAAAATTTGTGATTTTAATCGATGATTTAAAAAAAATCAGTTTAATAAAATCATAATTTAATCGTTGATTAAAATCGTTAACACCCTATTGCAGCCAAATGGCAAGCATCAGCTTTTGTTAATCACGATTGATGACGATTTTTTTCCCTCAACCAACTGACGATTTTTGTAATATTTTTCAACATTTGATTTAAGAATTTCACAATATTTTCCTTCTACCTAACAATTGGAGAATTTTGCAGCTTTTTCTTACAAACTTCCTTTGCAGTTATCCAAAATTTTCAGCATAATAAATGTAAAATTATAACTAAAAATTAAATAAACAGCACATAAAGAAAAACTATAAAATTATTAATTTAGATATTTTATTTCCAATATTTCAATTTACTAAGGTTTAATGCAGTTTTTTTTTTAAATAAATAAATAAAATTGTGTGATTTTGTGTTTGGTTGTCGTTTTCTCTGGGAAGGGAAAATTTAAGTTTACTTGTGACCCTGTGAGAGGGGGGGGAAAAGTTACTGTTCCTGCTGACCACTAAAATTTTCAAGTTAGTGGTCCAAATGAATTTTTGGTGTTCTCGGACCAGCGGACCAACAATGATTTCGAACACTGATTGATTTTTCAAATGCTGAAGATTTCCTTGTAAAAGAGATTTGAATTGATATACTGTTTAATTTTTTGATTATTTTCCCTGTGTGAAATTTGATTATTATTGTTATGTCTGCACAAGGAACAATTTTATGTCTTAAAATATTTACTCTTTCATTTAAAACAGGTGGAGAAATTAACCTGATGCTTGGATCTATTCCATTTTACCTGACTTGAAATCCTGATTCAGAACATACTAATCTTCAAGAATTCTTTATATTTGATGACCTGAATAGGGTCAGAGAGGGTGCAGCACCCTCCTAAAACTGTCTGAGAGAAACTCTATGTAAAATGATATTATATTACGTAAATGTTAGTCTGACATACTATTCATATAATTTAATAATTATATATAATTTGTATTTTCAATAAATGGAGCGGCATACCGCAAACCAACTTAAATGTGTTGCTATTTAATTGTGTCTGTAACCATTTCTTTTTTCAGCTATTGCAAAGCTGCTGTTGGTGAATATTTTTCTTTTCTACGAGTATTGTTAAAATTAAATAAATCTTCGTCATAGATTATCATTTAGGAATACTGAAAAAATACATATATAAGTAACAATAATTAGTCGCTTGGTGGCGACACTGCTGTTATTAAATTAACCCTTCAAAGCAAGTATTTAATATACTATAGAAATACATTGTGTATTTAAAAAAAGCTTTAAAGTTTAAAGTAATACTTTTTTATTAGCTGATATTAGAGGTTAAATGGATTCTGCTACTTATAGCTGCCTTTTTGATGCTGATTATTTCAGTGTTTACGCATATAATTTGATTATGTATCCGTTATGTTTGTGCTTTGTTTATTCAAAAGTGTTATATTCATTATTGAATCTTAAACAGAAACAAATGCTGAACTTTTGTTGTTGTTGTTTTATATTCAAATCAATTAATATTGCATAATTGAGCTGTGTTGCAATATAAATTTTTTTAAATATTTTTATTTTATTTTTTGTTTTGGGAAAAGAAGGCAAAAATTTGAAAACTGTATAATATAACAATTTCACCATCCTATAGATTCACAACAATTAAAGAAAAAAAAAATAGATCATGGAAGTATCAGCTAAGTGCATTATGGAAAAACCTTTTCAAACTCGTGCAAAAATTAATATTGGTTGAAGAAATTCATTCAGCCATTGTTTAAATTAAAATAATAATAAAAACAGGGTATATGTATTTAAACCTAAGAAAATTATTTTTTTTAAATATTTTCTTTGTGAATAAGCAAACACTAAATGGACTATAAGTGTAACTGAGTGCGGAGAAATATTCCAAAATGTACAAGGACAGAATGGTAATATTTGTGAAAAAAAAATGCGATTATTTTGTGAAATTAGATCAAACTGGTTTACATTTGTTTTTTAAATGTATTTCAAAGACAATAGAATCCATAATTAAAACTATAACAATTTTCGGTTTAATGAAAAAAAAAATATATGCTTTCCTAGTGCAAGATAATCTTGAATAATCTGAAAATTTGTTTATTACACCATAAAATGATAAATTGAAAACAAAGTGAGGGGGGGGGGGGGAGAAAACTACAATCCAGTGTAACCTTTCCCTATAAAGATGAGAGAAAATCCCGAATCGTGGTTCAAACTTTTAGCAAAAAATTGGAATAGAGAAAACCTTGAATTAGGATTTAACCTTTTACGAGAAAATTTTATTTAAAAAAACTCTGAATCATGGTTAAACCTTTCAACAGAAAATTGGATTTAAAAACAATCCTGATTCGTGGTTCAAACTTTTACCAGAAAATTGGATTAAAAAGAAACCCCTGATTTATGGTTCAACCTTTAACCAGAAAATTGGATTTAAAAAAAATCCTGATTTATGGTTCAATCTTTCACCAGAAAATTGGATTTATAAAAAACCTGAATCATGGTTTAACATTTCACTAATATAATGGTATTTGTGAAAGCACCAATAAACTGGTGAAACTTATCACCAATATCTTGGTTGCAGCTAAATTTTAGAGACTTTTCAACATTTTCTTGGTGAAACATCGCACTTTATTTTTAACAGTGTATCGATAACAATTTTTTTTTTAAATTTAGGCATACTTTATAAACTCAGGAACGATACTTTACTTTTATTGTTTCTATCCGCTTTTTTAATTTAACTAAAAACCGTAAGATCTGCTTATGCTTATCTGCTCATTTACTGCTGTTGTTAAAATGCTCATTTAATATCGAAATGATTTTGTACCTATTTGAATATCTACAGTGAAGCTTCAGACAGTTTTCTAATGCATAACATACAAATATTTCTGGCAATTGCTGTGGTGTTACTGAAAAACACGTCAGGCCATATTACTTATTTTACATCGAAGTATTTTGATTAATGAGGAAATTCAACTCTAGATATCTAAAATTGTAAAAATTCAACTCCATATTGAAAGAATACCATAACAATAATTCTAAATAATATAATTGCATACAAAAACAATTACTTAAAATGTTTTCGGAATACTGCTGAAAAACAATTAGTGATCCATTGCAAAAATTTTGTAACGTTACAAATACCTTTTTTCTGAGTGTAAATAATATATTTGAAAGAACAGAAAGAAATATTAGCAACTTTACTGCAATATCTCTTGCACGGTTACAAAAACTTTCTGGCGGGAATACAAAAACTGTTTTAGATACAGTACTAAAAAATCATTGGTAATTTTTCTGACGGTACTTTAATAAAGTTACCGAAATTTTTTTGCTAAAGTATATGCAAAGTTTTGGGTGCAATTCTAAAAAAATTGATAGTAAATGTACTATGGAATTCTTCGCAAATTTACAAAATAATTCTTAGTCAATGTACTAAAAATTCCTTTGTAAGTGTACTAAAAAATCATTAGAAAATTTACACAGTATTGTTTAGGAAACTACCTAAATAATCGTTAGTACCTTTACTAAATAATCCTAAGTAAATTTACGAAAAATTCTAAAAATACGAAAAATTCTCCCTAAAAAATCGTTAGTAAGTTTACTGAACAATATTTAGTAAACTTACAAGGAATTCTTTGGAAAACTCTCTAAAAAATCATTAGTACGTTTACTAAACTATCCTTGGAAAATTTACCACAAATTATTTAGGAAACTCCCTAAAAAATCGTTAGTAAGTTTACTAAGAAATATTTAGTAAATTTACAAAAACTAATTAGAGAAACTTCCTTGAAAAACCGTTAGTAAATTTACAGAACAATATTTAGTAAATACACAAAAATATTTTTAGAAAACTTCCTAAAAATGGATAGTACGTTTACATCATATTCATTGATAAATTTACTAAAACTTATTTAGTAAACTCCCTAAACAAGCATTAGTAAGTTCACTAAACAATATTTAGTAAATTTACAAGAGTTTTAATGGGAAACTCCCTAAAAAATCACTAGTACGTTTACTACGCAATATTTAGTAACAGTTGCTGAAGAAACTTTTGTAATTTTACATGATTATCTTTTGTTGTGGTTACATAAAAAGTTCTAGGCATCCCAGTTTCCTACAAAATTCTTAGTAACCTTACACATTTTTTTTTTTACAGTGTACTTTATTTTAAATATGATAAGAAATTTTAAGCACGGCAGATAAAGATTTTTTTAGATCAAAAGATAAATTTTGAGATGTTAATGCTAATAGCTATTGAATGAGAATTTAGTTCAAAAGTGTTTTGAAAAAATTAATTGACCATAGTTGCCACAAATATTTCTCATATAGTTTGGTTATTTTCTTAAAATGTAATTAATGCACTTTATAAATTAAGTTCAGCATGAAAATTATGATTCTTATTTATGTGTAAAACATACTGCACATGAGCTGTATATCTTGCCTTCCCCCCTCCTTTTTTATTAAAAAATTACCTTTGTAAATAGTATATATAAATAAGTGCATTTTATTCAAGTCTTTCACTTGTGGAAAGAGTACTCTCATATTTTTTCAATTTAAGTTATTCTAAAATGACTATTGTACTCATGCTGGCTAAACTATTTAATGCTTATATTTAACTTGGGGTATTTTTAGTACTTTTATGTTAGTTGTGCACAAATCTTGCCAATAACAACATTTTTTTACAAATGTGCAAATCAGAAACAATATTTTGATGATAATTTTATGGCATTTCTTTTTTTCTGTATTTTAATTGAAAAAGTGAAAGGCATATATATTTTAAATGTATGTAACATGTATTTTAAATGAAATGAGTGAAAGGCTTACATTTAAAAAATTAAATGGATGCAATGCAGATGATGCGACTTATGCATAGATGCTCTCAAACTAATATTAAACCAATGGCAACATTCTCTTCAAATTTTTTGTTTGCATTTGAATATTTTTAAATATTTTTTTTTCTGTTTTGCTTGAGATTTTCGAGGTCAAGTTTAATTTGGGATCTTTTTACTCTTGATTTCAGGTGCAGTTTTTGAGAGGAAAATTTCAGTTTCAGAACCTGTTCCAAAATTAAAAGTGCCATCAGAGAAAATAAAACTGCAACCAAAAAAAGTAAAGATATTTGGTTAGAAATCAGCCTCAGGTAACCTAGTCTCCCCCCACCCCCACCCCCCCACCCCAAAAAAAGAGAAAAGAATCCAAAGTATAGAAATGCAAATAAGAATTTTGAAAAGAACCCTGCCATTGGATTAACATTTAGTTTCGGTGTTCTTGTGTCACTACTGTCATAAGCTCTTATTTAAAAAAAGCAAGTTGTAAAGTAACCTCATTTTTTAATAATATTCTTATTACTATAAATGAGAGTCTGTGCTCTAAATTTTGTTTAAAAAGTTGCAATATCCATTTAAACAATGTTTTGAGGCAAATAGAAGACATTTACTTCTATCTTTCTTCTTCTTATTTTTTTTTTTAATGTCTTCAGTTTATGTTACATTTTCAGATATATCATACTTTTTTGTTGTCTCCTGGCATATACCCGGTGTCCTAAAAAGGACTGACTGATTTTAAAATTCAATAACTTGCAAACGGTGAAAGGTATTTAAAAAATCCTTGCAGGAGGGTTATGCATGAGGTCAAAAGGTTTTTTTACAGTGATTTTCGATTTAGTTCGAATTATAAGCAATAGATGGCGCTGTAAACAATAAGCACTAAATACAGGCTCGATTTTCTAGCCTTTCTCTTCTTCCATTCGGAAAAAGGAGATTAAAATTAATTGAGTGGGTCCCGAAGTGCCAAAAATGGAGCCTGAATTTAGCGTCTATTGATCGCAGCGCCATCTATTGTTTATAATTCGAACTAAAATCGAAAATCACTGTAAAAGAACTTTTGATCTTATGCATAACCCTACTGCAAGAATTTTTTAAATATCTGTCACCGTTTGCAAGTTATTGAATTTTAAAATCAGTCAGTCCTTTTTAGTACACCCGGTATGATATATACTGAGATATGGGGCATTCTCACAATCTTTTGACTTTCATGTCCCTGAATAATAATTTTTTATTTAATACACTTTTTTGTGTTTTTTTTTTAATTTAATATACTTGGGAATATCCCAATGCATGATTGCACAACAATATTAACGAGATAAATAAGTTTTGGACGATGTTGGGGGTCCAAACACATAGAAAACTCATCTACCGTCCAGTGTCCCTGATGCTGATTTTGAAGTTTGGAGCTGTCTGGATAAAATTGTTTGAATAAAAATAATTCGATGTCATTTTTTTCTGAAACTGAAACTATTGTTTTATATAGATATGTAGCTAAAAATTAACCTGCACACATTTTTAGGGTTGATATTATTTTTTTAACTCTGTCCCAGGGTTTTAGATTTTTTACCATCCCTCTTCTAAAATTATACAGAAAATCACTTCAGATGCAGCCACAGAATTTTTTTCAAGATTTTGCTCATGCAGAAGTATGCTAAAGAAAGCATATCTAAAATTCTTTGACAGGAAATTTACTGCAGAATATAAATCCGCATTTAAATATCAATTTCAAGCACCGTAGTCTTACCGTTCCCAAGGTTTATTCCCTCACTTTTCGAGGTAAATTAAAAAAAATAATAATAATTAATTTAATCCAATGTTAACAACTGTTTCTAAAAATCAATTAACATTGTGGCCATCACTTAGTCTTAACATGATTTTCCTAAAAATAGGTGGTAATTTTCCTTACCGTTCCATCCTTACCGTCTCTTTTTTTACCATTTCGTCCCTTTTTTCACCATTTCGTCCCTTTTTTTGCCTTACCGTCCCTTCTTTAACACACCTTTAAGACAATGTTATACAAAAATTCTGTATTAAAAGTACTACATTTATATTATTTCTTATTTGAATGTCCTGTGGGTACTATGCAAATTCATTATAAGTAAAAATTTAGAAGAAAATAAAAAATTATAGGGGTAAAATGGTAAGGAAAAATTAAACTCTCAAGTTTAACTTAAACCTCAGTTAAATAAAAAAATTTTCGCTGCTGACCATTTTTCTTTATTTTGAATCATTAAGGCATTCGTCTATCAGCTTAAAATGTTATTTTAGCAAGTTTAATTTCGCCAGATTTTTTTCCCCAAAAGTCAAAAGATTGTAAGAATGCCCCATATATTGTATATAAAAAATATAACATCTGTGGAATTTATAATTAGTTTGAAGTTAAAAGTTAGTTTATTTCTCTGCCCAAGAAATACAAATACTGGATAATTTATAACTCTGTTTAGATGCGTTTATAATTATATAAATTCGTAGCATTTATAGTCGTCATATGATCTATCCATCTGTACGTATATAACGATGCAGAAACTACCGAAATGAATGGTGTGAAATTTAATATATAGAATCGTTGCAGAATTTTGTCGCGTCATTTAAAATTTTATGAAATTCTAATCAAAACTTGAAAGGATATTAATAAAAGTTTTCTTCAATTTGTTAAATCCTATCAACCGTAATTAATTTAATGATGTCCCATGATAGATAATGATTCTAGGTTGCATGGTGATTGCGTCCTATTTCAGATGGAGTCATATTATTTCTGTTTTACTGAATTTAATATAAATATAATCGTAATAAATTTTGTATTCATGCATTTTTGTATAACAGTGCAACATCTATTGCACCAAGATCTGAATACTTATAAAACTAATTATAGTATGAACGCGTCTGTTTTGCCATGTTTGACATGCAGTTCCCGATTTAGTATGAGTTTTGACTTCCCTGAATGTAATTCTGTCTTGCCTATATTCTGCCCACAAAAGAATTTTCTCTTATTTATGAGTACAAAATAATTTTGATGAGTAAATAATACAGGTTTTTTTTTTTTTTTTAATAGAACAGGAGTGTAAATCACTTGCATTTCTGATGTCTTCAAATCTGCTGATATTCTTAGCAGTTTGAATGAGACTTATTTTTAATATTATTTACCAATTCACGTATTGTTTATTCCAATTAACGAACTGAAATTTTCTTTCTTTCCTTTTTTATTTATTTTTCAATTTTAAGTATGTCAAGAAACGTGTTTTTTGGTTTTGATGTACTATTTATTACTTCTTAATTATTGTATGAACTGAAAATTATTAATTAATTATCCCAGTTGTTTCCAAAAAAACTGTCTTAATATTTCACAATTTAGCTAGATACACAGTTTATTTTTATTCACTTTTTACAAATGCTTTAGCTTTCTTTCAGATTAAAATATAAATACCTGTTTTTGCACACCAATAAGGTTTTCTGCAAAGCATTGCGTCATCATCATAGACAATTATAATACGTATTAATGTTGTTTTATTTATTATACGTAGTAATCGTTACATTCAATAATAAATTTTGTTTGTAGTAACATTTAGTAATAACATTTATAATATAAAGAAATTTTACTTTGTTTCTGTAACTTATATTTTCAAATAAAAGAAATTTATTAATAATTTGTTGTTTTCATTTGAATATATATTTTCTTTATAAATGGTATTTCAAGTATTTACTTGTTTTATTTACCATGGAAACCTTGATGTAAGAATTGTTTTTATTTATCTATTTATTTTTAATAACAAAATGGCTAAGATATAAAATAATGAAAAAATACTGTAATTTTTAACGCTTTCAACATGGTTGAAGAGTGTTTATGAATTCAGTTTGTCTGTTTGTCCACACTCTATATCTAGTAAATATACTGGGATAGCATTGTAATTATTAAATGTTAATGACGTTTGCTATAGAGCTATTTAAATAAGAATTGCATATTGCTATTTAAATACGAAATGCAATAAATGTAATGCATGAAAAAGTGTTATGGGGACAACAAATTCTGAAAATGGATTTTTACTGAGTTATATGTTTTTAAGCACACGCGTTGGGATAAAATCTACCCCAATCACATTTTTCTTCATAAAAGGGTAAATTTTTTTAGGACGTTTCTGACCTGCCTTGTACCTTTCGAAGTCGAGAAGGGGTGGATGAAGCAATGTCTCTTCTTTGTTTGCATTGAGGAGAGTAATGTACAATCGTGGAAAAAAAAGTAAACACCCCCTACTAACTCCTCAACAAGATATCGTAGAAGAAAATTACTGGTACCGAACGATTGGAAATAAAGTCAACTTTTAAATAGTATAGATAAAATTTGCTTAGGGGGGGGGGGGGATTTACATATTAAAATGAACCATAACTTTGCTTTTTTTTCAATAGCAGTACACAATTCTGACAACATAAATGAACTCTATACCCTTCAATTAGCCTAAAAACAAATTTTTATGCAATTCGTACCATAAGTTTCTGAGAAATTAATTATTTTAAATCGAGCGTATTTTAAGGGCTGTATCCAAATTGAAGTTCGGAACTCGATTGTTAACCTAGAGAGCCCCCATCTTGATCAAGGCACCTTAAGAAGTCAATTAAGCCTGCTAGATTACAGGACAGCAGAAGAAATTTCAAATATCTAGTCACTTCTATTATAGACGGCCCCTTAAACCATCATTTTGCCGTTTTTTAAGCATAATTTGAAAACTATTTGGAAGAAAAATGTGAAATTTTGGATTTTCATAAAGCAGGACTTAATAAATCTAAATCCATCAAAAAAATTGTAGGTTGCAATTCATAATTTTTTCGAATATTAATTTAATAATTCATAATTGATATCATAAAATTATAAAAATTGAAAATTCAGCCTATTTATGTGTAGGTATATTAGAATTATTGCTACAAAAAAAATTAGCACATTAGGAGCATAATTTCTGGAGATATAAATAAAAATATGAAAATGTAATTTAACATTCAAAGCACTAAATTTTGAATGTTTATAATTCAAAAACTTATCATTCAAATGACTTGAAATTCGGTGTCTATTCATAGTTTGAACCGAAGATTTGAAATATCTCGTTAAAATTTTGTATTGTCTTTGAAAAAAAATGAAGTTTGGGTACTTTTAATATGTAGATGGCGCCGTAAGCAAATTTTATATACATCCTTTAAAAGTAGACTTTATTTTCAATCGTTCGGTACCAGTAACTTTCTTCTGCGATAATTTGTTGAGGAGTTAGTAGGGGGTGTTTACTTTTTTTTTTCCGCGACTGTACCTCTTGGGGCTTAAAAATCCTGCGCGTGTAGAAATGTTTCTTTTCTATACATTCATTTCTTACGGGGTAACACACACTAAAATAATTTTAATGAAAGACTAATATAAAAGCTACTTGTATATATTAATGAAAGGATGTTAAATGTGATTTATATAAATTTTGTTAACTAATTCATCTTTTAATGTGTACATCAAATCTTTTGCGTATATTTTCAATAAAAAAAACCTTAATTTTTACAGAAACTGCTACAAAATCTGAAAATAAATATGAAAAGTATGATTTTTCCCCTAAAAGAAGTAGCACCGATGCATTTTACGATATAGAGCAGTAAATTTGTTTTTGAAACTTGTTTAGCCAAAAATATAATGGGAGACAAAATGGGGTGAGATTTATCCCACACTTATGTAGTAACGTAATAGAAATGGTAGCGAGTGCTGACGAGTTAAATGGTACATTTAGATATTTCATTTCATTCTATGAAAAAATTAAATTTCTTAATAGCTACTGTTGGAGAGTTTATCATAATCTATGCCTATTTTTTCATAATTATTATTAGTGTGTATATTCCTTATATCAGTGGTGCATCCAGTATCCTTATTTGGAAGGGGATTAGGAGAATTGTTACTCCTTGAGCGATTCAATATGTGACAAATAAAACCAATGTAATGAAAGGCAAAAACAAACATAAGTTTAGCATTTATGTGTTTAAAGGTTTCATAGAAAAGCTTCGTTAATCTTCAAAGATGAAAAAAAAAGAGAGTGGGAAAGAGCAATATCAATAATATATGTATACAACTTAGCACATATTAATAACTCGCTGATAATTACTCCTCACATTGCCCATATTCCTCTTAACTTTTTCTGTCATTAAACTTATCTTAATATAGAGGTTCCTTTTATAAAACCTTGAAACAAATGATAAACATTTTATGCTACTTATGTTTTTCTTTACTTTGATTTTTACTCATTTTTATCTTAACAAAAGGTATTTTCAATACATCTTGTCAGTTTTTTAAATTACTCTGGGAGGAATTTTAATTTTGAAATACCACTTACTTTTCCTGCTGCAGTGTTTATACAAATTTACATTTCTTTGACCGATTTGCATGAAACTGGATTTTAAAAGGCTGTGTATATATAAAATTATCATTTTAGGGTGGGGGAGGGGTCTGGCACGTGATTGTCCTATATTTCTGGGAAAAGGGAGCTTTGTTTTTTGATATTGTTATTTTTTATCCAAACAATATTTTTTTGTTTTTGTTTTTCTTTAATTTTTTTTCTTTACATCAAAATAGTCTTATACCTTTTAAATATTAACTACCTCTTTTAGATGTTAATTGATATAAAGTTATTTAAATGTAAAATCATATCTTTATATCATTGCAAACATATAAGAATAAAAAGGATTTTTAAAAATTGAGAATGATAACATTAAGGTGGGGGGGGGGGGGTGGTCAAAGAATGATATAGTAAGAGGTGGGGGGGGACTAAAATTACCTAAATGTTGATAACATTATATATGTATAACCCCATACAATAGTTTTAGAGTGAGAGTAAAATTATTGTCAATTTAAAACAACAATCAGACCTCTCAGCCCTATTTTCAACAATCTGCTGTAGTTTATCAGAAAAAAAATATTTTGATTTAATTTTCTAATGCAATTTTTCTTTCATATTGCCACAAAAAGAAACTGGGTATGAGCAATAGTTTTATAAGTCAATTAAAAATCAGACTAGCTGTATTTTCACATACAAAAATGGCATCATTTTGGACAGGTAATGCACATTTTTCATATATAAAATTTTGACCTTTATTATAAGTGTTAAAATGACATAGTACCTTCATTTAAACGTAGCATCACGACTAAAAGTGTATAGAAAATGGAGTCATTTTCATGCAACCATTATAGTTTTCATTTTCACGAGCGATAATGTAAGTTTTCTTTTTTAAATATTGTTTTATCATCAGGGAAGGACAGTTGCTTTTCTTAAATTAATGTTCATTATCTGTAAAGTAAAAGCTTTATTTTAAAGCTATACAAAAATAAAATGTCACTAAATGTTACATTTAGTTCCCTTTTTTTCCCAGTATTGTCAGGGAAAGGAAATATTTTCTATTACATGCGGCAAAGAAATTCTGTTTTCTCATTTATAAAGCAGCGGGAATTTACTACCATTGTGTCAAAGTAATTAATTTTTTCCTCATTTTCGTTTTAAAGATTTCTAAACCAGAAGGTAGTGTTGCAGAGGACAATAATGTAAATATTGAGACAGGCTGTTGCACCAAAGAGTGGTGTTGCCATAGCAACATCATATACTCCGCTGCAATCTAAAATGAGTAATAACCTGATTACTGATGATGTCTTCGATTAGATGTACCATCAGTAATCGGGTTGGCATTCATTTTACATTATAGCAACATAATGTCAACATAAACGTCATTCCATACATATAATAATTAAGAAAACAAAAGTAAGTTCTTGCTGTCATTTTTTAAATGAAGAATTATCTCTTTTGTCAGGGGTCGTCCCTGCCCTCCTGGCCCCCTGTTTAAAGTAATTTTTGAACACTTAAATCAAAAAGGGAAATCATCCCTGCCCTCCTAGATCCCCATTTAAGGTAAAATTTGTAACAGATGTTTTGTGGTTGAAAAGAAGAATTATTTTAAAAAGAGAATAAAATCTCCTGTATACAGAAATTGTTAATATGATATAATTACAAAAGGAAAACACATTGAAACTTATACTCGAATTCTGAAAATAACATAATGGAAACTAAGAACTTAAAGTGACAATGTGAAGTTCAGTGTGAGTAGATCCTACCCCACCCTTAACAAGGTACCAGATATACATTTCTTTCCCCTGAAAAATGTACTTTAGTCTGATGCTTTTTATGTGTTAGCTGTGCAAAGATGCTTGCAAACTAATGTTAAACCTAAGGCAGTATTCTTTACAAATTTCTCTGTTGCATTTCAATATTTTTAGCGGATTTTTTTCTCTTTTGCATAGGATATTCGAGGTCAAAATCTAAATAGTTATGTTTTTATTTTGTTAATTTCGGTTGCAGATTTTTATTTTATTTTATTTCTTTTTTAGAAAAAATAATTACTTTCAGAATCTGTGTGGAAATTAAAAGTGCCCTCAGAAAAAAAAACTGCAACGAAAATCAAAAAAGTAAAGATACCAGGTTAGACATCAGCCTCTGATATCTTATGCAAAAAAAAAAAAAAAAAAAAAAAAAAAAAAACGAAATATTGAAATGAAAACAAGAAATTTGAAAAGAACATTGGTTTAACATTTAACTTTTGAATGTATTCGTGTTACTGCATAGGCTTTTAATGCTGGGCAACTAATAGTCATTTCAACTAGAAAACTGAAAATTGACTTTAATCCCATTATATTATTTATTCAGATATAGTCCTCTTTTTTCATGACCTTCTCCCCACCTGATGAAAAAAAAAACAGATGTATCTCATTTTATAAATAACTTTTTGATTAGAATAAATGTGAGTCTTCATTGTTAATTTTGCATTAATATGCATTTAAACAATATTTTAGGGACAAATATAAGATATTTACTTCGATTTTTCTTATATATTTTTAATGCTATCCGATTATATCTCACTTTCATATATATCATACTTTTTTGTTGTCTCCAGGTATATGTGATATAGTGAGACATATTGTATATAGAAAATATAACTCTGAAATTTATTATAAGTTTAAAGTTAAAAGATTTACTCCCTCCTCCTTCCCAATAAATATTCAATAATTTTAAGCACATTTTTGTATTTAGTATGAATTTTGACTTCACTGAAAGCAATTATCTCATGCCTATATTCTTCTCACACAATAAGTTTCTCTTATTTATGAGTAATTGTAATAGATATGTTATAAATAATATATAGTTTTTTAATTTGATGTGTAAACAATAAAGTATATTGGACTTTATAAATGAAACTAGAATTTAACTGCCTCCCTTACCAATTGTTTTGAAAAATATATTGTAAAAAATCGTCACATTTTTTGCAGTATTTATCGTTACATTTTATCATTTGCATTCACATCACAAAAGGGAAAACTGATGTATTGACTTATGAATATTGGTAAAGAATTTAAAGTATCCTGAATTTCTTAAACTATATCATAGATTTTAAGCACAGATTTTGCACTATTTGATTAATTTTATAAATTTTAATTCAGCAAAATAAAGAAATAACATGAAATTTAAATATAACAGTGAGTAAAACAATTTCTGTATGCATAATCTTGTACAAAAACAGAAATTACAAAGAAAGTAAAATTTACAAATTATGATAATTTCTAAAAAAGATCACTAACTGCTCAAATTTGCTTGAGTCTTGTGAGTATGTTTGAGTGAAACATATCACTATATATCACTCTTGGTTTCAATATTACGAAATATATATAATAAATATAGTATATACAATAGCTGTTTCAATTGAAAAATTTAATAAATACGCAAGTTTCCGTTTTCCGTGCAAATCAAGGGATTTTTTTTGTAACTACGAATTTTCATTTTCTTCATAATAAATAATCTTGAGGGAAAAATAATTTTTTTTATGTATGATTATAGCTGCATATGCAACCTTTTATATCCACTGTATATTTCCGTGATAGAACCTGTAGAAGATTTCGGTGATAACCTGTAATGCTGATTTTATTAATACTCTAAAATATATTATCTTATATAGCGTTTATTATAAGTTGTAATACAGGTGTTATAAATTTTTTGTTTACAATCTGCCGTAATACGAGCTTGCCAGAAAATCGCCAAGAAAAACACCAAATCTCCCGCTCCGTTAGCGGTGATGACGTCAAATGAGTGGGAAAAGGTGGACGTCACGTGACTCGTTGCCACATCACCATCTCCTCTATATTACATAATCTTCGCACAAGAATTTTTTTAATCGCTGTCAATATTTGCAAGTTGTTGAATTTTAAAATTAGTCAGTCTGTTTCAGGACATCCGGTAGTAAAGATGCAAAGTAAAGCGAAAAAAAAAACTAATTCTGGTATGATAAATAGACAGTCCTCAATCGAATAACTAGGTATTCAATTATTTCGAGATATTTAAATTGTTAAAGACGTTAGAGGTTAAAACAGAGATATCGTTATTATAGAAGTTGTATTTCTGGCAACATCGCACATCTTATGTACGGTGTCAGGAGATTTTTACTGCGATTCTTGATTTTATTTTTAAATAGCAGCGATAGATGGCGTTGCAAGCAATAGGCTCATTATACATTTATGTAAGATATCAGGAGATTTTTACTGTGATTCTTAATTTTAGTTTATAATAGCAGCGATAAATGGTGCTTCAAGCAATAGGCGCTAAATCGGACCCAATTCTTTTACCCGATCAAACAAATCATCCTATGCATCATTTTGAGATTTATAGGAAAAACTTTGATGCCATCATCACTTTCGTTTCTTGGAAAGCATTTCTGGAGTTTTTAATACAATGTTTTTTTATTAGTTATATCTTTATTTCTTTTATATGAATTCATTTCTTATGAGAAAGCAATAGCGAGGACATGAAGGACTTTGATTCGGCATGTAACTTGTAGAGGCACAAAATAAGAACGAGAAAAGTTCCTTATCGGCAATGGAACAGCTTTTTTATTTATTTATTTATTTATAAAACATTACAACCGGGGTTCTCGCTGATTTTTGACCAGTGTTAGCATATTTTTCTAATTAGGAATAAAAAAAGTTTATCGAAAAAAAAGTTGCAGAATAAGTTCGTCATGAAACACTGAAAATTTTATATTTAACTTTCTATTGTAAACCCTTTTCAACACTTTCCAACATAGTTGAAAACTGTTTTAGATTTCGGTTTGTCTGTCCGCCTGTCCGCGCTCTTACACTCTCAGAAATAAAACTCTCACTTTTAACGATTCACTAATCTTTGAGCTGTATTTCGTCTTTTTTGACGATCATTTCCTATCAACATCACGTGACTTTTAACGAAACGTAAACTCTGAAATATTTGAAGTAAGTTTTCTCTCAATCACGGTCAGATTCAATGCATTTTAAGAAAACAGTTGCTGTACCGCCTCAAATCCTGCGATTTTAGCAAGCAGATATTTGCTTGTTTATGTTACTCCTGTAATAATTTATTTTAAAACAGCACTTTTTAGTGCTTTTCAGAAAATACTGAAATATAGGTAGTTATTGCTTCTTGATTAGTTATTTTTTTTAGCTGTAAGAATTTTTAGGAATGCTTATTATTATTTTAATTTTCTTATTTATATGTTGTTCTTCGTTATTTTTTAATTCGAAAAGAATAAATTTCCCGTGTTCTTCAAAACTATTCCAAAAGAAAATTTGGTCAAAAAAATTTCAAACTTCCAGGATATCTTTTTTTTCTTTTTTTTTTAAAGAAGTATATTCTGTTTTCAATCAAATTAAAAATAAATATAATTGATCCCTCTCCCCTTTATAAACAGTAAAGTGTTAAAATCTTATCCACCTACTCAAAGTGATGAAATCTCACGCACTTTACAATTCGTTATTTGTGAGCAACAAATTAACCAGACCATATTCTAATCATTCATTGATCAAAGAAAATTTCACTAGTAAATTATTTAACCACGCCATATTATAATTATTCATTGGCATGAGAAAACCATAATAATAAATTAGCCTTACTTAAAACTTTCAGAAATTATAGCAGCGCCGATAAAATTGCAATCTGTCTTATAAAAATATTAACACGCAGCAGAATTCATTACACCAATCTAAAAGCGCATCTGTACAAGTTTCCAGTAGCGAGGTTGGAAGAGCAACGGTCTCCCACACTAAAGGTCGCGGGTTCGAATCACGTCGAAGAAGGCGAAAAGTGATTTTTTTTCTTCTTCCTGCCAATAAATACTGGAGCTTCCAAACTGTTTCATAGATGGCACCACCAGCCCTCTTTTGACGAAACTATTGACGAAATTTATATCGTCAAGCAGGTGAAGAAAGTAATTTCATCAATTTGACGAAATGTTCGCTCGGAGCAGTTTCCAGGAAACCGTTTCGTCAAAAACAAAGAAAATTTCGTGAAATCTGAGTATTCATTTCTGAGAGTGTAATCTCGTAAATATACTCGGATTGCCCTGAAATTTTTGTATGTTATTAACGTTTATTATAGCTCGATTCCTATTGAAAAAGAAGTTTGTAGCATGGACAGTTCATTTACAGAGACAATCAAAAGTATTTCGCTTCATTACGGCCATCGGGAAAAAATCGTTTCAAGTGCTTTTTAATGAAGTTACACCCGTTCAGATATAATGAAATTGATGCTTTTATGAAGCGCAATAAAATACGCATTATGTAGAATATGCGGTGCAAACAATATTTATGATTCATTTAAAATGTCACACAAAATACTTCCCTTATATAATGGTATGGGAAAAAAATTGTTTGCTCAGTGTTTTAATTATATTAAAATATTTCATATATAATGAATTGGACATATGTTACTGAGGTTGACTACAAGTTACTTCATGTATAATATGAAGTGCATAGCATTCACAAGGACACACAAAAGATTTCGGATACTATACTGCATCAGAAGCTCTGTATATTAGCGATGATTGCTGGAAGTGCATTTTAGTTATGATATGTGTTTTTAACTTTAACTAGATTTTTGCATACTATGTGGTATGTATAAATACTTATTGTTACATGTCATTTAAATAGTTTGGACGCAAGTATAATATAATTAATTTTTTTTTATCAATCTCTTTTAGATTTTTATTCTCTCGATTATGCATCTCTTTTAGAAAAGCCGTTTTCCTTCTCTCCTGGTATGCGTGTATAATGATGGCCTATTAAATTTTCATCACTTTCCTAAATCACAAATACTTTTTGGAATTCAGCACTTTTCTGGTTCTTAGATACATTTAAATTTCTCTCTATCTCTCTCTTTTTTTTTAAATAGAAGTTTTGATTTTATCCATATGTGTTATAAGAAGATATTCATAATTTTCGCAGGTTATGTGAAATAATAAGATATAATAAAAAAATTGGTGACATAAATTGGAACATGTAATTCAGCTGAAGCTCTCTTTACGTTAAGATTGTTGTTCGAATACAGGGTGCCCACTATTAACGTTGTCGAATGGCTAATTTCTAAACCAATAGTCATAGACAGATTCTAATTAAAAAATGTCTTAAATGAGTTTAAAAATTATTTTAAAAGTCGTTTTGATCAATAAAAGCATTTTTTTAAAGTTACGAAATTTAAATATTTATAGGGTATTACGGTTCTATAAAGTTATATTTATTAAGAATTTCCTATTACACTAACAAGTAAGACAATAAAAGTCCCATTTAACTAACACTGAAATTGACCGAGTTATGAAACTTTGAATTGGGTGAGATGCCCATTTTCTGCATCTGAACACAGGTGAGTTGGACCATTCTTCGAGGAATCATACAAAAGGTGTTTAAAATATTAGAAGGATTTATTTCGGATGTACATTTCTTCATTGCAGACGAAGAGAATTACTTCGAGCATATTTTAAGACAACTTTCATTTTTATTATTAAGCTTCAGATTAGATAATCTAATAGCAATTTAAAATATGCATCATTTTGTAAAGAATTACGACTGTTGCTTTTATCATTTCATTTAACAAAAATTCTGTTATTTTCTAAATTATATTTTTAGTACAAGTTGTATATATTTCATTAAAATGTCACAATGAAAATAGATTTGAAATTCAAATGTAATGTTAATTTTACTCTCAACAATATATATTTTCTTATCTGACAAATATATACATTTGTAGTAAATTTGTGAATGACCCCTATCTCGCAACATAAAGGATGTTCAAACTTTAAATAGCTATTACTAGGTCAGTTTTAATCGTAGAAGAAAGGGACTTTTTTCCTTACTTCTTGGTGTAATAGGATATTTTTACTAAATATAATTTCTAGGACAAGGACCGTATAAAAAAATTATTGATTCATATTGCTTTTTAAATACTTCTTTACATTATTTAATACATTTTTAAAATTGGAGCTATATGTATATGACTAACTGTTTAGGAATTAGCCAGTGGACACAGTTCAGAGTGGACATCATGTATAATGCAAATACTAAATTAGTTAGAAAAAAAAGTTCGTATTTCGAATAAAATGTTAGATTGCTTTAAAAAGTTTGATTTTTTTCTATATACAGAACTTTCTCTTTCAATTAACAAATCAAACTTTTATTATCAGGCTTGCATAGTAAAAGGAAAACGTCAATCGAACTTGTTTTAAATACTCATGACTTCAAAATATAAAAAGAGATTTTGTATTTAATAACCCATAATGTCATATATCGTTCAATAGATTCAGTTGTTTTACCTATTTATTGAGACATTATAATGCTTTAAAATATATCAAAAGCTTGTGCCAAAATCTAAAAGCTTAAAAATAATGCTTTCAAATATACTGAAAGATAGTACAAATATATAATAGTTAAAAAATACTTTCACCTCCTTTCTTCCTGATCATCATCCATGGGGCTTATTATGAATAGGTAAATAAGATAGTTAGCAAAGACAATAACTAGTGAAGACAATAGCTAGCAAAGAGGAGACGAAACAGCACAAACTGATGATGTTCAGAGTATAAGAATGTGAAAATATTTTTGAACATTTATACTTTAATTTAGTCTACTACCTTTTATTGTGTTTGAAAATATTTTTAAAAGCTTTTAGGTCTGAATAAATAGTTAAAGCAATTGAATCTAGGGATGTAACATGAGCTTATAGAAAATTTTTTTATCACTTTGCAAGCCTATTTAAATTTCTTTATCTTTATATATGCATAAATCATTCGAATCGTCTCGTGTGTGCTTTCTTAATATATCACTTAGTAAGCATATCTAAAAAAATGTTATTTTTAAATTCTTTTGCACATTATTTCTAAATACTTCATTTTTCAAACTATAAAACTGTGCCTTCAATTGATTTTACCATGCAGAATCTTGTTTGTCTGGTAAAAGCATAAAACATGAAATCAAAGTACTGGTTTGAATTACAGAGTAAAATGTGTTTCTATCATAGAACGTTTTGTCATTAGAAGTTTGTTAACATCACTCAATTCATGTATACATTTTCATAGAGCATGAAAAATAATCAAGTTAGTCATAATAAAAAAAGAAACCATAAAAATTTACGGGTTTTTGAATACGCTTCGTGAAATTGAATCTATAAAATTTTCAAATAAAGTATTCTTAAGTATAAAATTCAAATGATAACGGCAAAAAAATATTTTTTCAGTTAATATTTTATTAAATATAAAAGCAGAAAATTATATAAATTATCTTCAAACAATATAGCAGAAAATAGGTTGATATCACATTAATTTAAAAACAAACAAATAATCTAGTTAAAAGAACGTAAAATGAGTTCTATCATGACCCTTATTCAAAATTTACTGAAGATTATCTCCATTCAGTTTTTTGAATAGTACTTTTATGCCATCAACTTCGCAGGTCCATAAACCTTCAGTATCTTCATCGGAGGAATCTTCAAGCTCAGAGTCTTTTGATTCGTCGGAAACATCGTCGTCGGACTCATCTTGAATATAGATTTTCCTCTTTCTTGAATCGCGATTGAGTTTGTTTCCTGAAAATATCAATAATTTTTTTTAGTATCTATGCACACTTCACTATTCTGAAATTTACTTATCTACAAATATACACACATATTCGGCATTTACCGTTTTGGAGCTGGGATGTTATTACATACATTAGACAGTTTTGCAGAGAAAATAAAAACACAGGTACAGTATTCGTTTTAAAACTATTAAATTAAGTAAATGTTCTAGAACACAAGTGAAAAAATATATAGATTTACAACCTTTCAAACAAGAGAAGACTTTAAAGGGCCATATAATTTTTCGAAATTTATTGGAAATATAGAACTGTATACTTATATATATATATATATTTTAAGATTAAACAATCATCATGTCTGAGTACAGCAGAACAAAAACCCTTGGTCATACAGGTGTTAGAACAATTTTTGAATTTTCAGGCGTAAAATTAATTTTCAAAAGTGCTATGGAATGTTTTATTCTTGTTTATTGGAATAGTTTAACATATCTTCATATGTTACTTCCTAAATTGTCTAATGTTTAGAATAAATTTATTACAATATTTATCTAATTAAATAAAATTAATATCACATATGAGAAAATGAAGGATTTATTTGAACTGCAAATAATGGACATTTTTTTCTTTTTTCTTTCGGAGTTTATCTCATTTTTTTTTATAGATAACTATTGATATTAAATAATCTCATATGTTAAATTTGTTAACTATATTACTGTTGATTACAAGTAGCAATTAAATTAAACTGGAATATGAAAATAAAATAAAAATAACAAATTAGGAATGACGATCTCCAGGTTTTAGAAAATATTGTCTTTAATTATTTTTCAACAAATTTCATTAAAAAATATAATTTTAGCAAATTAAATATGAAATTAATGTATATCAGCACCCAGTATAATGATTAAAAATAATTTTTTTAGGCCTTTGACTTTTTTATTATTTTGTTCTCTTGTTTTTTTCTTTTTATTCCCAGTATGTTTTTTTGCATTTTTATCCGATTATATTAGTGCATTTTACGTTACATTTTTTATTTAATTACATATTTTTTTGTTTATGACAGCGAAAAATAAAATTCTTCCCATGAATATTTTAAAACAACATTGTTATTAAAACACGATATTATTACAGGCATTATTAGAATGATTAAAACACAATATTATTACATGCATTATTCAAGAATTTAAAATGCATTCGAAAAAATATATATACAAACTAACTGTATATAACAAGCAAAATCTAAGTTTCAGTTATCAAATATTCAGAAGATGACATTTCATAAAAATATTATTGTTGCCTGTTATGGAAGTTATGCATAAAACATAATATATTGAAACTCAGACGATCTATGTTTAAAAGTAATTAATTTTATTATTATTATTATCATCATCTACGCATATAAGATTAGAATCCTGTCAGGAACTTCGTTTAACAGAAATTTCAACAGGTATTTCTGCAGTTTGGAAACAAATTTAACATATTAATTATAATTCTAAACAATAGTTATGGATTAGATCAATGGAATCTGTTTTACATCGGAAAATTAAACATAGAAAATTCTAAATTAAAAAAATATCATGGATAATAATTTAAGAATTGTTCAAAAATTGCAGAAAAATGCGATATAATTAATAGAAAGACAAATTAGAGTATTATTAAATTGTATTTTAGATTAATTGAAGGATTTTTGTTCAATAGGTTTTTTAATGAGAAAACATAGATATTATACATTTATATATTAAGAATTTTCATCAGGTATTATCTAATTAAAAATGGGGCCTTTTATACATGTCTGTGTTATTTGACAACTTCTAAAGATAGTTATTAAAAAAGTTTTAATTCACCATTTAAAAATACACTTTCAGTTGCTTTTCAATAATATTTCTTCCACTCTTTATCTGTAAAAACAGCATTTCGTTTTAGTACAAAAAAAAATAATAATAATTAGCAATATCTCTAAAAACACATTTTTCTTTAAATCATTCACGTCTTTATAAGTACAGAAAAAAAAATTCAATTAGTACAATTTTTTTCTACTTATAAAGACTTTAGATTTCTACAGGACTAACCATTGAGAACATTTTGATGTGTATGTTTTAAAGGAAAATGTGTTTTTAGAGATATTGTTAAAAATTATTATACTAATTATTTTTTTATTATACTAATACGAAATACTGTTTTTAGAGATAAAGTGTGGAAGAAATATTATTGAAAAGCAACTGAATATGTATTTTTATATGGTGAATTAAAACTTTTTTAATAACTATCTTTAAAAGTTGTCAAATAACACAGACATGTGTAAAAGACCCCATTTTTTATGAGATAATACCTGATGAAAATTGGTAATATATAAATGTATAGTGTAATATAAGTATTAACCAAAAAACCCTTCGGTTTTTACTTATTTTGAGAACACATATATTTTTAATTTTATGCATTTATAGATCATAATTAAGCACTAATTAATTAATATTGCAATTCATAAATATTTAAAAATACAATGAATAATATCGTAAAAACAGACAAAATTTTCAATAATAAAAAGAAATTAAATATTCTATAACATACCTTCCAAACAATTACTATTTGAAATTGAAGCATAATACTTTAATCTCTTATCCGTATACATCTGCACGGGTTGCATTGCAGCGTAACAACTCCGCACAGATTTTCGTAGCTCGTGTAGTTCAGAATCTAACTTAAACTTTCCGATAAATAAAGAAAAAAAATTGAGATTTTAAAGATAGGTGTATTTTGAAGAATTTCAAAATTCACTGCAATTTAAAAATTTGTACCATTAGAATTGCAAAATCACAATTAATGATAGATTTTATGTTTGTTACTTATAATAATTAAGTTTGTGTCGTAATCTAAAAGGGTTTTTGAAATTGTTTATAGGAAGCGATAAACAGAATTTTTTTTTTGTTATTATTATTCACTATTTTTTTGTTATTATTTTTCTATCTTTGGATACAGGAAATTTTTATTTTGTTGCAAGTTTCTTAGCCAAAGTCGGTCAGAGAAAAATTTCTGAAACTGAGTTATAGTCACATATTTTTAATATATTATTTTTGTGTTTCATCCTATCCTTTTTCTTTTCCAAAAAATTATTTTAACTAAATTTCCTGTTTTCTGTAGTTTTTATTTTTTTCTGTACTGACAAGTGGGTTTCTCTCATATCTTTTAAAATCTCAGTTTTTCCTTTTTTTCCTTTCACGCTTATAATTCTGGCTGTGACAAAGAAACAATATTTCCTCCCAAACATTTTTTTGCATGACGGAAGGAGAACAAACGAATTCTTTTTTCTAATTTTTTAATATTACATATTATTTAGGGATATGTTGAACGCTCAAAACGTTTTCAAATTTTCCATGTTTAATTTTATTAAAACAAAATGAGTCAATTTATTTTATATAATAATGAATTTTAGAAATTAATCAGATATAATTTACAATAAAAAATTCTAAGTCAATCAACCTTCTTACTTAAATTTTCTTAAAAAGTACATAAAAAAGAAATTGGGAGTTTAGCCAAAATTTCTAGCATTCGCTCGGAGGCTTTTCCGTAACTTCTCCATTTACATCAGAAACTTTTTGGCTGTAATTTTAAACATGAAAAAAAAGTAATGATCGCATCGGAAGTGAAGTAAGTTTGTTTCACCGATGACGCATAACGACAAATTAAAGTTTCGCCCCTAATTATTTATAAAATGACATTAAAATTCTTCTTTTATTGTTAATATGCTAAATAATGTTGTACTTAGTTTTTTAAAAAGATTTTTAATTTAAAAATATAAGTTCGCATAATCGACACTAATGTGCAATACAGTAATGTATTAAGAATGAAAGTAGTCAGATTTAATCTGATAATTAGAAATAGGAATTAAAAAATATATATGACTAAATGGTTTTAGATATTAACAAAAACAAAAGGATGAAATATTTAAGACAAAAATCAGCAAGCAATTCAGAACCAGAAAGCTAAATTTCTAAATATTGAGCCAAATGGATTCAAATACAAACGCTAAGACGGACAGTTACGCAATGAAACCTTTTATTAAAATTAATAATTTGCACATTTACCTTGAATGTTTTAAAAAGTGAATGTTTATCGTACCTACATTGTATTAAAAGTTTGATTGTTTAAAAAATCTAAAAAAAAAAATACAGATAAAATGCAGCAATCTATTGAATTGTTTAGAGATGATTAAAATTTCATTAAATATATAATTACTTATATATGGTTAATTATTAAATCATTATTAATTTAGAAAAATGCCTTAAAATTGTTTTTTCTGAATTATTATAAAAAATTCGGTTTTCCCTGCAAAAGGTTTCACCAGATTTCAATTAGTTTTTAGGTTTTTGTGTGTTATGTTTTATTAACAAGCATTGTGTCCGTACAATATTGATTACTTCCCTTCCAATAGTTATGTAATATAATTCCTGCAGTTATTTAATATTTTAACTATTATAATACTGCCGTTAAAAGAATGATAAACTTATATTTTACTTCATTTAGCGTTACATGCACACCAATTTTTCTATAAAAATATTTCAACTAAAATTCCTATATTTAAAAACTTCAAATATTTTATTAATTACTTGTACATGGTCATAAATTGGAGCTCCTATAAGGAGGAAAGACTAAAAAAAAACAGTGTAAAAATAATGAAAATGTGAGAAAGAGAGAAGAATGTTAAATTAAAAAGTATAAGGTACAAATTGTATTAATATTTGTATTATGATACAAGGACATAAATAACCAGCAAAAACATTTATTATTCAGTATTTCGCTCCAATTTCTGCAAATTCATACTTTATTATGTAACACCTTCTACCACTCGTGTCTTCAATTAATAAATACTCATTGATTAATATTTAAAGAGTTTAAGTTTTTATCTAATTCATATTTTCTATTTATTTTTTTATCCATTAAATTTTTTTTTTAAATCTAAGAATATTTTTCAGTATATAAAATTATGTATATGAAAACAATCGGTAATATGTAAGTGTTATTACATTCTATATAATGAGATAAATATTTTGTTCAATTTTAATCACATTTCTTAAAAACTTTTAATCCAACAGAGGTATCATGTATCGGCTTGTTGAATGCCAATATTTTCGAATAGAAAATGTTGCTTTATTTAACAGCAAAAATTCTCCTACTGAATAAAGTAATTTTTTCTATTTGATAATACAGGAGTTTAAAAAATTCGGAGACTTGACAGCTCTTCTCCAACTATAATATGATGGTATGTATAACAGATTTTTTGTTGAATGAAATATATGAATAGATAGTAGCTTACTTAGATTCGATTTATTTCTTGAAAATGCAACCTTCTTTGACCTATTCGCAATAGCAGCGCCAAGTAATGGCGGTTTTCCATTGCACTTAATGACATCTTCATTTCCTTTGACTTTCATAGTGGCTGTAAAGAAACCAAGAATAAAAATTATTGAATTTCGTAAATCAACCCAGGTAAAAAAGTCAGAGAAAAACCTTTAAAATTTTTGAGATGTTGCAGCCATTTTGAAGGTTTCAGCGGGTATCTTTAAGGAAAATGAAAACTAAAGGGTTTCTTAAGAGAAGTATACCGCTTTTTAAAAGATTTCATACAGGTTTATTTCTGTAAGTTATCACCTCCAAATTATCTTCAATGACTTAGAAAAATTTCGTGAAATCGCTTGAGATATTTTCAGGGAAAATGAAAACTGTTTCTCATGCAGGTAATATGGAGGTTTTACTTGAAAGTTTTATAAAGTTTTATTATTGCACATTATGGTATCTAAGATTTTGATATGCCTGTGTTTCCTCATTAATAATTTTAATAAATTTCTAAATTAATATTTTAGATAATACACGGAAATCTAACGTCTTCCATCGGTACAATAAAAATTTTTTAACTTCTGAAATTATTACAAGTAACATTACCTCTAACACGCTCAAAAATTTTAATCTCAGAAAATCCCCCCTAAAAAGAAAAACAAATTACGAAGTTATTTCGAAGCCCTTTTTGACCTTAAATTTGTCACAATTTTTTCTAAAATTATAACAAGGAACAATAATTCACCACAACTCTAACACGCTCAAAAATTTCAATCTCAGAAAATCCCCCTCTATAAAGAAAATAATAATCACGAAATTATTTCAAAGTCTCCTTTTTATCTTAAAATTTTTCATAAATTTCTCTTAAATTATCACTAGTAAAAATATTCCCTCAAACTCTAACGCATACAAAAATTTCAATCAACAAAAATTGTCCCCTAAAAAAAATCTCCAAATTATTTCAAAACCCCTTTCATTAATATTTAAAATCGTATTCAAACACGCACAAAAATATATTTTAGTTAAATTTTAGTATCTAACGATGGGCAATGGGCCCCAGTTTCCCCACCCCCTTTCTGAAAATGTCTTATTTAGTTTTTCATTTTAAGTTTTCCGAAAAGAATAAACTTTACTGTGTTTTTCTAAATCTGTCAAAAAAAAAGAAATTTTAGTTAATTAAATTTCAAATACAGAAGGCACAATGGCACTCACCCCTCCCACCATGCCGCTCTTTCGTCCAAGCGCAACATTCATAGTTCCTCTTTAAAACCGCCCCACCAGTGGCCGAGAGGTTCTGCTCTCAAAGCTCGTAGACGAGAGGTGCTGGTTTCGATTCCAATCACGCCCGTCAGCCTAATCGTTCGGAGTTTTCCGTGGTTTTCTTCGAACCTTGGATTTCCTTGCTTTCTCTTAGAAAGACGCCAGAGCACCCCCTCCCCTCCCCTTTGGGCCCATATCCCAAGTGTAGATAATTGACCGTCATAAAACACACCAACAACAGCTCTTTAAAAAAGAGGAACTAAGAATTTTGCACATACTAACATAAGAGGCTCTTTTAATTTAGTTACTCGAAAATAATAAATTTTATATTGTTTTTGAAAACATAACAAAATATGTACAGTAAAACCTCCCTAAAGCGACCACGTTCCGTTCCAATAAAAATTGGTCGCTCTGAGAGGTGGTCTCTTAATGGAGGTTATGTTTAAATCTAGATTTTAATTGTTGAAAAAGGTAACGATTAATGTCACTAAAATTTATTTTTCACATTAAGAAAAAATATAAAAATTTAAGTATCAAAACAAAAGTTAATTATAGTAAAACCTCCTTAAAGTGACCACGTTCCGTTCCAATAAAAATTGGTCACTCCGAGAGGTGGTCTCTTAATGGAGGTTATGTTTAAATCTAGATTTTAATTGTTGAAAAAAGATAACAATGTCACTAACATTTATCTTGCACATTAAGAAAAAATATAAAAATTTAAGTATCAAAACATAAGTTAATTACGTACGTTAATTACTACAAAGTTTAAAAAATGAATACGGTTTTATCTTTTATAACTTATATTTCCAAGTCCTTTCGAAGTTCAGTAAATAAATGCTTTTTTGGGGTGGGGGGGAGCAATAAATAATGAAGATTTCATTAATTTGTATCTATTATTATCTATTTCTTTGAGAGTTTCCTGACAGAATAGGGCAAGGGAGTTTATTGACCGTCATTCTTAATTTGTCATCAGAATTAAATTCATTGCCTAAAAAAGGCATAAAGGGGTTTAAACACTTAAAAGTTACCGGAATAATAATAATAGAAAAAAAAATCTAAATTTAGTTTAGAAGTTTGATGAATAATGCGCTCTCCGGAATTATTTTTCTAATAAAACCTTCAAGCGACCAGGAGAAAACGGAATTTGTTTCATTTTCTTCAAACAAATTGGTCGCTCATGGAGGGAGTTCAACTGGGATGGTCTCTGAATGCGGGTAAAATTAGTATTGAGCCTATAGGAATAAATTTCGTTCCATGAAAAAATGGTCGTTCTGAGAGGTGGTCGGTTAATGGAGGTGGTCACACAGGGAGATTTCACTGTAGTCACTTAAATTTCAAAATCAATTGAGGGGAAGGGACACTCCCATCCCCCCTCTCCTCATTTTGGTGGCGTCCACGATTAAAGCTGAAAAATATAGGTGGGTTTATTGCATGCATAATTTGCCCTTATCCTCTATCAGGCGTGACTTCCAGTTTTTATAAAAATTACTTCTTCAAAAACAAATGAAAAATGTATAATTCGTATTAATCTATTTATTTCAAATTTTCGTTGGAACATTTGATTTTGATCACGAGCTGTATTTCTGACTCCATGTCACGGGAGAATGAGAAGGAAGTACCCAACTCAACTCTGAGACCGTGTGTTTACGTTTGAACGCCATTCGGAAAATTAGCGGGACTAATCGTCACGTTGTCGTGTTATTGTATTTTTTTCTTTTTGCAGGGAGTTTTTCATCAGTATAGTAGTCAAATTTTAATTAATTTTTAAGTTGATATATATATATAGCGTAAGAGGGCTGTATTACACTTCTTTTTAATATTATAGTATTGATATTCCGCACTTTGTATTCACCATGCATTCGACAAGAATCATGTTCGGTAAAAAATATCGCCACATTAATTTAGAAATGCTGTGGTATGGGGAAAACTTTTTATAAGAAATTTTCGTGTACAACTAAAGATAAATTTCACTATTTTTTTAAATAATAGCGAAAAATATATTCATATATTTCCATTATGTTTAAAAGTGAAAGACTGATTTTACTCCTAAATAATTAAACTTGTAAAAAGTTCAGTTTGGAGGTGGGAAAATTTTGTGAAGGATCCTGTTTGCAGGTGAAAAGTTTTATGAAGGTTCCTTGTTTTGAGGTGATAAAATTTTGTGAAGGGTCCTTTAAAGGACCCAAGTTAATAGATCCATGTATTGGAATACAAATTTTACTAGTAAGTACCTAATTTAGTTTCCTTTATAAATTGAGCAGCTATAATCTTTTTAGGAACATAGCTGCTTGATTAATAATGCACAGAAGGTGTAATGTCTCTTGCAAATCATTTAGCAGGGCTCAGTGTCTTTGGTTGCAGTATTCGACTCATAAAAATAATTGGTACGTTTCAGTTAGCCGTTTGCCAGTGTTATATATACATACATATATTGCATATATAAATGCATATCTGTGTATACACACATATATGTATATATAACACTGGCACCCAGCTAACCGAAAAGTACCAAATAATTAAAAGAATTTTTATATATTGTAGATTAATTTATTATGTAGAATATGAAATATAGAAAAAATAAGGTACTTTTCGGTTAGCCGGGCGCTAGTGTAATATATTACAATATATATGTATAACACTGGTGCCCGGCTAACCAAAAAGTACCAAAAATAATTTTACATGTGTTTAATTATTTTAAATAAAGTAATTTTTTCACGAAAAAACAGTTAAAGACAAATTTAAAACAATATTTTTTTCAGATGACTGAATGAGAATTTTGTGCAATTTTTTCCCGCAACCAACTGATGAATTTTGCAGTATTGTATTTCTACCAATTTGCATTTAAATGTTGCATTTTTTCTTGCACCCGATTGGTAAACTTGTGAGGTTTTTCTTTTTCTTACTTTTTTTTTCATGTGATCGCTGGGTGAATTAAGCAATTTTTTCTCTGCTACAACTGAAGATGAAGAACAATGTGATTTTTTCATTGTAACTGACTGGTGAATTTCTCGTTTTTTGGTTCACATGACCGATTGACAAATTTACTGTGCCTCTCCATGACCTAATGGTGAAATTTACGTTTTTTAAAAATAGCAAAATTCTTCATTTGATCACGGGAAAATATTGCAAAAGTCTGTAGAGAAAAAGGGACGGCTGAACAAGCCAGTTCAAAGTATTATTTTTTTTTTCTTTTACAGAGTACAAGTGTGCCCTTTTTAAAAAAATTACCACTCTGTGGCCTTTTTTTTTAGACTCAACTTCTAGGAAGAAAGGGCTGCTGGGTGGGAATTTTTACATAAAGGGCGTTCATGTACCTTGTTCTCAAAAAAATTTTTGAGTTGGTTTATTTAGGATCTTTTTTTTTTTTTTTTTATATATATCATCAGTAGAATTTTGTGATGTTTTCCTGTGATGGTTTGAATTTTGTGATTTTTTCCAATTTATATAATTATGCATTCTTTTTTGTTTACATTGATGTTTAATAATTATTATTCAACGATAATATTCAATTGTCACTTAATGTGATTAATTTAGCGATTTTTCGCTAATTTTCTGCATTCCATTTTTTTCTGCAACCGAATGAAGAATCTCACGATTGATTGTCCGCTACATTTCATTATTTTTTCCATAGCAGATTGACAAATTTCACAATATTTTAAAGCAACACACTGAGGAATTTCTCTTTTTTTTTTCCCCCCAATGATTACTGGTGAATTTCTCAGATTTTTTTTTTTCCCTGATGACTGAATGAAGAAATTTGCAATTTTTTCTTGTAACCAATTGACAAATTTTGGGGTATTTTACTTGTACTGATTGGCAAATATTGCATTTTTTCTTGCGAGCAACTAGTGGAACTGAATATTTATTTTTTTGTTTATGCAGTCGGTTTATGAATTTTGCCGACCCCCCCCCCCCTCCCTTACCTAAGCTTATCAACGGATCTCGTTTTTTCTGTCGATAAACCGTCTTTTAAAAAGTCGATAAATTTCCATATTTTCCCCCCCACAACTTACAAGCAAAACAATTTTTTTTTTCATGCAATCAATGGATGAATTAAATAATATTTTCCCCCCGTGACAATCAAAGAACTGTGTGATTTTTTTTTAATCCTTTACCGACTGATAAATTTCCTGGGGGGGTTTTTTCTTTTTCATATGACCAGTTGACAAGTTTATGCAGGTATCCAGTGTTACTAAAAAAGAACCAGAAGGTATACAACATTTACCTCTGTATACCCTCCGCTTCTGATGGCAAAGTTTTTCTCTCTTTTTTGCGAACGATCATATTTTTTTCTGCTACCGATCGACTAATTTTGCATTCTACTCGTGACAGATCAGTAAAAATTGTGATATTTTTTCACAGTCGACTGGTAAACTGTGTCTTTTTTTCAACTGATTGGCCAAATCTCGAGGGGGTTTTTTTTGCACGGCTGATCAAGGAATTTCCATTTTAGGTAGATTTCGTAAGAAATACTACCTATTGCAGTCGTTACCATGGTGCGACTTTTGAAAAATTTCTTCATAACTTTTCATTACATGACCCCAGGAACCCAAAACCACCCCCACCTAAAAAGTTTATATATATATATATATATGTATGTATGTACTAAATTTTGTCCGCACGATAAAAGTCGCAATGCACGGAACGTCTTCAAACTCGCCAACAACTTTAAGATGGCTAATTTCTCGGCGGGGATTGAAAATGAGCAAAATCGGTCCAAGGGAATGGGAATGGGGAAGGTTTAAAATTTTGAATACCGTCTTAACATGATTCTGATAAAACCAGCTTTTACACAACAATGGCAGGAAAAAATAAATATTTTCCGTTATAGCTGTTGCCAACAATTAAAAAAAAAGCAATAAAATTCTCACCACAGCAATTGTTTTTCTAATGCAATGTTTTCACGTGAAAAATTAAATTAGATAAACAGTTTGACGAATTGAAAACAAATTGAATATTACGTCATAAGTTTTCTAGAGCAAGATTTCTGCATGAAAATTCAAAATGAAATAAATAGTTTGACGAATTGAAAACAAATTGAATATTACGTCATAAGTTTTCTAGAGCAAGATTTCTGCATGAAAATTCAAAATGAAATAAATAGTTTGACGAATTAAAAAAACAACAAAATATTGCGTCGTATTGAAAATGTAATGGACCACAGCAGTTGAATATGTAACGTCATTGAGTTTGAAGAAACGTATTAAAACATGATAAAAACCCGAGTATGGAAATATTAACATATTTTAACTGATTTCGCCATTTTTAAACCTGTTCCATATACATGCGTGTGTGTATATTAGAATTTTCACAAAATGTTTAGCTCACTAGAGCTCATTCTTAGCGAAGGAACTGGGTTTATCTTTAATCTTGATTTAAGTTTTGTTGGTGAATTTAGTACTTAACTTCGAAATCTACCTCCGCCTGTTGGCCCGAGCCGGCAGGGATTTTTTTCTCTGATCTACTGACAAACTTCGCTTTTTTTTTTTTTTACCGGTGACTGATTTTTAAATTTTGCTATATTTCTCTTGAACCAGTAAGTATATCTTGAGGCCGATTGTTGAAAACCAAGTTTTTTTTCGCTACTGATCTACGAATTTCGCAGTTTCTTCCGTCGATCTACTGACGAATTCCGCGATTTTTTTTTAGCCACGACCGATTTGTAATTTTCTCGATTTTTTCTTTTAACAACATAGGTGAATTTTGAGACTTTTTCTTGCGACCGATTAGGGAAGATCGTGGGGGTTTTTTGCTGTTTCTTTTAGCGGTGCACTGACGAAGTTTTTTACCTGCAACTGATTAGCAAAAATCATGGATTTTTTCTAGCAACTGTTCGTCGAATTTTGTATGTTTTTCCACAACAGGCTGAAGAATTTCATGATTTGTTCTCCATGACTGATGAACTGTACCGTACGTGTTTTTCTCGTGACCCATTGATGAATTTCACAATCTTTTTAATAAAGATGAAAATAAGGAATTTTGCTTAGTAGCCACTGGCCGGTAGGTTGATTTTATTTAGTAGCCAGTTACTAGCGAGTGAGAATAATTTCTTTAGTAGCCAGTAAGTACATTTATGTCACTGAATATTTAATTTATGGGTATATTTTAGGTATGTTTATCCACTGAGTAGCAGGTATGATTCAAAATTGAAAAAAATAGGCTTAAAAAATCTGAAATTTGCAGCAAATTTTCTGAAATGTAAAGGGGAGGTTGGTAGGGGATCCCTCCTGGTACTAATTATGCATTTTTTTCCAGATACTTTAACGAAATTCACGTTTTTTCGGGATCTATTGGCAATGTTTTCGTTTCTTTGGCGTTCCTTTGACAAAATGTGCATTTTTTTCACGATCTTTTGACAAAATTCGCATTCGTTTTCGCCATTCTTTGGCAAAATTCTCTTTTTTTTTTTTTCGAGATTCTCATTTTTTTTTCACCCGCGATTCTTTAACAAAATTTGTGTTTTTTGACGATCTATTGACGAATTTTGTGTTTTTGCCATGATCCATTGACGATATTTGCATTGTTTCTTTGCTCTATTGATGATGATTACGTTTTTTTGCAATTCTTTGATGAAATTTTGGATTTTCAGTGATCATTTAACGAAATGTGTGTTTTTTTTTCGATTCTTTGACGAAATTGTTTTTTTTCTGCGATCTATTGACGATATTTGTGTTTTTTTCCGCAATCCACTGACCATATTTGCATTTATTCCACAATCCTTTGACGAAATTTCGGATTCTTTGCGATCCTTTAATGAAATTCGGGTTTTTCCACGATCCTTTGATGAAATGTGCTGTTTTTATTGTGATTTTTTGACAAAATTCTCGCTTTTTTGCGATTCTTTGATATAATTTACTTTTTTGGTGATCCTTTGATGAAATTTACATTTTTTTTTTCGTAATGCTTTGACGAAATGTGTGTTTTTTCGCAATCTTTTGACAAAATTCATGTTTTTTTCTTCCCCAATTCTTTGACGAAATCCCTTTTGGAAAATCTTGTATTTGGCTGGTACTTTCCATATTTTTAATCGTCAGTTTTTCGCATTTACTTGCCGAGTGGCGACTGGTGATTGCTTATTTTCATCTTTACTTTTTAAATGAACAATTAAAGAATTTGGCGATTTTTTTTCTAGCCAATGAGTGACAAATTTTGCGATTTTTCCTACATTGAATGGTGAATTTTCTTGAAAATGAAAATTTGAAATGTTTTGCAGTGAAATCCGTTGTTCTGCGATGTACCTCTCATTTATAAGCATATTCTGCTTTGGGGGATTTCATTATCTCTTACTTTTCAGACTTTTTTTTAAATTGCAGCATTTTCATCGGAGGTTTCCGATAAATATTATTTGTAATATATAAAAATTTCAAAGGGGGGGGGGGGGGGGGGCACAATACTAGGCCCAAACTGTGGCACTTTTCTAACTTTTACCAACACCTGTCCCTGTCATGTAACATACTGTTGGAACGGCCTGTGACCACTTATTCATGTTATACACATCTGATATCCATGCTGCTACTTTGCTCCCCCCCGGGGGGGGCGCTTTTCTAAATTTTGCTGACACCCCTCATGTGACATATCGTTCAAAAGGCCTGTGACCACTTATTCCTGTTATGCACCTCTAATGTCACTCCCCCCACTTTGCCCCACCGGGGGGGGGCACTTTTCTAAATTTTGCTGACATCCCTGATGTGACATATCGTTCAAAAGGTCTGTGACCCCTTATTCATGTTATGCACTTCTAATGCCCCTCCCCCCCACTTTGCCCCCTCCGGGGTCATTTTTCTAAATTTTGCCGACACCCCTCATGTGACATATCGTTCAAAAGGCCTGTGACCACTTATTCCTGTTATGCACCTCTAATGTCACTCCCCCCACTTTGCCCCACCGGGGGGGGCACTTTTCTAAATTTTGCTGACATCCCTGATGTGACATATCGTTCAAAAGGTCTGTGACCCCTTATTCATGTTATGCACTTCTAATGCCCCTCCCCCCCACTTTGCCCCCTCCGGGGTCATTTTTCTAAATTTTGCCGACACCCCTGATGTGACATATCGTTCAAAAGGCCTATGACCACTTATTCAAGTTATGACCCTCTAATGCCCCTCCCCCCTTTGCCCCCCCGGGGGTCACTTTTCTAAATTTTGCTGACACCCCTCATGTGACATATCGTTCAAAAGGTCTGTGACCCCTTATTCATGTTATGCACTTCTAATGCCCCTCCCCCCCCACTTTGCCCCCTCCGGGGTCATTTTTCTAAATTTTGCCGACACCCCTGATGTGACATATCGTTCAAAAGGCCTATGACCACTTATTCAAGTTATGACCCTCTAATGCCCCTCCCCCCTTTGCCCCCCCGGGGGTCACTTTTCTAAATTTTGCTGACACCCCTCATGTGACATATCGTTCAAAAGGTCTGTGACCCCTTATTCATGTTATGCACTTCTAATGCCCCTCCCCCCCACTTTGCCCCCTCCGGGGGCATTTTTCTAAATTTTGCCGACACCCCTCATGTGACATATCGTTCAAAAGGTCTGTGACCCCTTATTCATGTTATGCACTTCTAATGCCCTTTCCCCCACTTTGCCCCCCCCCCGGGGGCACTTTTCTAAATTTTGCCGACACCCCTCATGTGACATATCGTTCAAAAGGTATGTGACCCCTTATTCATGTTATGCACTTCTAATGCTCCTCCCCCCACTTTGCCCCCCCCGGGGTCACTTTTCTAAATTTTGCTGACACCCCTCATGTGACATATCGTTCAAAAGGTATGTGACCCCTTATTCATGTTATGCACTTCTAATGCTCCTCCCCCCACTTTGCCCCCCCGGGGTCACTTTTCTAAATTTTGCTGACACCCCTCATGTGACATATCGTTCAAAAGGTATGTGACCCCTTATTCATGTTATGCACTTCTGATGCTCCTCCCCCCACTTTGCCCCCCCGGGGGCACTTTTCTAAATTTTGCTGACACCCCTCATGTGACATATCGTTTGAAAGTCCTGTGACCATTTATTCATGTTATGCACCTCTAATGCCCCCCCCCCCCACTTTGACCCACCGGGGGGGCACTTTTCTAAATTTTGCTGACATCCCTGATGTGATGTATCATTCAAAAGGCCTGTGACCACTTGTTCATGTTAGACACCTATGGTGCCCCTCCAGGGGGCACATTTCTAAATTTTGCCAACACTGTTCATGCAATTTATTATAAGCATAGTTGTTTTCCAGAAACGAGCCTATACAAATCTATGACATGATACCCCCAAAAGCTAATGTTAAATCAACCAACTTCACAAATTTTGTAATCCCATTTGAGTATTTGAAGTTTATTTTATGCATAATATATATCAAATCAATGTCGAACTGGATATATAATCATTATTATGTATTGATCTAATGCGAATTTGCACAGAAGGCTGTCCGCATGCAGGTGCAGCGATATAATGTAAAGAGAAGATACAGGTTTTATACCTAAAGAAAAACTGCAGATATTTCTGCCAAAATCGGTGAAGGGAAAAACAGGTTTTTTTACCTAAAGGAAAACAGCAGGTATTTGGAACTAAGAAGGTTAAGGGAAAATACATGTTTTTTACCTAAAGGTAAGCTGAAGGTAATTGTAGTTCCAAATACCTTCAGATTCCCTGAAGTTTTTTTTTTAAGGTTTTTTGCTGACTTTTTTACCTGGGAAAGTACCTTGATGTTTAATTTTTTTTCATAGGAATGTAGAATTTAAATTAAACACAGTAAAAGTAAAATGAGATAGGAAGATATAATATATATATATATACAGTCGAGTCTCTGTATAACGAAATCCATTGTTCCAGTCAAAATATTCGTTATAAATAAAATTCTTTATATAGAGAATGACGGAAACATTCCTATTTAATGTGTATATTAAGATTAAAAGAAAACATGTTTTTGATGTGTTTTATTAAGATTTTGAAATGTTTAACTTTAAGTATTAACTTTATATTGTATTTTTTAATTATTTAACCAGTTTTAAAACGGAAAATTCGAAAGCATTTATTTGAAAGCATAGTGAAAAAATTCATAAGGAAAACCTTTGTTTTAGAAGAAAAATATTTGTTTTCGTCGAAGAAATTTGTAATTTTTGAAATTTTTCACTCTTTAACAAGGAATGCAGAATTGAATCGGGAACATTTTTCTTAATATGAAGCCCCCTCACTTTATAGCATAAAAGGAACTCATCATTTCACTTCGTGAATTTTTTCCCTTTTGTAAATTTTCACTTTCACATTCATTGTCGCTCACAACGCTGTTTAAAATATCACTACCTGTAGGATACTGCGCACATTCATCATCCATTGAAGCTTTTTCTGAACAAATGAATGAAATTTTCAGTAAAAATTCGTCATATGGAAATTGATATTTCACTATATGGAGAGTATTTTTAAAGTAATAATGAAAAAGGTAACGGACCCTGCTATATACAGGAATTCGTTATATGGAAGTTCTCTATAGAGACTTAACTGTGTACATATTTTTCACTTCCAACAAGGTAAATTTGTTCCTTTTATCTACCGTGATTGACTGTTTTAATAGAAATCATATTCTAGATGCGGACTCCCTAAATGATTTTTGTTTAAAGATTGTTCAGATGTATTTTTTAAGCTCAGAAACATGTGATTGGATAAGAAATTTTAAAGCAGTTTAATAATAAAATATGATTTATTTTTAATATGAAGCGATAATACCACCGTTGTAGTTTATATATATATATTACTATTTTTCTTTTACATATTAAGATGTGCTTAATAATTCTATTTATTTATTTAAAATTTCAAACAATCTTTAATTAATGATGAAAAGATACTGACTTTATAAATGAAAAGTTTTTTAATTCATATAAACAGTACAAATAAATGTACAAGAATTACTTTCAGGTACATAACATATATTTAAAAGTATTTAAAATAAATCAAAATATCTTAAAACCCCAAAACGTTTTCAACCCTCACAAAGCCGTCATCAGTGGAATTTAAATTTTATTATTATTTTCTTTGCACTTATTCTAGAATTGTCAATTTAAAGGTTGTACGTCAGGTGAGACACCAGATAAAGTTATTCAAATTTTCGACAAAACGAGCTTTCATTTATTATGCAGCAAATTTCTCCATACTCCATGGATATCGTACGATGGTGCATCGTTACAAGCTGTATCTTTATTGGCGATTATTTCAATTGATTCTCTTATAATAGCTTCCTGGTAGTTATTTGTACGGAATATAATTTTCTATTTATTAAAATCTATTTTTATAGGTTGAGTTTGAGCTAATATTGATAATGCAGTATGGGGTCTATTTAATCTGATATCTGCTTTATGCTCTTTGATTCTTTCACGAAATTTTCTCGTCATCATACCAACATAAATGAAATATTTACTTATCTTTTTGGAAAGGAATATTGTATACTCCGGATCTATTGATTGCTTGGACAGGATCAATTTTAGTATTTAACAAATCTTTTAACTTTGGGAGAGGGGCTGCGATTAATTTTACATCATATTTGAAAAGGGTATGCCTCATATTTTCAAAAATCCTCGGAATGTAGTTAACTTTGCGAAATCTAAATCTTTTATCTAGAACTGCGCTTCGTTTTTTATAATCTTCCACTTCATACTTGTTTATGATTTTTTCAATAAAACGGATCGAATTTCTATTGCTATTTTCTATTGCTATTTTTCTAATTGTATCTAGTACTTCATTTAGGAGATGGCTTGAACAAACCTCAAATGCTCTTTTTATATAATAATTAAATGGTGCTAATTTGTAACTTATAGGTGAACTGCAATCAAAAGGAATAGTGGCATTAGATCTGTTTGTCTTCCTAAAAACTGTGCGATCAAGATTCTGTTTAGTTGTATTTCTGATAAGTTGGACATCCAAAAATGCAAGTTTTTGGTTTTCTTCTATTTCTAGCGTGAAATTTTTTATCTAAAAAGGAGTATAATTCATCTTTGCTGTGATTCCATATAATGAAGACATCATCAGCATATCTAAACCAATAATCTGGACTCGGTCTTATAGTTTCCCTGATTATATTCTCAAGTGGGCGAAGTTTAAACTCTACAAGTAAACCTGAAATAGGGGAGCTCATTGGTGCTGCATTGGCTTGTTTATAAATTTGGTTGTTGAATACAAAAACATTGTTTTTGACAATTAAATTCAAACCTTATTTCACTGTATTTTTAATACTTTGTGTAAACGTAGGATCAGAATCGATCAGACATTCAATGTTCTTAGTGACTTCATTGAAATCGATAGATGGATACAAAGATACCGCATTTAGACTAGCCATAATTGAAGAAGTTTCAAGCTTTATACTTTCAATTTTCTGAATAAATCGAGATGTTGATTCAATAACATAATCAGACTTTGGTAAAAATCGCTTTAAGATGTGCGTGTAAATTTTTTCCATGAAGTACGTTAGACAAGAGCATTTTGTGACGATTGGGCGGATTGCCAAGGCTTTTTGAAAATATGAGGCATACCCTTTTTAAATATGATGTAAAGTTAATCGCAGCCCCTACCCCAAAGTTAAAAGATCTGTTAAATACTAAAATTGATCCTGTCCAAGCAATCAATAGATCCGGAGTATACATTATACCTTTCCAAAATGATAATAAATATTTCATCTATGTTGGTATGACGATGAGAAAATTTCGTGATAGAATCAAAGAGCATAAAGCACATATCAGATTAAAGAGACCCCATACTCCATTAACAAGATTAGCTCAAACTCAACCTATAAAAATAGATTTTAATAAATCGGAAATTACATTCCTTACAAATAACTACCAGGAAGCTATTATAAGAGAATCAATTGAAATAATCGCCAATAAAGATACAGCTTGTAACGATGCACTATCGTACGATATCCATGGAGTACGGAGAAAATTGCTGCATAATAAATGAAAGCTCGTTTTGTCGAAAATTTGAATAACTTTACCTGACATCTCACCTGAGGTACAACCTTTAAATTCACAATTCTCGAATAAGCGCAAAGAAAATAATAATAACATTTAAATCACACTGACGACGGCCTTATGAGGGTTGAAAACGTTTTGGGGTTTTAAGATATTTTGATGTACTTTAAATACTTTTAAATATATGTTATGTACCTGAAAGTAATTCTTGTACATTTATTTGTATTGTTTATATTAAATTAATTATTTAACTCAAGGTGAATTGAGCACTAGAATTTGAACTTCAATTTATTGAAAATTTTATATTTAAGTTCATTGTTGATTATATCACATAAAACTCTTTTAAATTTTAGGAATTTTGAAATAATTGCAAGTAATTTAACACAGTGTGTCAGCTTATACCATTTGAAAAAACTATATTAGACACATATATATTAATAAAAAATCTTTAACAAAAACTATGACTAAAGGTCAAGATTTGTTAGAAATCCAACATTTTGAATTATTGTAATATTTTTTAAAGAAAGACATTATAAGACTATTTAAATTTTTCTACTGCGTTGCCAAATAAAATTAGCTTTCTTTCACTGTTTCTTTTTGCTAAACCTTTTTGTAATAATGTTTATATTTATCAGTTTCAAATTTGCTTTCAATTTATATTTCAATTCCGTGTTATCATATTGTTTAAGATATTACTACGGCTTTGGATAAAAATGCCTGTACAAGACCAACTTTTATCAGTTGTAATATTACGAAGCATTAGTTTCTATATGGTTTTTAGTCTTTTAATAATTATAAAACATAAAAAGAAAGCATCGGGATTTATAATTTGTAAGAAAAAAATTCTTTAAATTTTGCTAAATTTGCACCAACACTACTTTCCTCGCATCGTTTTATAAAATGCGAAAAACAGCATTCAACTAATAAAAATTAGATTAAGCAGTTTTGTTAATTAAATAAATAAAAATAAAAAAACCTTATGATTAAGTGGTCACTTAATGAATTTTTAAATAGAATTTCATAAATAATAAATGAATATTATAATGGTGCTTGATTTTGCTTTCTAAATAATTAAAGCCACTGTGAAATGTAAGCAATCTGTTAACTAAAAATCATATACATGCAAGAAAATGGACATATAATATCTATCTTTATATATGTGGCTATTAAAATAATATGATCATGGATGTCACAAAAATTTACATGCAAAATAAGATCTAAAGTGTATTCAACCTACCTGAGAAAGAATTATTGCTTGAATATACATCAGTGGCTTTTAATTTTCTTGCTAAGTTCCTTTTAATTACCGCATCGTGCATGGAATCAGATGACCTTTTACCATTCACGCCATGGATATCTCTCAGTACCTTTCTCAGAGCTAAGTTCTCTTTGTCTATTTTGGCCGAATCTTTAAAGAAAATACGGAAAAAATGAAAAAACTATTTAAGAAACAAATTAAACAGTTTTGAAAAATTGTTTAAATTTTATATAAGGGAAAAAAATATTTTATGTGTACGGTATCAAATTAATATTTCAATTGATTAGACACTATTTTGATCCAATACCAGACTATCTAAAGCGGGCTTCCCAGCTTGTAGAGCATACTGCCTTGTGCGCAGAAAATTAGTGAAAGTAGATGCTTTAGATTTACTATAATTTCATTTCCCGAGCTAAGAACAGCGAAAAGAAATTTTATATGACAAATATCAATTATGCAATCAAATACGCTTTTAAAATACAGGATGATTATAAATGAATATCCCAACTTTACAGGGCTATTTTTAAAAAAAGTACAGCCTTGATGTTAATCGGAAATTAAAAATAACAGTCGATTATTTAAATTCAAGAATTACGAATAAAAATAATTCCACCAAATAATTCTATTTCTTAATGTTTTAAAGTAAAATTTTCTCTAATAATAATAATAATGTGAAATTTAAAAATGATTCACAGATTAAATCTGACTTATTCAGCTATTTTGGTAGTCCTGTTTTGTAAAAAAATAACAAATAGTTTGATTTTTTAGTAATAGCTTAATTTTTATAGAATCTAAAAATTAAATATATTGTGTTTTTATCTGTAATTGAAAGATTATTTTTATATATATTTTTCTTGTACACATCTTTCAACGGTAGAAAACATATTCATTTTTAAATTGTTTAGAAAATAGCTAAGTTAACATTCTAGATATTGTAGATGAAAGTAATTTGCCTGAGATCTCTAAACTTCTTTTATTTATGCACGTTATAAAAAAAAATTACTTCGTATTCCAGAAGTTGAACTCGTGTTTTCGCATCAAACACATTTACCGTATTCTCTTAAAGATCCATAAAAAAATACGACATAAATTTTTTTAGTACTTCTATTAATATCAGAAGTTTTAAGATCTAACGCAAAATACATGCTGGTAACATGAAAAGTAGGAAACAACGTATTTAAAAAAATAAATATTTCGTCATTTTTTTTACTTGTTAACCACATAAGTGTAAAAAAAAGCGTTTTCAACACTAAAACGGTTACAAGAATAGATTTTATACAGTTGAAAGGAGTGTAGCAGAAAAAATTAAGGCGAAATAACCTGTCAGTTGCAGAAAATCCTCAGTAAATTTACAACTGATATTGTATAAGACTTGTGACAGTTTAAGATTTGTAAAATCAATCATTTATTAGCTATTAATTATTTCCTAATTATTTGAAAACGGGTCTGTAACAACTAATTTAATAAATCAGTTTTAATTAATGGATCATTATTAAATTTCATATTATTATTACATAGTTTTTTTTACCTACATTCATATATTAATAGTAAAATGAAATTTAATTAGTAATTAGGGACTCAAAGTATTAAAATAAAGTACAAATTTAAAAAAATAGTTACATAAAATGAAAATATTTCAAAGTGAACTCAGACAGCAGTTACAAAATATGAATTTTGCAGTACAATTCATAGTTGTTTTTTTTCTTTTATTATTATTATGATTATTATTATGATTATGATTATGATTATTATTATTATTATTATTATTATTATTACTATTGCTTTGCAATAATTGAAAAATACATGATATTTCGGGCTGAAATATTTATTTAAAGCAATTATTAAGGATTGTAATTATTAACAAGTAGTGATATTAAGGAAAAAAATTTTTTTTAATATTCTGTATGATACTTATTAAGTTGATTCAATTAAAATTAATAATTATAATATGAGGATTATACCAAAAAAAAGTTAAAAGGTGTTTTAAATATCAAATATGCAAACCGAGAATTTAGTTTTAATTGGAGGCTTTTATTTAACACATAATTTAATGGGAAATTAATATATATATATATATATACTGTCAGAAAAATTCGTCTTGATACACTTAAATTCGGTACTCTTCAGAAAGATTATTTTTCCGTGAATTCTTCCCGCAAGCCTAAATAAGAGGGGGGGGGGGGGATTCCGTTCATTCCTTGCACGCATGCGTATTCGTCATTTTTTTCCTTCGCTATATCTACTTTTTATGACGTTATCTGCCTTTTGTTCTTCACTCTGCAAGAGTGCCGAAGTAGGAAAAATCATAATTTGAAGATCAGGCTCACTCATATAGCATCAAAAATTGGTAAGTATTTATTTCAAAATCTGATTTTAATCATTTCTATGTTTTCATGGTGTAACTGTTACAAATTGAACCATGTTTTGATGTATTTCATTTAACTTTTGCATGCTTTTACTGTCTACGATCCAGGCCCAAAACTAGTCTTTTTTACACCCGGGGCAAATATGTATTTTAGCCCTCCCCCCCCCCATCGCAATATATATATACAAAGATAACTTTACTAATTTTCTAATAGCCGACTTATTTTAAAATTTAAAATATGTAATCATAAAATATGTAATACTGAACTACGTAATCTGCTTTGTCAAATTTTGATTAATTGAAATCTTGAAAACGGAATTAAAAAGAATCGAAAAACTTCCGCTTTATACAGGGTCATTATGCCATATCAACCTTAGTCTTCTATGCTTTGGCATGCCCCAGAGAGGACGAATTTAACAATACCATGCTAAACTAAGACGTGAGAAAAATCGAGAAACAAAATTTCCCATTTGGCGCCCCTTCGTTCTGGCGCCCGGGGCACATGTCCCCTCTCAGTTTCGGCCCTGTTACGATCGCATGTGCTATAATTTCACGTTGTTTTATTTATGTAAGAATCGTATGCACTTTAGCAATTATTTTCTCGAGTGTATGTATAAAAATATAAGAATGATTACTGCCATTCAAAAAAAAAAATGATAATAATAATAATAATAATAATAATAATAATAATAATAATAGTCTTGTGTATGCCATATAATTTTTTTCCTTTCAAAATTGACTTTAAAAAATCTAAGTGCATATTACATAGGGTAGATGTGCTAGTAACAGAAACCCATCAGGAATTTCATAAAAAAATATTTTTTAATTAATAGTTATAATTATTAAATACCAGTTTAAAACTATTATATTAATCCATCATAACTATTTAATCATTCTAATAGTCTCATATCCTAATATAAATCAAAATTTAATTGTAAATAACAGAAATAGGGTAGATGTGCCAGTAATGGGCACCCTTAAGGAATTTCTTTTAAAATTATTTTTTTTATTAATAATTGTAATCATTATATTCCAGTTTTTTCAATATTATATTAATCTATCAACAATATTTAACCATTCTTATAGTTTCATTTCCCAATATGAATAAAAGTTTAATTTTAAATAACAGAAATGTATCAAAACACCCATAAGTCCAGTAATGGACAACCGCTGGTCCAGTAATGGACACCCCACAAAAGGTAACAGATATAATTGCTTTTTCTGACTATTTAGAACCAGTATTTAATGAAAGCATACTAATGAAACAAAATAGTTATTTTCAAATAAATTTAACAATTAGGATCTAATAATTGAAGGATGTCCATTACTGGATAGATGTCCATTATAGGACAGGCGTGTCTACCCTATACTGAGTATTTGACTGTCCTATGTATATATGGCTATTGGTTACTGCATAAAATAATTTGCTGACAATTTTATTTCAAATTTATCAGGGGTAGAATTATTGTTAATAAAAAGTCACTGGTCCGCTACATTAAATTCTATTAAGTTCCTGTAATCCTTTTAGTGACCCCCCCCCCCCCCCCTTATAGAATATAAACCAAACTTCTTTTGATTTTATCCAAATTTTCAGCACAATAAAATGTAAAATTATAATTTACTAAAAATGAAACAAACAATACATAATGAAAAACTATAAAAATTTTAATTAGATATTTTATTTCTTATTATTACAACTGACTGAGGTTTAATGCAATTTTTTTAAATAAAATTGTGTGATTTGTGTTTGGTTGCGGTTTTCCCAGGGACAGGAAATTTAAAATTACCTTTGAGAGAGGGGAAAAAAACTTGCTGGTCCTGCGGACCACTAAATTTTTCAAATTAGTGGTCCGATTGAACTTTTGGTGGTCTCGGACCAGCAGACCATCAAGGATTTCAAACGCTGATTATGAAACCAATAGGCAATACACTGTGAAAACAGTGTAACTTTAGCATTATTAGTCTTTAATGTAATAAAATTTATTTGAAATGCTCTATTTTTTATTCTCTCTAAATGTCGGATTTTCGAGGTCACACTGTATTAGCATTTATGTAAGGTGCTTAATTTTAGATTAATACTAATAGAATATAAACAAAAGTTTGTACTTCTAGTTTTAAAAAGTGGTCACTAATAAAATTGCTGCCATTGGCCGTTAATGAAATTTCCCAGGTTTAGGCTTTATTATTTGGGTCTTGTTTCAAGCATCAGTTGAATGTTTTCCTTTCTATAATTTCATAAAAAAGAAAAATTATGTACTTTAAAATTAAAGCTTTTACACATGACTTAATCTCCCCCTCCCCCTTCAAAGGCAAAATATTTGTAATAATTTAGTGTTGACTCTAGGGCGAAAAAGGGGGCCGCAAGGTGAGAATTTTTAAAAATGGTACATTCTTTTTTTAAAAAGCACTCTTTGTGTTCTGTTCAAAACAAGAGTTTTTTGAACTGGTTTGACCCTTTTTGAACTATAGAGTTTCGCAATATTTTTCACGATTGGTATACGAATTTTGCAATAATTTCCAACGACAAATTTCGCGTTTAGATGTAGGAGTTTCCTCTTTTTTTAATTTTAATTAATAATCTGTATATTTTCAGCAACTTCCCAACATTGCTGATGTGGAAAATCAGTGTCCTGTTTAACACCTTTCGTGGGAGTTTTTAGTAAGTACTTATCAGCTAAATAGAATGATTAATGCAATCTTATTAATTATTCGTAATTTACCAATATTTTCATTATTGTCTACATTTTCTCAAATATTTATAACAATTGTTTTTTATGTTTAAAGAGGGCGATATTTATAATGCTGAACAGTACGTAGTTTTTTTTATGGAAAAGCATCAACTCATACAGACAGTGTTTTCTGCAGCGGCTGTCCTCTTCTCAGTCTATTATGTTTTTAACATTGAATATCCAACCGAAACTTGCGTTACAATGGAATTTATTTAGCGGTATGTTGATAATTACGCTATCTTGCATGTGTGCCTTAGTTATAATTACTTTAAAAAATTATCTAATTAATATTTGAGCATATTTGTTTATGGTGCAGTAGTTCTCCGCCAGTCTGTGAACTCCCCACAAATAACAAAGCTGCGAAACAAAAACAAAGAGTGCAAATTAATGTTGATTGAAGAACAAATGGGCTGCCAGGTGGGAACAAAGTAAAAAATGCACTCTTACATGCTGGCCAAAACGCATGTTCCTAATTGGTTTGTTTTGAATCTCTTTGTTTTTCTTTCTCTTTTTTTTAAAAGTAGAATTTTGTGATATATCGCAGTTCATCAACAAATTGTGTTTTTTCATTCGGGACAAATTGATGAAATCTCCGATTCCCCTCCCCCCCACACACACTCACTTCCCCTAATTTCTGTGACAAAAAAAAATCATCAGAACCAGAAAGCATATGTCAAAATAACTTAAAGATTTTCAGACGTCAGTGTATCCTGCCTAATTAACCTAAAATCAACTCTACAAATGATTAATGTTGAGACTTTAAGCATTTTTTTTTTTTACAAACCAGAATGAAATACAAATTGTGATTTTTTTTAACCCTTGTGATCCTCAAAAATCAGATTATTTATAATCTAACACCATATTATATCATCTAACACCATAAAATAATTTAATGTTGGTGAATTTTCTGCTTCATGACATTCACTTTGAAATTACAAAAATTGCCAAAAAATAAAGTTGCAATTAATGTAAAATAAATTACTATATGGTTACAGTATACTACATTCATCATCTTGATATGTGCTTAGCTTCATGCAAATTGCATAGAATTAATTTGAATTTCTTGCAGCATATCTTAAAGGATATTCATATTTTATCACATGCTTTTTTCTATGTACATTGGACTAATTAAATATTTTATAGTACAGGGGAAAATTTTTCTCTTTCATGCCTGTCCATGCAAATAATTCTTTGATGCAAAAAAGAAAAAGCACCTTTTTTATTTAACGACAAGAAGGTTGTTAATTTATAAAGAAAAGAGCAGGCAGGATGCAGCAGTCTTGGTTTTCACTCTTCACTCTTTTCAAGCCGGCTGTATCTAATTTAATTTTTCCATAACGAGCTGGAACTAACTTCATTATTCCCTAGGTCTGTACGAATACAAAATTTTCAGCCTTGGTCTCGAATTAATCCGTATTAAAATCATTGTCTCGGTGTGGCCTGGTCCATACAAAAATCAATAAAATTTGGCCCGGCCCAAAAACATTTTCAAAAAATGAATATATTTTTAAATCTCCAGTATTCTGCAATTAAACTTAATTTATTATTTTTAATGAATAGTAGATTTCTTATCAATAAATTTAAAATACAGTAAAACCTGTGAAAAGAACCTGCCTATGATGGGATCCTGTCTGAAATGGAAGAATGTGTTGATATGTACAAAATGAATATAATAATATGTTAGAGAAAAATATAATACATTTACATCTGCTAAGAAAGGAACTTGTCTTATTACACATTATTTTTTTTTAATTTCCTATGCGATTCAGTCTTATTTTACTCTATAGCATTTTTCAGATTTTGAAGTCTCTAATACACTGAATGTGATACAGCTTAACGATATTAATGATAATTGAATTATTTACATAGAAATAGAGATACCGATACGTTAAAAAATATATAGCTGCTTAGTGTGCTTCTTTAAAGATGAAAATTATAAACATAAAAAAAGGGGGGGGAGGGGCTAGTATAAATATTTTTGCTCAGAATGCTTCATATGAAACAATTTTTAACCATATTGACATAAAAATCCATGTTTAGTAGAAATTCAGTTGAGCATAAGGGTTATTCTCTGCAATAGTGCAAAAAGTGCTTCCCTGTCATATAAATGCTCTTAATTTCATTACATTTTTATTTATTTTTATTTTTATTAGAAGATCTAAACATAGTTTATTAGGGACAGAAAGTAAAATTTAAAAATAAATAAATTTAGTATTTAAAAATGTAATATATATCATGCAAACATCATTCCCTCACCTTTCCCCCACCTGTACTACCATACTTTATTGCCTATTTCTTTCCATCCAGAAATAAAAATAATTAAAAATACCCTAAGCAAAATAAAGTTCTTATTTGGTACATTACAAAAAATAATAAAAATATTTTTTTTTACAATTATTATATAGTCTACTCAATCAATTATATGTTTCCCCATGTTAGACCATCATTCCCTCACATATTGCTATTATCTCAAATATCTACCACTAAAGAGCAGTAACAGTCTAGCATCCTTCACAGAGAAGAAGCCATTTTGAGCACTTGTCAGTCCAGCAACATAAATTGGTGGTGTAAAATTTTGTTAATTTTTCAGAATTTTTTTTCAGTCAGTATATCTGGAAGCGTTTTTATTAGCAGTCATTCCCTCACACAGAATACTAATTTTTTTGTAAATATCAAAAATTTTAATTTTATCATACATTATATATTAAGTGTTGCTCTTCAAGGAAACAGTTTGGATTTCTTCATAATTTTGCATTTTTTCCTACAATTAGTAAAAATGTCTTATTTCATCATTCCCTCACTTGTCATTCCCTCACATTTACCATTATGAGGGAATGACAAGATGAGTGAGGGAATGATGTGCTTTATGTTTAAATGACTAATAGCATGTTATTTTTTAAATTTATGTGACTCAAACTAACCAAAACATTTTATTTAAACTGTTCTTGGAGAAATTTATAAATACGCCAGAGTAGCTTAGTGAAAAATTATGCATATACGTAGAATAGTGTTGATTAGCATTTTACATTTTTTATGCGATTAAAATACATTGAGTTTAAAAAAAATCTTAAGAAAGAAAATGAAAAATAATCCTTTGAAGCTTGAAAAACTGAAATATTTAAAAGAGAAAGGCCAAGTTAAAAGTGTAAAGGAGATGAGTTCTAGACAACAATGTTAAAAAAAGGAAACAGTGGAAGAAAAATTAAAAAAATTATAGAGAAAATATTAAGATTGAGCAATTTCTTTCTCCCCAGACTCCATCAAATAGTAGTAACACAGATTCCGCATGTTTTAGTGGTTCTGAGGCTGAACGTCCTCTTTCAAGGCAGAGTGCTTGGAGAAAAGAATTAGATGTGTCAGATCAAAACTGTTTCGAGAAAATCAGTCATTAAAAGTTCAACTGTAAAGCTGCAAAAGGAGATAATCAAAATACAAAAAGTATTACCAAGCCTTACTTAATTTTTTTTTTAAACATCTAAAAGTTAACTCCTAAAAGAAAAAATAACTGGAAATAAAGACGTAACATCCAAAATTAGAAAAAGCTTTTATTTGGAGACGTTCTTTACACAGCATTGGCATCAACTTTTAGCAATATGGGAAAGAGTCAAAAAGGTAGACAAATGTACTACAGAATTTTAAGGGAAGTATTTTGAAAAAATACAGATTGCTACATATGACAAAAAAAATATATATTCTTAGATATCGAAGCTTGAAGAATATTGCTAGCAACGAAGCTTATCTCTTTACTTATCGTAAGAGAGGCAATTACCTATTTAATAAAGTTAAACAGGATATATTAAGTTTTTGCTAAAAACTTTGTCCAGGGAAAAAAGATTATACCTCAAAAAGCAAAATAAAGAAACAAAAGAAGGCTTTTATGAGAGACACATAAATATTTATACAAGAAGTTTCTCAAAGAAGTTAATTATGTTTTGAGTTATTCATCATTCTGTCGCCCGAAACCACTTTAGGTGAAAAAACTAAAGCTGCTTGTGAAGCTCATTCCAACATAAAAATAATTGTATTAAAACTTAATGAAACAGGAATAATAAATTTTAAAACACCTGATGTATTACTAGAATTATGTTGTGAGAAAAACAATATAACCTGCCTTCAAAGGAAGTGTGAGAATTGTAAAAGCAACTTAATTTTATAAACTACTAAGGATGAAACAAGTTTATTAAAGCTGAAGAAATGGATCTGGAAAACACAAACTATAATTAACCAAACCAAAACTAGTCAGATGTGGCAATCCCAAAACTCATACATGTTAATACTTCCTGAAAAATGCAGCTTAGCAGCACCATCGGTTAGGTGATTTACATTAAAATCTAATCAGCAACAACTTATGTCAAGTCTATCTTAATCTGAAGTTTGATGAAAATCTGTACATTAGTTTTTGAGATAGAGCTATTCCAGAAATCATAAAAAATTCTGCGTATCAGCGCCACCTGTTGGGAGATTTACGCCAAAAACTAATCAGGACCAATTTATATCAGAGACTAACTGAATCTTAAGTTTGATAAAAATGCGAGCATTAGTTCTTGTGATATAGTTATTGCAATAATCATGAATACTGTTAGCATATAAGCGCCATCTGTTGGGTGATTTACCCCAAAAAGTAATAAGCACCAAATTATATCAAGTGCTAACTGAATCTGAAGTTTTATGAAAATCCAAGCATTAGTTCTAGAGATATAGCTATTGTGCAAATCACGAAAAATGTATGATAGCAGCGCCACCTGTTAGGCAATTTACACCAAAAAAGTAATCAGCACCAATTTATATTGGGAACTAACTGAATCTAAAGTCTTATTTAATTCCGTTCATTAGTCCTTGAGATAGAGTGCCCACAACATTTCTGTCACATACAGACAGACAGAGACTTTGTAAAATAATTTTTTTTTTCGGGATATCTGACCTCTAAAACATGTAAATCCGCCGAAAACCGGATTTCGAAAATTTTCACGAATCCAATAATTTCTTCTTGTAAAGATAGAAGAAAGTAAAAAGATGAACATAATTACCACACATCTTATGTAGAAAGAAAGACTGAGACCCCTCAGCCATGTGATAATAGATCATCAGTTTTCATGTTTTCATCTATTTAATTTAATTTTATACTATTATAATACTATTTTATTGTATCAATTCATATTAAAAATAATGTGTTAATTAACTTGTTTTGTAAACAATCATTCCCTCATATCTGTTTCATCATTCCCTCACTCATCATTCCCTCACCATCATTCCCTCACTTTTAAAATTTTTATTTTATTTTTTTGTTAAGTCAAATTTTTAAAACGATTTCTGCTGCTATTAAAATCTTCAATAATTGGCTAATTGCTTACCATTTATCTACTTTTTATGAAAATTTACGTATGTATCATTCAAGTCAGACTGCTTGGCCGAATTTGCAAGTATTGTAGAGAACAACCCATAAGCTGAAATTTTAACTTTTTTTTTTCCATGCAAAAATTTTAGTTCTTATAGATACCAAGTTTGGCTATGCCATGTCAATAATTTCCTTGCATGGTCCAAGCTGGGTGGAGCCCAGGTCTAAATTTTATGTTCGATCAGGCTATTAAATTTTTTTCAACGAGCTGAACTTTTTTTTACTATGGATCAGACCTGGAAATTTCAGCACGTGCAAACCTAAAGTAGGTGTATCGTTAATAAAGAAAATCAGGGAAACCTGATTCAGGTTGTCAATGAAATCAGGGAACTATTTTTCTCAATTTCTGTAGCCACCCTGAATTCACCATTAGGTAAGGGAAAAACTTTGATTAGCCTATGTTAAAGTGCAATAACTCATTGGTCGAAACTTTTATTAATGCTGACTCTCTCCAGTTCACCCGCAGGTAGTTCTTCATAAGATCTCATCAGGAAGGAATAGGAATTTGTTCACTCAAATCAATGTCCATATGATAAAGAAAAATGATAAAAAGATCTTATCCAACTATAACCTGCATGTAAAAATTGTTCATAAAAATTGCATACTCTTAAATATTTTCCATATTTTTACTTTTAAGTCTTTATTACCTAGTGATTTTTTTTCTTCCAGTATCTTTGCAGAAATAAGCCCTGATAGAGGAACCAAGTGCCCCAAAAATAAAAATACTGCAATGATGAAAATTTTAAATTTGAGCAATAAGCTCATGTGTTTTCAGAATATTTTTAACTTACCAGACTATTAAAATGTTTAATAAATATTAATGCAAATATTAAGGTATTTCAAAATACCAGAATTTTAATACATCATTATTGACCTTTTATCTTCTGTTGCAAAGTAGAGATCATATTTCTCAAATCATCAGCACATAATTGAAATGTATATTTTCAATAAATATTTCAATAAATAACTATTTATGTTTACGTTGTTTATTTATTCTGTGGCAGCTATTTTACTGTTATTTATAATAATCATATTCTATAAGCTATATCTCAGTGAAATAATAGTTTAGAAAAAATTGCCATTTTTTATAACTTAATGACATGCTTATTGAATTACGTTAAGTAAGATCTTAACTGGTAAAGCAAATTAAAAATATTTCCTAGCTGTTTAAACCTAATAGTTGGTCCTACAAGTTTAAATTTCTTGTTTGAGCTCAGATTTTTTTTCCCTTTTTTTGTTTGCTTTTTTTACTAGATTTGTTACATTAAAGTATTGGATTGACCGAATGAAACTGACTTAATATATTTTCCTTCTTGGGCTTTAACAATTAGATAGTAATTATATATATATATATTGCTCTGTAAATTGTGTTTTTATTTAAGAAATCTTTAAGCATGTGAGAATTTGCTCAAAATAACATAAAGCGGTGACAACAAATTTAATTATCCTTTGTAAAACAGGTATATCTTTTGTACACAGTAAGATGTATATTTAATCTTTTTCCCTCGGTTATTCGGTAGGTTTTACTTATTGAACAGTTTTTAAAAGCTGATTTAATAGAAGTGTGTGTCGACACGACCAATAATTAGAATAAGTTGAGATATTTATTTAGCTAAAAAGTGCCTGTATTTTTTAAAAAATAGCTGAAGTTTGAAAATAATGTATCAGTAGAGCTGGATGAATAAACATATATACCACAAGATATGAATACATCAATTATTATTGCTACTCTGAAAGTTATTTCTGATATATTCAGAAGGAAGAGTAATGCATATATTGAAAGTAAAGTTGAATCCCTGAAATGGTCAACATTTTGTACAATTTGGAAATTTAGTATTAAAATAGGCCTGGAATTTAAGAATCCACAGCTTGATTTAAATGTGGGGGATAAAACTTAGAATCTTTATAACAATGTACTCTAACTTTGATTTCTGGTTATATAAATTCTTTATATGATTAACTGCAAAGTAATATGTTATGATGGAATTACTGAAGAAAACAGATCCACAAATTCCACTAATTTCTAAATAAATGATTGTCCAAAGAAATGCAGTTCCTTTAGATTTCTATCCATTTTTTAATGTTAATGCGAAGGCACCAAGAAAGCTCATTAACAAAAAATACTGTGAAAACTTCATTGATTTCCTTTCCTGGAAATGAACTTCCTGTAATATACTTTAAAAAAGCTGGTTTATGGGTATTTAGCATAAAATTTCTTAAACTTTCACATGCTTTAAAATGGATCAACCTTTACTATTATTAACTTTTCAGGAGAAAATATTTTTTATTTCTGTTTTCACAAGGTCGGCACCAGAGGGGGTCCGGGGGGGGGGGGCATATGCCCCACGTCGGGGTCAAATTTAATCCTCGTCGGGGAAAATTTTTTGACTTGAGTGTAGAGTCCTGCATCGGGTCGGGTAACCCGATTTTTCCCGACCCAAGTCGTGTCGAGTCGGTGCATGTTAGTTTTTAAAAAAAGATCTCTGGTTAGTTTATAGAAAACCCGACGCACGGATAAGTTTACCGCAGATCTTTTTCCTTTGGAAGTCGAATTGGCTTGGCTTTATTTTTTCGGTTTCGGGGTGAGTTTTGATTCTTACGCGTCGGTTTTGTTTAAGCTGATTTTTCTAAAAAGTGGCTAGAATTATATCTCAGATTAGAGTCCTGCATCGATTCAGGTTGCCCGATTTTACCTACACCCGACCCGACTCACGGCTAGGATTGAGGCTAACATTTTTCGTTGTGATTGGGTTCGATTTCGGGTTGAGTTTTGATACTTAAGAGAAGCGTTGCCAAGTGTCCTGATTTACGTGGAACGTCCGTGGAATTTTTCACCATACTCAAATTATGTCCAATTTTTACGAGTTTAATCTAAATTAAAATTTTATTCCTTAGTCTGCGATGAGAAAATTTAAGAATTTAACCACATGTCGGTTACAGTCTGACAACGACCGGATGTTACCGAAAACCTTATACATTTTCTCCCGAACTCATGTTCACTCCTGTCCAATGTTTATTCGATTGACCGCAAACTTAGGCGCCTATAAGAAATACGATTTCAAAAAGAGACAGGACGTGGAAATTCATCTGTTCTCTCCGATGGTCTTATTAAAAAGCGTAGGGTAAGTATTTTTTTTTATAAATGAATGAGTAAATAAAAAGATAGTTTTGTATAATTATTCAAGCTAACTTAGTATCAAACTAAAAATTTCTTCTTTGTTCATTAATTTTAATATAGAGTAGAGTCTCATTTTATAATAATATGGATATTAATCTCTATTTAATATACAGAAGAGAAATGGAAGGTATAAATGAGAAAATAAATATGTACATACATAACTTCATTGTAAACTGAGGAAAAAATTGTTGTCGGGTTTTTGGTCAACGGAAAATTTTTGGTAAGTTTCGGATTGACTTTATGTTGAATGTTTGGGTCGGGTACAACCCGCGGTATTTCAGATAAAAAACTACATATTTGAATATGAATGACTCCTTACATGTTTATTTTTCTACATAAAAGATAACATTAATATTAGAGATATGATTACAGACTATTTTTCTATAATTACATTATATGTATTTTGGATCAATTTTCTCCGATCCTGGCAAGGGCGGATCTGGAGAGTCCTCAAGGTGGGGGGGGGGGATTTTAGGGATTTGGAAACTCTAATCTGATTCCCTGATCGGGACTAATTTTTTCACTGCGGGTCCTGTTACTTCTACTTTTTTGTTGCGGGTCGGGTTTTGGGTCCGGTTGACGTCTATTTTTTGTTGCTGGTCGGGTGTTAACATATACTTTTTTGCCGTGGGTAGCGTTTGGGTCTGGTTGACTTCTACTTTTTGCTGCGAGTCGGATTAACTTCTACTTTTTTGCTGCGGGTCGGGTTTGGGCCCGGTTGACTTCTACTTTTCTGCTGCGGGTCTGGTCTACTTCTACTTTTTAGCTGCGCCTATCCGTTGGTTTTGGGGCAGATTGACACACATTATTTCGGGTTTGGGTAAGTTTCGGATTGTGTTTTGACTCTTGCGAGAAAGGTTCGGATTGACCCGATTTTTGAAAAGACACTAAATATTTTTGAAGATAAAAAATATATACAGTAAAAGCTCCACACGCCCAAATAATTATTTAGGAATACTTTTTAATCTTCAGGATTATGTAAAAAATACTAATTTGTTATGAGACTGCTTGTCTCTTTATATTTAAGATCAGTTGTAATTCAGTAAAGAATGCTTTGAAACTTATTAAAAAGCATACCGGGTGTCTTAAAATGCACTGACTGATTTTAAAATTCAGTACCTTGTAAATGGAGACAGCAATTTAAAAAAAAATATTGCAGGAGGGTTATGTAAGATGCCAGGAGATTTTTTACTGCGATTCTTGGTTTACTTTACAATAACAGCAATAGATGGGGTTGCAAACAATGGTCGTTAAATCGGACCCGATTTCTGGCATACCTCCTTCGGGAACCGATTTAGCGCCTATTGCTTTCAGCGCCATCTAACGTTGCTATTTTAAACTAAAATCAAGAACCGTAGTAAAAAAACTCCTGATCCTGGTGTAATTCTGAGTAAAAAAGAAAATTTCTGAAATTCAAAGCAAATTTTCTGAAAGGTTATAGCACAGGGGGGGGGGGGGGATTCCCTCCTGGTTCTGATTATTTTTGTTGCAGGTCGGGATAGCTGTGATTTCGATTAGGATCGATTTCAGGCTGAGTGTAGATTCCTGCAAGCTGGGTTTGGGTTAACTTTTTTTTTTTTCAAAAGTTAGTTCAGTATATTATTTCAGGTTAAAACTATACCTATAATAATAAACATAGATGTATGCATGTGTGGCTGTTTTCTAAAAAGACCATTGTATTTTTTCCACGACTCTTTGATGAAATTCGCACTTCTTCGACCCTTTGAAAAAAATACTTTTCTTCCGCAATCCTTTGCCGAAATTAGTGTATTTTTTTAGCCCTTTGATAAAATTCGCTTTTTTTCCTGAGAACCTTCTACAAAATTCGGGTTTTTTTCCTCTGAACCTTTTACAAAATTCGCGTTTTTTCAGCGATCCATTGACGAAATTCGCGTTTTTAAAGCGATTCTTTGACTAAATTCACTTTTATCCGCGATTCTTTGAAGGTATTCGCGTTTTCTCCACGATCCTTTGACGAAATTCACGCTTCTTTGATAAAATTTTCATTTTTTCGCGATCCTTTGACAAAACTCATGTTTTTTCGCAGCTATTTACAAAATTCGCGTTTTCTCCACGATCCTTTGACGAAATTTGAGTTTTTTTCGCTGCCCTTTGACGAAATTCACGTTTTTCCGCGATCCTTTGGCGAAATTGAAGTTATTTTCTGCGAACGATTGACGAAATGTTCGAATTTTCGGATTGATGAATTTTTTTAATTTTCGGAACCGAATGCCTTAACCCTCTCGTTTTTTTTAAATACTTTCAAAAATTGCGCATTTATTTTATTACATATTCGAAATCTGCATATATTTTAGAGTTAAAATATGTCCAAAATCTTTCTGAAAGAGTTTTTTCTTTAAATATAATTGTATCATAAAAAAAAAGATTTGCTACGGAAATTGCGGGTTGCGCAAATTTTGGGACTTTTACGTTGGCTGTGGGAACCACGGGATGTGTAGCGAGAGGATTAAATTTTCGGAAATTCAGAACAGAATCACCCCTGCTCCTGACATCTTACATGACCCTCCTTCAAGTATTTTTTAAGAGCTGTCACCATTTGCAGTTTATTAAATTTTAAAATCAGTCAGTCCGTTTTAGGACACCAGGTATAGTCAGTAGTTATGGGATGATGGCTAAAAGAAAAAAAACTAAAGCTGGTTTCGATATGGCAGTTATAGTTTTACCCGGGGCTAAAGTTTCTAGGCCCATGCCCAGGTCCAACCCGCACAAAAAAGTTATTGGCCCGGCCCGGTATAAATGCTAAAAAATCGACTCCAGCCCTGTCCGCATTTTGCAATTAAAATTATTCTTAAAGCACACTTATTTATGCTCATATTTTATTTTCAGATTATGTTCGAGAATCATGAATACAGAAAAATAATAATAATAATGACTATTTAGGCAATTATGTACATTAACACTACGTAAAAATATGACTTAGACAATTACATTCAAATAAAAATCCAGTAAGAAAATCAGTTTAGAACGAAAGAAAGGGATGATAAAAGAAAATAATAATTTTAAAGTTCTACAAAGTAAAAAAGTAGATTTTAAAAAATGCATCTCTGTAACTTATGAAGCCAAATTAAATTTCTAAAGATTTCGCTAAACAAATTTACAACATAAATATAATTTTTACGAATAACAAATGAGGAGTGCACAGATTTAGAGGAGTGCACAGATCGTGGGCCGACCAATAATGCTTATCATACGGCTGACACGGACCGAATGGTTAGCTTTTATTCCGGGCCGACCTCAGTGCAGGCCTCTAGGAAAAATGAAAACACGGTCAGGCTCGACCTGGAAGAAAAAGAAGTCTGACCTGAATCTGTAGAATATTTCAAGATCAGTTCAGGGCACGGCCAGGCTCTAAAAGGGAGACCTGACCCAGCCCGAGTCTCGTGGATTTAAGCTGGCGCGACCCGGGTCGGGTCGCGCCGAGCTCGAGCTTCGTCCGAAGTCATTTCCCGTGAGGATGCATAATGTCGTTTTGCAAACCCTTTATCTGCCCAAGGGGCGGGGCGGTGGCCCCTTCGCCCCCCCCCCCTCTTAGATCCGCCATTGGATTCCGGGTTTCAGGTTGGGATTGGAATTAAGTATTTCGGGTTCAGTCGGGTTACGGGTCGACAGAATATTTTTGGTTGAGTTCGGCTCGAGTTGAAGCTTGGTTTTAAATAAAAGTTGCAGGGCTGCAAATTTTATTTATTACCTTAGCGGGACACTAATTAGGTGTAACGTTTAACTGCTAGTTTTCACGATGAAACTTTCACTAACAAATTTAAATAATTTTAAATTAAAGGAAAAAATTTATCGTTGCATGCGTTTTTGTTAGGGATTTGTCAACTGATCTTTTTCAGTTACCTCCGACATTAAAATACATTGTCAACCCGCCCTGAATACGAATCGCGTTTCGAAAAAAATTGGTTACCCACCTTACCTGATGCGGGACTCTTGTTTCTAGGCCTTTGCATTTTCTTAAGGGGCGAGTTGGTCCGCCTCATAACCGGAGAACTGGTCCATACGTTGTCGCTCACACACTGCTGTGTAGGGGCCATATATGTGCACGTAAAATCTGTAATATTGATTGACCTCTTATTGGGAGGTTGCTGGGTGGAAAAAGAGTACGAAACAGAGTTTGTCCTTTCGGGTAATGCTCAAAAGTGTGAAAACTTTTTCTTTTGTGGATTCGTCCGCCTTCAGGGCTTAATTTGCGCCGGAGCCCAGCTCCGATACTTCTCTGTTTTTAGTAAATATTTAAGTATTGGTCGGAATTCACTGGAGCTCATAAATACAGGGCTCCAGAGCCCAGTACAATAGCGCTTTTTTTCTATCATGAACGTTGCCCATTTTAAGGCACATTTACGAAGTCATTTATCATTTGTAAGTAGATATAATTGTCTGTCATGTTTTGTTATTCTGATAGAAAGCAACCGAGAAGTGTTTTCTCTTTTTCTATAAAAGCATCGAATCTTTTTAATTTAATCTGTAAATTTTTAATTTAATCTGATTTTCAGAGGCTCACCACCAAAGATTGTAAAGCGGAAGGAATCTATTATAGTTTAAGATATGCACGTTTTATAGGAAATGGAAAAACGTTGTTCTATTCTTCAGCATATAAATATTAATTTCTGCAAATTTCATTCTTTTTTTCATAAAATATGCATAGCTGGCGAACTATTCCTTTTTTGTGTTACCACTATTTCCGAATCATAATCCTTACCATATTTAATCCCAGAATTCTGCAATTAATTTACATTAAAATTAGGCAAAGATTTCTATTCGAAAGGAGTGATAACTGAAAAGTGGAATAGTTTACATCTAAGTATATGCTGATAAATATATTTAAAAATATTATTTCTCTAAAGAAAAAAAAAATGCTTTTAGTTTTGCAAATAGTGTATGGTATATAAATATGGAGATTGGAGTGACGGGTTGGGGGGGGGGGGGCACGCTACGGTTGTTAGCACTGCAGAATATTAGGGCTCCGGTACATTTTTTTGTTCGAAATTGAGCCCTGCCGCCTATGAAGATTAGGTTACTAGTAGGGTGTTTCCAAATTAACCTTAAGAGCTATTTTCAATTTATTTATCTACATATTCTTTGCAAGCTTCGAAATTTATATTTGGAATAAAAATGTTTTGGCGCTGTGCAATTCATCTCTAATTTAAATAGCAGTGTGAGTGTTAGAGAGTTGCGCGTTTCGGGATAGGCCAAATCCGGACGCAAAACATATTCCTCCTGTTATTTAAAAAAAAAAAAAAAAAAAAAAAGAAAGAAAGAAAGAAATGTTTTATTGTTCATTTAAACCACTAATAAAGGAGAAAAGTTATCACGACAGCATGGGAAAAAAAATTTAAATACAGTTCCGGTCCGGCCCGAAACAACAGAAAAATATAAGACCCGGACGTGTCCCGAGAAGAATGAAGTTCGAGCCCGGACGAACTTTTTTAAAGCTAAAATTTAGCTCGAGCTCGTACCGAGTTTTCAGATTATATTTAAGCTCGGCCCGAGTTTAATGAAAGAAACTTTTACCGAACTCGGGCTTCGGGAGAAGCCCGGGCTCGTTTAGATCTCTTATACAGTAGAGCGCCGATTATCCGAACCGGTCGGGACCAAGGCCGATCCGGTTAATGAAATATCCGGATAATTGGACAACTTTAAAAACACCTAATGGCGATGTTTTTTAGGTCACTTCCCTTCACTCTTTTTCCAGGCTTAGGACTGGCAATTGTGGTAGTGCACATTTTAGCGTATTAAAGCGTATTTAGAAGATTTTTTTTTTCTAAAAAATTGGTCCAAACTTAGATGTAGAAATTATTGCATGTATATATGAATACACTTTACAGTACGTACATTAAAAAAAATCATTGTGATAGGAAAAAGAAATTCTTGATAGACTTCTGCTTCCTAGAGGGCATTTTCTTTTTTTCTGCGTGGAACTCTCGCGCGTTAGAAGGGAAACTTCTTAGGTTCTAGAAACAGTTGATTTTATGCATTGCTCTCTTTGCATTTGTTGGCGATTTTATTATTTCCTGATTAGTAAATCGTTATTTAACGGTTAACTTTCGTTACATCCAGCCAAATTCACCCTGCCGCGCCCAAAGAAGATTCACTTAAAAAAATTTGGGGAAGGTTGGAAAAAAACGCATGACCCTTGACCGATCCGCTTTATTGGACAATCCGGTTAATCGGCGTCCGGATAATCGGCACTCTACTGTATATATTATAAATTCGACCCCCTGTCGGGGATACTGTGCCCCCCCGTCGGGCAATTTCTGGCACCGCCCCTGTGTTTTCATCAATAAAATTTAAGCCATTCAAAGGTAAATAGTGTACATTGACTTGTGTGCACCATTTTCAATGAGTGCACGTTCAATGATTGACAATTTTGTGAACAGATACTGGAATAAATAAGCAGATTCAAAATAAACAGATCTTTTTCATTCCTTGTTTGATATAAATTGTTACATACATTCAATATTTTACTCCATCTTACTATATCGCTCACCCGCAAGAAAAGTGACATATCTCGACAAAAGTAAATTTCACAGGAAAAGGCAAAAGAAAATTTGCTGAATTTTACTTTAATATGATATTGCAGCACTCAGCTCTGCATACAGGAATAAAAAGTGCATAAAAGCAAAAGCCCCTTAAGAATGAAGACCTAGGATGTGGTTTGGAGTGCTGGGTAATTTTACCTCCGCACACAAGCCGCACACTCTTCTGTGATCACAAATGGACATATAGCGTAATAAAGGGATTTTCCGTATAACTACACTTATGAAACTGTTTGTGTAGCATGATACACCTATGACAAACCTATTAGTGGAATAAAACACAAAATGAATTTTTGCAAGATGTGTCACTTTTTTTGCGGGTGAGCGATATGTACTCTCTGAGTATTAAAACACCTATCTACGAAATATATTTATAATATTTGAGTAAAATAGAAAATATACTAATGGTTTGTTTGAAGTTAATTTGACGACACATTGAAAGAATAATTTTTTGTTAGAAGCTTCATGTAAATATCTATGAAAAAAATACATTGGAGGGAAAAAAGTATGCGAGACTTAGATTTTATCACACTAGGCGATTCAAAATAGATCTCGATCTGCTTCCAATTTCAAAAGGTTATAGAAATAAAGTACAGTTTTTGCTCTAATATTTGTTTTAAAAGTACCCTTTATACACTTTAAAATACATATTATATGGACCTGGGGGGAGAGGGTTGTAATTTTCATTTAGAAATTGTACCTTATTTAAGAACATTTAAAAAAAAATCTCCATGTTTACTTTCACTAACTCTGTTTCTCAAACAGAAATTTCGCAAAATTCGAAGCAGTATAATTCGGTAAGTTTTGGTTGTAAAAGAACGTTTTTTTTAAACAATATCCTTAGACGAACGACATTTTTCTAAATATAACTGCTATGACAATCATCTAAACGGTGGCCTTTATAGTTAGGGAACCTATAGAAATTAAATTTGCATTTTTAATATGTGCAATTCCTTCTAATAGAAATATCCTATCTAAAGACTACTTGATTTCTGTATTTGTTTCTAGCATTTGTGGTTTAGGAGATAATTGGGGAGACATTTTAAATTGCCCCATACATTGAAAGAAGTTAGGGGATCCATGAATTGGGAATCCGCATCAAAAGTGTGTATACTACTTAGCTTAGGTATCTGTAGAGATACAGAATGCATAAAGATATTTTATTTTTTATGTAGTTGTGTTTGGGGAGAGGGGGGGGGGGATACAAAACCTGTAAATTGTCAAAAACCTGCAAGAAATAATCTGATGTTAACTCTATTAAACAGCTTTTCCAAACTGTTTTAGACAAAAACAAGTTTTAAAAAACTAAATTTTTCCAAAATTACAACATTTCTCTTAAGGGGACTCTTCAATCACTTGAAAACACCCATTCCGTAACGTTAAACCAATGGGCAGGTTGTTTTCGAATTTTTTGTTTAAATTTGAATATTTTTAAATGATTTTCTTCAAAAAACGGAAAAATTCCCTCCTATAATGGAAAAAAAACATAACGGACTATCTTCAAATAACGGAAATTTTCTCTCTTGAAACGGAGAAAAACATAACAGACGTTCCTTCAATAACGGAAATTTTCCCTCCTATAATGGAGAAAAAATAAACGGATATTTGTCCATTCACGGAAATATGCAACACTGCAGCCAGTACAATTTCCGTGAATTGAAGAAAGTTTTTTTGAGAGTGTACATACATATTCGCCCGGCGTTTCCCGCACCCAAAATATACCTAAAATCAGTGTTGAATTCAGGGGTTTTACAAAAGGGGGAGGGGAATATTTCTGCATCTACTACGACGACACTTAGGAATTTTGGGATAGGGAGATAGCACTTATAGATCATTAATAAGCATAAAATAAGAAATATTCCTAAGTTGCGCATTTCAATTATATATTGTATCACCGCCCCTCTTCCTCCCGAGACCGATCCCTGCGTTCAAAATTATCTAATGTCTAACCTTGTCATTACATGAAGTTATTTTGAATATATATTAATCTTCCTACTCTACTCTACGTATAATCGTTAACGTAAAGACATAAAAATAAACAAATGAAACGACCAGATCAAGCAGGACGTAATGAATTATTAAGATATTTTTATAACTTTACTTGGCTGTTGTAAATTTATCTTTTATTGAAATTTATAAAATTTATGTAAATTCAATTATATTAATATGTTTCTATATTTTTTATATTTCATCTACTATTTAGGATAATAAATTATAAGTTTGGATAGACAAGGTATAAAATAGATTTTAGATGATAGAAAGGAAATCTGTCATTTTAAGTAGATTTCTTAAGAAACATTACCTATCACATTCTCTCCTATGTTGGAATTTCTAATACATTTTTGCAGATCTACGTCGATTATGACCCCTAGACTCCAAAACCACATTCGCCCCACCAGTGGCTGAGAGGTTCTGCTCTCGAAACTGGTAGACGGGAAGTGCTGGGTTCGATCCCAATCGCGCCCGTCGGCCTAATCGTTCGGAGTTTTCGTGGTTTTCTTCGAACCATGGATTTCCATGCGTTAATACGGGTTAGGTTCCCTTAGAAAGACCCCCCACGAAGGGCACTCCCCCTCGGGCCTATATCCCTAGTGTAGATAATCGGCCGTCACAAAATCAACCAACCAACCAACCAACCAAAACCACATTCAAGTTCAAAACTTTATATATATATACTAGCAGAACTACCGGCCTTCGCCCGTCAATTATAAGAAGCCTTCCAGGTAAAATAAATTAAAACAAAATAATACGGCAATCACAATAACTAAAATTTGTGCATTCTTATCCACAAATCGTTATAAAGACAATAAAAAAACATGGCGTTATTGTCTTGCAACCATAGTAAAATCCCTGAGCTTTAATAACAGAATGCACGTTTTCTTTGGCGGGTATAAGAGAAAAATATGTGATTTTCCTGACAATACGAAAAAAAGAAATTCCTCCAAATCGCGCAGCACTTAGTGAAATTCTCGTTTGTATGGTATTATCTACATTATAAAGTAAAAACACTATGTCAGTGCCCATAAATTGTAACCCATAAAATGTGCTTTTACTGCAATTTTTCTAACTTTTAAACATCACACAATTTCATTTTTTACAATTTCAAATAGAAAAAAGTTCTCTCAAATGAAATTTGTTTGAAAATTGTACTTCAGTTTTCTGATTTTAATAGATTTTAAAGTAAATTTTAAGCATGGATATTTTTAAAGTTGAGTGCAACCCGATTACGAAAGATGAACCTGTTTACACTTAATGCAATAATATAAAGAAAAGACATGTCTATGAGTAACGCTGGTATCATATTTTCGGTCACAACAAATTTTCCTTTTATTGCAGTTTAACGTCTAAACATCGTACATTCAATTGTTCCAACGTATTATAGAAAACAAAAGTACTTTCAGTGATATTTTTTTGTAATGTTTATCTCAATTTACGAATTTTTTATGGGTTTTAAAATATTTGTTAAGCATGCATATTTTTTAAATATGCTTGCAACCCAAATACAAAAGATTAACTCAATTGTTCAAAAACATTGTAAATAATTCAGAATTTGTTTGCTTTCGCGTAATATTCAATAACTAAATTGGCAAACGAAATTAAAACGCCAAAAATAAAGTAAAATAAAACACGAATTTAACAGATATCAAATAAAACTACTCAAAATAACCTGATAAGTATATAAAATTCAAATGGGAATTTCGTTCCGGGTGCATATAACTTGAATTCTTCAGAACGGATTTCCATGCGACTTGACCTATTAGTTTTTTAGGGAAGATTTTAGTGCGTAACATATTGTTTACCGTTACTTAGTGATAGAATTATAGGGGAAAGTTATATAATCATGTGAACCCAATTATGAAAGATTAGTCTTATTAGCTGAATGAAAAATGCAGAAATATTTTTATCTCTAAGTATATTGACGGGTTTATCTTCGGTAATGGGGCTGTGCGCTAGGGTATTCTTATTTTAGTGAGTGTGCCTGACACCTATTATGGCATGCACCTTTGTTTAAAACAAAATAGAATGACTTATATTTTAAGCGACTACCTGGCATGCAAATTGATTACAAAATACTAACCTGCAAATGCTTAAGGTGCTTCTCCAGTTCCCTACTCAACAACGCAAAACTTTCTGACGCATTTTCTGACTCATTAAACATAAAGGCTTAAAATTTGTAGGCCTGACTATTAAATCGATTTGGAATTGAAATGAGTTTTTCCTTTTTTCATAAATAAAATTACTTATCGAGTTATGAGCAATTGTGGTTGCGTGACGGCCGGTTTTTATCCTTTATTGCACTGTTGCGTCCGAAATTCAGTTCAAAAATTCAACTGAAAGATCTTATACCTTTATCAACAAATGGAAACTATCTTTCGATTACATAGTTTCTAAATAAAAACTCCTGTCAATTTCATGCGTTTCCGAACAAAAATTAATTAAAAAATATGTCAGAAAATAGCTTCTTTGGATTTGAGAACAGCCTTAACTTGAAGTTTATGAAAAAACTCACATTTTTAGTTTTAATTTTGGAACTCACGAAATTTAAATTCAGAAAAAGGATGTTCTTTTGACGCATTGTGGTAATTTTTTTAACTTTTAAAATTAAAATACATGTTTTCTTTGGCGCGCGTAACAGAAGTATACAATATCTTCACAATACGCGGGGAAATTCAAAAAAATACATCCAAATGAGGTAGTAGTTACTAAAATTTTATTTGGAAAATTTGAAATTTTATTGAAATTAAATCTACAATGATTAGATGAAATGATGTCATTTTCCATAAATTTTAAATCAAGACATCTGTCAAGATTTTTTTTTGAAAATGTAAATAACCGCTCTCTTTTTGCTATAAATCACAGAAATTGTTAGCACTGAATCTAAACCAATACAACACTTAGCGATAACGTATAGCTTGTTCGGTCGTTTTTATGCTTTGCATTTTTGGCAATAACTTTGATCGTCTGCGTTTGTTTATGCGAGTTCATAGAATGTTTTGTTGTGAGAGAGGTAGCCATGAGCGGCTCTTGTGATATTATTTAATAAAAAAAAAACAGTGCACTGCAGTTTTGTTATTTTGTGTATTTGTGAGTATTTAATATGAGTTAACATAATGGTCCGCCGAGCAACGAAGAAGCAGCCTGGGATTAAATTCAACGACCTTCTAAAATCAAATTTTAAGTTGAGTGAAACGCCGAGAGGAATGATAAGTTCTAAGAGTTCCGTGCTACGAAATTCGTCAAAAGATTATTCGAAAAGTAAGTGAACGTGATTTTTCTTATCTTTACTGTTATACATATATTAAACAATGTTTAAAGGTGCAAAAAAAGAGGATTTAAGGCTTATAGCCACTGAAATAAATCTAAATGTTAATGAAAATATGACAATTGCGGATTTAAACGTTATTATTGAAGACAGTGAAATGTATAAAAATAAACCAGATTTTGTGAAAGATATAGCAAACGATATAATTGAAAATCGTAAACATGAAGCGCAAAGGCGTATTGATGAGGAGCAAAGGCGAATTTATGAGGAGCAGGAGCAAAGGCGAATTGATAAGGAGCAAAAGCAATATGATCTGGAAAAAATGAAACTTGAATTAGAACTAGCTAAAATTAAATCTGAAGCTAAATCCAATATTAGTGAGGGTGAAATAAAATTAGAATCGTTAGATCAATTGATAAAAAGTATTCGAACTTTGACTGTAAAAATACCTATACGTCCTGAAGGATGGGGGTTTTACTTTTCTTCTTTAGAACGAGCTTTTAAGACTAAAAATGTTCCAGAACAATATAAAGCAGAAATTCTGTTAAATTTATTAGGGGATAAAGCATCTAACATATTAACGTACTTACATGATAGTGATATCGAGAATTATGCAAAAATAAAAGAATTAGTGTTAAAAGAATTTCAACCTACACCTTATTTTTGCTTAGAACAATTTAGAAAAGCTGTTAAACAACCAAATGAGACTCATGTACAGTTTTCTTCACGTCTAATGACAAACTGGGAATATTATTTAAATTTAAGAAATGTCTCTAATTTCGAGAGTCTAAAACAACTTATAGTATCGGATAAATTATATCAAACATTAGATAGAGAAACAGCTTCCCACATTAGTGTGAGACAAGGTGATAAATGGTTTTTACCAGAAGAGTTGGGACGAGAGATTGATTTATATTTCACATCACGCGGAAAATCTCTTACTGAGAATTTTAGTGTTAATCGTAAATATACTAACTCCAAAAGTGTATCTAAAGTATTCTTATCAGATGTTAAAACATTAAGTTGTATTTTTTGCCACGAAAATCACACTCTTTCAAAATGCCCGCATTATTTAAAATTATCTGTCAATGAAAGGGTGAACGTTATAAAATGTAACAAGTTATGCTTTAATTGTTTAAATTCACATTCAGTTGCAAATTGTCCATCAAAGTACACGTGCTTTTGTAAAAAACGTCATCATAAAACTATACATTTCCCAAAAACAAATAACAACACATACGTGAAAGAATATGTTTCATCGAAACAAAATAAACAAGGAAAGGTAAATGTGGAAGAATGTTCAGATTCTAGGCCAACAAATCGTGGCACATCAGTCTTGAACGCTAATGCAGAAGAGTTCGTTCAGAAAACCTTTATTAGTAACTATTCGAATAAAAAGAGCAAAGTTTTACTTTCAACTGTTATATGTTTTCTAATTGATGAATCGGGATGTAAACATAGAGTAAAGTGTTTATTAGATGTAGGCAGTGAGTCTAATTTTTTATCCCGCCATTTAATAGAGCTAATGCATTTAAAAAAAGAGAGAACAAACATCTTAGTGTCAGGTCTAAATGATGCTACCTTAGTAATAAATCATAAAGTTAATGCATCAATATGCAATAGAGATGAAAATTTTGTGAAAAATTTAGATTTCTTGGTAGTTTCGAAAATAACTGCAGATTTAACGCCTTCACGTCCAATTGAAATCTCAATACAAGATTTACCTAATGTAAAATTAGCAGATGCTAGTTTCAATATCCCAGAACATGTAGACATGCTCTTAGGAGCAGGAATTTTTTATGAGCTTTTGAGACCGGGACAAATTCGTGTTAATAATTCTGATCTTATTTTGCAAGACACAGTTTTCGGTTTTGTTGTATCGGGAAGTTTTCCGTCAGAGAATGAAAACAAAGTTCATTGTGGGTTTATTAAGAAAGAAACAAACCTAGACAAGACACTTAGGAAATTCTGGGAGATAGAAAATATCGAGGTTGAAAAACCAAAAAGTAAAGAGACTTTAATTTGTGAGAAACATTTCGTAGAAAATTATACACGAGACAAAAGCGGTAAATATGTTGTTAAAATGCCCTTAAAAGAGGATCCAGCTATTTTAGGAAACTCAAAACAAATCGCTACGAAAAAATTAAATTCTTTATGGAATCGTCTAGCAAAAGATCCTGAGTACTTAAGATTATATTCAGATTTCTTAAAAAAATATCAACAGTTAGGCCATATGGTTGAAGTTAACGAAAGCGAGGAAGAAAGTGGATCCTATTACATTCCCCATCTTGGAGTGTATAGAGGAATAGAAAAAAGTATATCAACGCCTTTGACGCGTCTTCCTTAACAACTAAGGGAAACTCACTTAATTCTATTCAATATAACGGAGGTGTAATACAAGATGATTTATTCTCAATTATGTTGAGATTTAGAAAATATATCGTCGCTTTCACTACAGACATTCAAAAAATGTATAGAGCAATCTCTATTCATCCAGATCAGAGGAAGCTGCAAAAAGTCTTATGGAAGGAAGGTCTTAACGAGCCAATTAAAAATTTTGAATTAACGACAGTTACTTATGGTACTGTTAGCGCACCTTTTTTGGCCATGAGAACACTACTTCAACTGTCTAAGGATGAAGGAAGCAAGTTCCCTTTAGCAGCACCCGTACTGAGAGAAGACATGTATATGGATGATATTCTATCTGGAGCTTATTCTTTAAGTTCTGCATTGGAACTCCAAAATCAATTAATAGAAATTTTAAACAGTGCAGGAATGTTATTACATAAATGGTGCAGTAATGCTCCACAACTTTGTAAAACAAATGTCGAAATATACCCCTTTGGTGATTCAGAAGAATCTAAAGCGTTAGGTATTTTGTGGAAATCGAAGAAAGATTGTTTAAGTTTCAATGTTAAAATTCATAATGATTTAAATGTCACTAAGAGACAAGTGTTATCAACTATATCAAGTATATTCGATCCCTTAGGTTTAGTATCTCCTATTATAATTAAAGCAAAAATATTTATGCAGAAGTTATGGTTATTACAATTAAATTGGGATGATTTGCTAACCGAGAAAGAGGCTAAGGAATGGAGAGAGTTTTCTGATACCCTACAATTAATTAATAAATTTGAGATTAGTAGGTGTATTTTATTGAAAGATGCAATTATGATCGAGTTACATGGTTTCAGCGACGCATCTGAAGCAGCCTATGGTGCGGTAATTTACTGCAAATCAGTGACAGAATCAGGTCAAGTGTCTGTAAAATTAGTGACAAGTAAATCTAGAGTTTCTCCCTTAAAGCAATTAACTGTTCCAAAACATGAGCTTTGTGCAGCAGTTTTATTGACAAAGCTTATGAAACGAGTGATTTCTTCGCTCAAAATTAGTGTAAACCAAATCTTCTTGTTGTCCGATTCCATGATAGTATTATCCTGGATTAAAAAAGAACCATACGTTCTAAAAACTTTTGTTGCGAATAGGATTTCTACAATACAAGAACTAACTCAGGGGATGCAGTGGCGACATGTTCCATCTCAGCATAACCCTGCTGACCTTCTAACAAGAGGAGCTAATCCTGATAAACTATTATCAAATGAGTTATGGTGGAGTGGTCCATTGTTCCTAAAGGAAAAAGACTATCCCAATACAAATATTCCTGCAGCAGTTAATTCCAGTGACTTTTCAAATGAACTGAAAAATATTAATATAAGTGACTTTAAAAGCATATCTGTTTTTACAGTTTCTATTAATTCTTTTGTGCATGATATAATTGATTTACGTAATAACTATTGTAAAATAATTCGTATTTTAGGATTTATTTTCAGGTTCCTTAGTAATTGTAAAAAAGAAAAAAAGGAGGGTCCTCTGGACCTCGAAGAGCTCAACAAAGCAGAAATTTTTTTGTTAAAAAGTGTTCAACGTGAGTTTTTTGACAAGGAAATAAAATCCTTGCAAAAATCAGGTAATATTAATCATGATAGTCAGTTAAAAAACTTACATCCATTTCTTGATAAAGAAGGTCTTCTAAGAGTAGGAGGTAGATTAGCGAACAGTAACTTAAATGCCAACCAAAAATTTCCAATTTTACTACATAATAAAAGTAAACTTACTCAAAGGATAGTAGAATACTTTCATAAACGGTATTTACATTTAGGTCCACAAGCTTTACTTTTTCAGTTAAGGCAGAAGTTTTGGCCTTTAAATGGCCGTGCAATATGTAGAAAAACAGTTCATAATTGTATTATTTGCTTTAAAGCGAAGCCCATCTCATGTCAACAGTTCATGGGAAATTTACCAAAAGAAAGAGTAACTGAGAACTATCCATTTAATTGTTCAGGTGTTGATTTCACTGGGTCTTTTCTCATAAAGTATAAGTACCAACGTAAAGGAATTTATCATAAAGTATATGTAGCCATATTTATTTGTTTTGTAACACGTGCAATCCATTTATAGGTTGTTACTGAATTAACTTCGCAAGCTTTCATAGAAGCTTTAAAGAGGTTTTTTGCTAGGAGAGGAAAAATTGCTTGTCTTTTTTCTGATAATGCTCAAAATTTTGTAGGCAGTAATAATGAACTCAAACGGTTACATAATTTTGTTAGAATTCCTGACGATAATTTGTCTGGTTACTTGAGCAGTGAGGGTGTTAACTGGAAATTTATTCCACCAAGGGCTCCAAACTTTGGAGGCCTTTGGGAAGCAGGAGTCAAATCCTTCAAATATCATCTGAAGCGTGTGATGGGAAATTCAAAATTAACCTACGAGGGCTTTTTGACTGTAATAACACAAATTGAAGGAATCCTAAATTCACGTCCTCTGGTGCCTTTCTCATCTGATCCAGATGATTTGATCGCTTTGACTCCTGGCCACTTTCTTATTGGTAGGCCAATCAATTCTATTGTTGAACCTGAAATAACTAATGTTCATGATTCTAAACTAAAAATATGGGAAAGAACAACAAAAATGATTCAGTGTTTTTGGAAAAAATGGTCCAAAGATTATTTGAGCTCCTTACAACAAAGAGTAAAGTGGATGTTTGAGAAAGAAAATGTTAAAATAAACGATTTAGTAATTATAAAGGAGGACAATGTTGCTATTTGCAATTGGCCTCTAGGTAGAATTGTAGAGTTATTTCCAGGTAATGATGGAATCATTAGAGTGGTAAACATAAAAACACAAAGAGGTGTTTTCAAGAGACCAATTTCAAAAATTTGTCTGTTACCCATGGAAAAATGAGTATTATCTTTTGTAATTTGTCGATTTATCATTTACTAGTATATGCTGTATTATTTGTTTAAAATTCAAAGTGTAATAATGTATTATAATTGTGGTTGAATGAAAATCATTCAACGGGGGCCGGTATGTTCGGACGTTTTTATGCTTTGCATTTTTGGCAATAACTTTGATCGTCTGCGTTTGTTTATGCGAGTTCATAGAATGTTTTGTTGTGAGAGAGGTAGCCATGAGCGGCTCTTGTGATATTATTTAATAAAAAAAAAACAGTGCACTGCAGTTTTGTTATTTTGTGTATTTGTGAGTATTTAATATGAGTTAACATAGCTATAAGATATGGCTGTAGTATACAATTGAAGTAGTAAGCAAAATATAGGAGCCATATGTTTACAATGAGTTTGATTACGCGTTGAAAAGATTTGATAGAATGTGACGTCATATCTAGCCTTTTTTTCTTTTTCTTAAAATGTTTTCATGAAATTCGACTGTTTGTATTAAAATAGATGTTTTAATTAAAAAAAAAAAACATTCAAATTGAGGTGCTACGTTATTTTTCCGCTCTTATAGTTAAAGTTTTTATTTTATATACAAAAAAATGTAAATTTTCTGTTTAGAATGACGTCAATATCAAACATGCAAAAATATAGCAAGAAAATCTGAATTTTTATGGGCAAATAGAAACAAAATACACGCGCTATCCTTATTTTTTTTCACATTATTGTGTCATTTTTTAGGGTTTGGCAACAGGAAAGAAACGTTTGAATTAAAAAAGATTTAAAAAGAGATATTTCTATAATGTTAAATTATGGAAGTGGTAGAAAAAAGGGATAAATAGTGGTCTGATAATTTTTTAAAGTAGACAGTGATCTTTTCCACGTTCTAAAACGTATGTACATCGAGTTTCGTGCAAATCGGTCAAAAATTAAAGATTTGTATAAAGGACATACACACAGAGAACGGCTTTTATATATATAGATTCAAAATTATCTAATGTCTAACCTTGTCATTACATGAAGTTATTTTGAATATATATTAATCTTCCTACTCTACTCTACGTATAATCGTTAACGTAAAGACATAAAAATAAACAAACGAAACGACCAGATCAAGCAGGACGTAATGAATTATTAAGATATTTTTATAACTTTACTTGGCTGTTGTAAATTTATCTTTTATTGAAATTTTTAAAATTTATGTAAATTCAATTATATTAATATGTTTCTATATTTTTTTATATTTCATCTACTATTTAGGGTAATAAATTATAAATTTGGATGGACAAGGTATAAAATAGATTTTAGATGATAGAAAGGAAATCTGTCATTTTAAGTAGATTTCTTAAGAAACACTACCTATCACATTCTCTCCTATGTTGGAATTTCTAATACATTTTTGCAGATCTACGTCGATTATGACCCCTAGACTCCAAAACCACATTCAAGTTCAAAACTTTATATATATATATATATATATATATATATATATATATATAGATAGATAGATATATAAAGTATATATCTATAAAGTATCTATAAAGTATATATATAAGTACATATATAAAGTAAATATATATATATCTATTTTATGGACACGATAACTTCCAAGATTCTGCACAAATCTCTTCCAAACTCATACCTAAAATCAAGAGGCAGAAAATCTCCGTCAACTCGTTACATGCAAAATCAGACAAAGGTTGTGAAAATGGGGAGGATTTTTGTGAAAACAGAATAAAAAGCAAAAACTTCTTAATTATGATACATATCGAATCAGTTTAAAGTTATTATTGCTTCTGGGAAAGGGGAAAAAATTTTGTATGACAGATTTTTGATATCATTAAAATAGTCTCAAGGGGGGGGGGGGGGGATGGGCTTTAAGTAGAAAAAATTCATAACTTCGTCAATCTTTAAGATATAGAATCTATTTAAATTTATTATAAATCTTCTTAATATTATATCTACAACTTTTATACTGACAAGTATTTGATAGGACGAACTCTTACACAAATAAATAAATAAATAAATAAAACAAATTAAAATAAATAAATAAAAGGGGGAGGGTTGTAGAAAAAAATCATATCTCCGATAATCCGCCGCTTAGGCGGTAAAAAAATATTATAGGCATGGTGAAATTTTTTAACAGTCCACTTAGATACTCTATATAGGGTTGCATTATTAAACACGCGAGTGTCTCAATAAAAAGATTCTCAGAATTTGAAATATAGTGCGAAGTGCATTTAATGAAACAATCACCACACGGTTTATATTTATGATATAAATATTCTTAATATTATCTATAACTTTTGTAGTAACAGTACTAATGGATAATAGTACGAAAAATATTCTCATGGGATTGAAAAAAACTGGGGGTTGAAGGAAAAAATTATCGTATTAATATGATATTGATAAAACCAACTCTTACAAAAAAATAAATAAATAAATAAAAATAAAATAAAATAAAAACTCGTCAAAAGCGGTCAGCTAAAATTGTTAAACGGGGTTTATCTCTAATCTTTATTTTTTTGTTAGGGAAATTAGTACCTAACTTTAACATCTACTTGTGCCTTTAGGCCGAGTCGGCAGGTATACATTTTATAAATAGTGAGACTGCTTTTAAATATTCGCGAAAAATTACTGTGAAAGTTCTAATTAAGCACGAGCATATCAGGCAGGGTGTTTCCATCACCATCTCAGAAATTCTTAATTTTTTTTTCCTTGTGTTGCCTTGCCCAAGGAAAGAACAAATCTCAAACACTTTTGTCATATCTCTTTTAGTTTTGGAGTTAGGGGGTGTCAAAATTCCCTAGAAGAGGGGCGTAGAAAAATTTTGGGTCATTTTTGCCACTTTATTCTCTCAACTGTGACTGGCTCTGATGTGATTCAGAGATTTTTTGTTTTCTAACTGATACTATACCTTGAACATTAACATCTCAAATCGAAAATTCATTTGAAGATGGTCAGAGCCCCCGAATAGAGCGCCCCCAAATACCCCTAATTTCGTAAAAAATCAGTTTTTAAGAATGCTTTAAATCTTGGCTCTGATTGGATACAGAGAAAATTTTTGCACAATGTAGTTAGACATTGTCATACAAAGTGAATTTAAGGTTAATATTTTTTGAAGGTTCCCAGAGCCATTCGGTATGGGGGCCCAAACACGGACCGGAACGCTAAGTTATGTAATTTCAAAGCATTGGTGCAGCTGGCTCTGACCTCCTACATGAAAACTTTTTGCATTGAGTTGTAGCATCAACATAGTAGTTTCACATTATGAAAAAATATATTTTGAAGGTACCACCATTTTCAAGAAAAATCCATTGAAGCACACAGATTTTGATGGGGTAATTATGAGTTTGAAGCTCATTTTTTAAAAGAAATATCACTATCAAGTATTAGCTTACTATTAAAAAAGTACTTTTAAATGCTATTTGTTTGAAAACTACAATTTATATTTGAGATATTAATTTTTTTTGTAGTTTTAATGTCATTTCTGTAATGCTGGCAACTGATAATATAAGCTCAATATCAGCAACTACATATGCTTTTTCACCAGTCTGTAAAGGAAATTGTACTTTTAAATGCAATTTGTTTGAAAATTACATCAGTTTATTTTTGAGAGATTGATTTTTTTGTAATTTTGAATGCCATTTCTGTAATGCTGGCAACTGATGTACTCCATTTCTGTAGAAAGTAAAGGGAAAATAGTAGATTACTAGATCTTTTTGTTGCCATTTTCTCTTAACTAAAAAAAAATTGATTAAAATACATGCTATGCCAAGATTATCGTCTGCTATATAAATGTATTTTAAAGAACATTTGTGTGACTTATTTTGTCTGCATTTACTTAATTCCTATTAAAAAGCTGAAAGAATGCATATAATATTTGATATTAGCTGGTATATCTACACATATACCAGCTATTAACAACATCCACAGCGTTGAATACCATGAAAACCCCATGACTGTTTAGAGGTAATATGAAGTAGGAAAAGGGCATGAAGTGCAATACAAATATCCGTCTTTTCGATCTGGTCTCGTGATAATATCTGATTTTGAAGAAGGCACTGTTCCCATTACTACTAAAGCTAAAAAGAAAAAAAACAGTAGGAGTCCAATTTCTCTGTGATTTGCTGGGACATCTTGTTAGTGGAACCCATACACTAATTACTCCAACTACAGGACTTGATAAAATAAAGCATGCTTATGTAAAACGCTTGAAAACAACATTTGTTGCTCCAAAACTAGTTGAAATTTTAAGGCAAGCACAAACCAATCTGCAGCAGATTTCTTCCAAAACAAACACTTCTAGCAACAGATGGGCCATTAAAAAGAGGAAAAAACCAATTCGACTTACTGAAAAAACAAAAAAAAACCTTCCTTCAAGAGTGTTATTGCATTGGTGAGGAGACTGGGAGTACGTTAACAGCAGATTCTGTACACAAGCTGATGGGAACAAAGGGCATACAGAATAGGAAATTTTTTGGTCCAGATGAATACTTGACTCAGGAAAGAATAGTGGCATTCTTTAGTCACTGTAAAGCTTTAAAAAAATAAAGATAAGAAATCTGAGGAAGAAGATGGTGAAGAATGTGCTTTTTCAGCCCTAAGAGATGATTTTTATGCTCATTGCCAACATATAGTGGTAATCTATGTTTTAGTATGTTGTGATATTTAAAAGAAATGTTTTAACATTTTTACATTTTACATTGTTTTCAGCTTTTTAAAAAATATAATTTTCTTTACAGACTGGTGAAAAAGCATATGTAGTTGCTGATATTGAGCTTATATTATCAGTTGCCAGCATTACAGAAATGGCATTAAAACTACAAAAAAAATTAATATCTCAAATATAAATTGTAGTTTTCAAACAAATAGCATTTAAAAGTACTTTTTTAATACTAAGCTAATACTTGATAGCGATATTTTTTTTTAAAAAAAGAGCTTCAAACTCATAATTACCCCACGAAAACCTGTGTACGTCAATGGATTTTTCTTGAAAATGGTGGTACCTTCAAAATATATTTTTTCATAATGTGAAACTACTATGTTGAGGCTACAACTCCATGCAAAAAGTTTTCATGTAGGAGGTCAGAGCCAGCTGTACCAATGCTTTGAAATTACATAACTTAGAGTTCAGGTTCGTGTTTGGGCCCCCATTCTGAATGGCTCTAGGGACCTTCAAAAAATATTAACCTTAAATTCACTTTGTATGACAATGTCTAACTACACTGTGCAAAAATTTTCTTTGTATCACATCAGAGCCAAGATTTAAAGCATTCTTAAAAACCGATTTTTTACGAAATTGGGGGTATTTGGGGGCGCCCTATTCGGGGGCTCTGACCATCTTCAAATGAATTTTCGATTTGAGATGTTAATGTTCAAGGTGTAGTATCAGTTAGAAAACAAATAATCTCTGAAGCACATCAGAGCCAGTCACAGTTGAGAGAATAAAGTGGCAAAAATGACACAAAATTTTTCTACGCCCCTCGTCTAGGGAACTTTGACATCCCCTAACTCCAAAACTAAAAGAGATATAACAAAAATGTTTGAGATTTGTTCTTTCCTTGGGCAAGGCAACACAAGAAAAAAAATTAAGAAATTCTGAGATGGTGATGGAAACTTTTTTTCTTTTTTTGCCTGATTCGCTCATGCAATGACTCTTAAACTTTATTAAAAATAGCACAAAATTTTTCTAAATCATCCAAAAAGATTTAATTTGGATAATTCCTATGAGAGTCTCTATAGAACGAATTTTATAAAATTTAGGAACAATATATCTAACGTTATTAGTAAAACTTGATAATAAGTATAAATTAAAAGAGTAAAACCTACATTCCTATCGCTTAAGAGTTTAGTTTACTATACAAAATTAGTTGTTTGTAAAAGATAAAAGATGATAGAAAATGAAAAAATAAGCAGTGCGTGTCATTGAAGTATTTTAATTATTAAAATTGATATTACTTTTAATTAACCATACTATATTGCTAATAAATTTTACCCTTTTAGACCTGACAGGTAACCATGAATAAACTTGGCATAATATTATATGTATAGAATGTAATGTTAACAAGAATATTTATATTAAATCGAAGAATAATAATTATAAAAAAAAATCGAAAATAGCATACTGTAGATTTGTTATACATTTCCAAAAATTGCGTACAAATAAAATCACAAATAATGCAAAACTAAATACATTGAAATTGTCGATTCTAAAAAAATAATAAGAATAATAATTACTCATTTTGAAATCTATTCACTTATTACCGATCCTTTTCTCTTTTTTTCGGCGGGTGGGGGGGGTGGGGGGTGGGGGGGGGGTGTAGAGTTAATATTACCGCATGCTTTTTTAATATAAAACTTGTCGAGAGATTTAATACATATTTATTTTTCAACTATTTATCTACAGAATAAGTGAATATCGAATTTTTTAAATCCTTTAATGGAATAAAACTTTTCTGAGATTTTTCTTCTCAAATGAGGTATTAAAAATAAGCTTGTGAGTGTTACATGATAGCGCAGTATAGACGAAAAAAATACAGTCTGTGTCGTTGTCAGATTAGGAATTTTTCGAGTACATATAAGATATAAATTATCATTTCTAGAACTATAAAGTACAATTAATTAAGCACATACATAAAAAATCACGGGAAATATAAAGAACTTACTATGGTCCATGGTTGTATACACTCGTTTTTTCTCTTTTATTTTAATCGAGTCCAGTTAAAATATACTCCGTAGTTAACGACTGTACGACACACAAAAGTTTACTACACTTAAGCAAATTTCGAACCCAACACCACTGATAGAACAGATATCCCGAATGACATATATTTTACCTTTCCGAAAAAAAAAAAAAAAAAAAAAATTCTGAGAAAAATGAAATGTTTTAGAAAGAGGGAAATCCAATAACTGTATGATGCTTGTCGCTACGATAAACTTTTGTTTAATCTATTTTCTCCCCAGGTGCGGTCGTCAAAATTTAAACAAAGCTCCTACCTGTTATCTACAAAGCTTTAAATTTAAAAGCGGATTAACGTATCTCAAAGCTTTTGATGGATACATATAGTAATGTCTCCTCCCCCCCCCCCTCCCCGTAGAGACATTTCAGAAAGCTTTTCATCAAATGAATACTATTTGAGAAATAATTTTAATTTAAACCGACAATGGCTACTAAAAAGAGGTACTCCCACAGATCATAGAAATACCATTCGTATCCCTTTGGACACTGCCACTTGAAGTTTTTCTAAACGACATTTGGAGATGAAACATACAAGATTTTTATTTCAACTCTATTGCAAAACTTTCAAAGTACTTCTAAATGAATACAGATGACATAGGCGTAGAGTTTTCAAAATTATTGGAGGGGCTCAGCCGGTAGCGGAGACAAGGGGGGTCTACACCCCCTGGAAAAGGGAATTAATTTACTAAGTAATGAATACAAAAATAGTAAAACCTGCTATGACAAAATTACAAATAACCACTGAAAGTTTCCCTTTTATACAGGTTTTCGTCTACCTTAGCAGGTAAAATTTCAGTGTTCCTTTCGATGGGATCATGAAATGTTTGCTATTATACAAGATTTCGTTACAGACAGGTTCCATTTACACAGTCTAATCTTATATACATACTGTAAAACCTTTGTAAAAGCAATCGCAAGCGACCGAAACAATATTCCTTTTAAGACAGGTTTCTGGCTAATTAAGTAAAATTGTACGACAATTTTTCCTTCTGGAGCATGAAAAGTTTCCATTTAAGACAGGATTATGCTATAGAAGGGTTTCGTTTTGACAGGTTTTACTCTACATATATCCTAAATATCTATATATCTAATAATAAAAAATAAGATCGCTGTTTGTGTGTGTTTGTTGCCGATGGCTAGGAAAATCTACTGCCCGTAGAGGTCTGAAAATTTATATGAGAATAGTTCAATTAGACTCCCTTGAGGCTCACATTTTTTATTTTTTGACAATTGGCCAAAATATTAATTAAAAACTCATCAAAAAAGAGATTTTTTTTTAAATTGGCGGAGGCGCTCGTGTGCATAACCAGAACTGGCTTTTCAAGCGGAAAGGAAGAAAGAACTAAATACGTTTTTTTTTTTTTTTTTTTTTTTTTTTTTTTTTTTTTTTTTTGTCGTACTTTTTAATGTTCATCAGCCGAAACGCTTAAAATACGGACGGCATATTCTTATAGTTTGTACTTTTACGTCTCAAACGCCGCAATCAGTTAAAAAAATATGGGTCTTAACTCTTTAATTTTTTTTTTCGAAAAGGGATTTCTCAGTCGACTTTTTCTCCCTTTCGCCAATGCTTACTCAGGGCTCTATTTTAGAGGTACAGTCGTGGAAAAAAAAGTAAACACCCTTTACTAACTCTGCAAAAAATTATCCTAGAAGAAAGTTACTGGTACCACACGATTGGTAATAAAGTCTACTTTTAAATGATGTATATAAATTTGCTTAGGGGGCCATCTACATATTAAAACGGACCATAACTTTGTTTTTTTCAATAGTAGTACATAATTCTGACAGCTTAAATGAACTCTACATCCTTCAATTAGCCTAAAAACAAATTTTTATACAATTCGTACGATAAGTTTCCGAGAAATTAATTATTTTAAAACGAACGTATTTTAGGGGCTGTATCCAAATTGAAGTTCGGCACTCGATTGTTGGCCGAGAGAGCCAACAAGTTGATCAAGGCGCCAATCAAGCAATCATTAAAGACTGCTAGATTACAGAATAACATAAGAAATTTCAAAATATCTAGTCACTTCTATCATAGACAGCCCCTTAAATCACCATTTTGCCGTTTTTTTAGCATAATTTGAAAACTACTTGGAAGAAAAATGTAAATTTTGGACTTCAATAAAGCAGGACTTAATAAATCTAAATCCATCAAAAACAATTGTAGGTTACAATTCATATTTTTTTCGAGTATTAATTCTATAATTCATATCATAAAATTATAAAAATTGCAAAATCAACGTATTTATGTTTGGGTATTTTAGTATTATTACTACACAAAAAATTAGCACATTCGGAGTATAATTTCAGGAGATATTAAAAAAAAATATGAAAATGTAATTTAACATTAGAAGCACTAAATTTTGAATGTTTATAATTCAAAAACTTATCATTCAAATGACTTGAAATTTGGTGTCTAAGCATGGTTAGAACCTAAGATTTGAAATATCTTGTTAAAATAAGTTAGTGCCATTGGAAAAAAAATGAATTTTGGGTTCGTTTTAATATGTAGATGACCCCCTAAGCAAATTTTATACACATAATTTAAAAGTAGGCTTTATTTCTAATCGTTCGGTACCAGTAACTTTCTTCTACGATAATTTGTTGAGGAGTTAGTAGGGGGTGTTTACTTTTTTTTCCACGATTGTACCTATTCACAAAAAATGCATATTTAAAGCTAAGATCTTCTTCTCGTCGCCGGTACAATTGGTTTTCTAAAAGACTAATTTTAATTCTTTAAACAAATTCGCGACCGCGGGTCACTTCGCGCCTCACCGTGACGAGAATATCTTTTTTTCAAAATCTTTTTAGAGCATTTCGATAGACTGCATTTTACATCTCTTACAAAAATTTCGTAATGTTCAAACAAGTATAAGTATTTAACAAAAAATCTTAGAAAATTTCTACGAAAAAGCTAAAAAACGGTTTCGCTTGGCTTCGGCATGCATTTTCATTATTAAATATGCATATTTTTCATGAAATTTTATAGAGTACTCGGGTACAGTTTATTTATAACATATTAAAATTTCGGACAGTTCGGACGACGAAAACTATTTTTTTGTTGTTGTTATGTTGAAGAACCCGACGCGAAAACAAGAAAAACTAGTCGGATGTGACAATCCTAAAACTTTCTTTATCTAATACATGTTAATACTACAAAATTCGTTATCACAGTACCAAAACTAAACAACAATCTATGCTCATTTCCATCATAAGGATTCTACAGATACACGTTCATTAAATTGAGTGCATTTTAAAAGGAGATATAAGCATTGCATTTTTGAAATAAACAATTGTATTTTGGCATCCACCTTCTTAGATGTCTCCAAGAAATATTCTCAGCTCAAAGAGCATAAAAGCGACACCTGTCGCACTGTATACACCCAAACCTATAAAAAAGATCTATTTATGTGAAAGTGTAACAAAATATGAAGTCTGATTAAATTTCATGTAATTAGTTTTTGAGACAGAACAATTGCGGGAATCGTGAAAAACGAAGTATAGCAGCGCCACCTGTTGCGTGATTTATACCAAAACGTAATAAAGAACAATATATATCGACGTGTAACAGAATTTGATGAAAATTTGTGCATTAGTTTGTAAGAGAGAGCTATTACGAAAATCATAAAAAATTCTGTATCGCATCGCCACCTGTTGGCCAATTTACACCAAAATTAGTCAGCACCATTTTATATCACGGACTAACCTAATCTGAAGTTTGACGAAAATACGAGCATTAGTTCTTGAGAAGGAGCTATTGCGGAAATCATGAAAAGGCAGCATAGCAGCGATACCTGCTGAAAGATTTACATGAAAACGTAATCAGCACAAAATAATATCAAGATATAACTGAATCTGAAGTTTGATGAAAATCTTCTCATTAGTTCTTGAGATATAGCTATTGCGGAAATCGTAAATAATGCATCATAGCAGCGCCACCTATTGAGCAATTTACACCAAATAATATCAAGGACTAACAGAATGTGATTTTTTTTAATAGAAAATCTGTGCATTAGTTCTTGAGATATAGGGTGATTTGCACCAACAACTATTCAGCACCAATTTCTATCAGGGACTAATTGAACCTAAAGTTTTATTAAATTCCGTGCATTAGTTCTTGAGATAGATCGCCCAAAAAATTTGTGTCACATACAGACAAACTCACAGATTCACAGATAGATATTTTGTAAAAACATGTTTTTCGGGATCTCTGACCTCTAAAAGATGTAGATCCGTCGAAAATCGGAATTCGAAAATTTTCTTGAATCCAATACTTTCTTCTTGCAAAGATAGATGAAAGTAAAAAAGGGAGAAGAAAACATATTTCTTTTAGAAGTAGATATCAATATTTTTTTCACGAAACTTTTTCACACGGGCTGAGAAACGGTTATATTTATAACGATAAAAATTTGAAAGAGTTTGGACCAAAAGGAAGTATTTAAAAATATATATATATATGAAACGACCGTACGTTAAAAACTGAAAATGACTTCTTACGAGCGCTTTTACCATTAAAAGTCAATATTTTTTGGAGATTTTTTTTCATTTAAAAATATAAATTTGGACAAAATCGGATTAAAGGTATAAAATCATACAAATTTGTGCTTTATTAAAGGTTACTATCGCAGGCCCCGGCAACGCCGGGCGGGTTAGCTAGTCTGTAATAATAAAGAAAGAAGTTTCTCTGTCTGTTGGATAGGTGCAGATTCCCAAAATTTTAAAGGAGCTAGTGGCGCATAAAACCCCAAAAATCCATCCGCTACTTTGGCTCCTAACCAAAATCAAGTGACCACATTGTGAAACAAACTCATAAAACATTAGTGTTTATATGGAAAAACTTAACAAAAAAAACTTAGGAATTCAAAATGAAAAATAGTTTAATTAATAAATACACATGTAAAACAAAACACAGATTAGATACAATAAATGTGTATATTTAATTTAATCCTAAAAGTCATCAAACTTTGATATTAAAAAAGTATAATATAAAACGGAAAAAATGCAGCCCGAACCCGACCCGATGCAAGACTCTACACTCCAGATCTAGATGAAATAAGATAGTGATAAGGAAAATTACAGAGGGTCTAAATTCACAAAACTCGTGATAAAAATTCCTTCTACGAAAATCTCGCACGTGCAGAAAACATTTACACAGCAAGAATATACATCGTGTTAAGTATTTTTTCGAGCGAGTTTCTTTTTCTTTTTGTTATTTTTTCTTCAGAGTTCGGAATCCTCTATCTTCGCGACTCCATGATCCAAAGCCCTTAAACAATTTCCATCGCATCGGAAACTTCGGACTGTCTCGTGAGCCGATTTGCAGTTAAAGGAGTATTTATTTCAACGCTGGATTTCGGACAAAACCTTCTAAGAAATGCTTGTTTTCACTGGTGTCCAAAGGAGAAGCTTTACCAATAGCGCGCTCATGTGCCGAGCTTCGCAGCTGCTAAGCTTTGTAGTGAAGCGGACATGCGCAGAATTATATTCGAACATAATGTTCGGTAAGAAAGCAGTACATCACAGGGGCGCGTTCACGGCGGTAACTGAGATCACAAAAATTCCCTGACTTTTTCTCAAGGTCATACTTGATCTCGGCCAGTGAAAAGAGCAGGTGCTTTTCTATTTGCGAAGGAAAAAATATCAAAATTCTGCGACGGGAATTGGGAACACTGGAAATTGATCTCTGGCGACTAAGACACTGAAAGTTAGTCGCCACAGCAAAAAATTTAGTCGCCACATGGCGACTGGAGACCGTAAATCTGCACCTATACTGCCGGGTATGTTTTGAAAAAACCGCTGCACGCAGAGCTACAAAATTTGGTATGCAGGTATTTAGTTATGGACCACAAAGTCCGATTCCGAACTTTTTAATTAGACTTTTTTAATATAATTTTTAAAGCAATATTTAACGTTTTTTCACGGTTCGAGGCGATTTTTTTTTTAATTATTAAAATACATCCGATTTCAATCTTTTAGCGTATAATATAGTAAATTTTGTCCTCTTTTCAAAAAAGTTTATCCGGAACTCGTACAGCGATTTTTAAATTTTTCGCAAATATTTGCATGCGGTTTTTAGCATTACTGCGTGTTTCGCAGCGATTTTTTTATATTGATAAAAGGAATTCGGTCTCGAATTTTTAGCATTATAAAGTAAATTTTGTCCTTCGAAATTTTTTAATTTTTGAGGCGAGATTTTGCAATTTTTCGCAACGAGTTTTGACACTCGTGAAAGAATTCCGGTTAAAACGTTTTAGAGAACTTATGGTAATTTTTGGCCTTTGCGACTTTTGGAATTTTTAGCTCCTCTTAATGTAATATTCAGCGATTTTTTGCGTTTCGCAGTGACTTTTTTACATTGGTAAAAGAAATTTGGTTTTAAACTTTTAGCCTAATGTAGTAATGTGTAATGTTCACTTTGAGCGATTTTTATTGCAATTTTTTTTTGCATTCCGTGGAGATTTTTTAACATTCGTGAAAGAATTCCAGTTAATGTTTTTGGTCCACTAAAGCAAATTGTTGTTCTCAGCGATCTTTGAATTTTTAATGCACTTTTTTGCGTTTGTTTGCGTTTTTTCGTATTCCGTAGCGATTTTTTGACATTCATAAAGATTTTTCGATTTCAAACTTTCAGCCTAATACAGTCCACTCCCTCTAATCCGCAACTCTATAATCCGCAAACGCCTATAATCCGCACTATATTTCAGATGTAAACAAACATGTAAACAAAGAGTAAAAATCTTTTTTTAGCAAGATAATGCACATTTTGACTGTGATAAAAGTTGACTAATCTGATGAATTTATTAAGAATTTTAATTAATTTTAAATGTACTAAAATTTTTTAATACGTTTCTGCATTAGTTAGAAAGAAATATTCTGCGTATCTTAAAAATAACTATTAGACTGCTATATTCTGAACGCATTTGTTGGCTATGTAAAAGGTAAAATTGCTTTCAAAGAGGGGTTAGCTCTTTTGGATAAATGTCTTAATCTTTTAGAAAAACAAACTTTTGTTATCTATCAAGAAATCCTGACTCTTGTAAAAGGCTTCAAGATTAAATTGCAGAGTATAAATTAAAAGCTATAAAGCAAACAATTATCACTGTGATGTTTGAGATCTAAAAATAAGTAGAAATGTTTCTATAAATTGTGCATTATTATATCATTTAAATATATTTCAAATATTGGGTATAGTTTATATATATATATATATATAAGCAATTTCTTTTATTTCTGTGTTATTTATTTACAATGTGGATACTATATTTGTTGATAAATTCCAAATATTACAATGTAAATAAAGAAATGACCTATAATTCGCAAAATTCTATAATCCGCAAAACCCTTGGTCCCAACCTGTGCGGATTAGAGGGAGTGTACTGTATAAGAAATTTTCTCCTCCGCGATTCCTGAAACAAAAAATCCGCATTTCAACACGATTTTTAGCGTTTTTACGCGTTCCGAGCTCCCCCCCCCCTTTTTTTGGTATTTATAACAGAAATTTGTTTCAAACTTGTAACACGCAGTAGTATTTTTTTTTCCTATGTGATTTTTGATTTTTATCGATTTTTAATGCGATGTTTAGCGTTCCGCTGCTATCTTTTGACATTCGTAAAAGGAATTGGGTGTCAAACTTTTAGCCCAATATAATAAATTTTGTTATATTTTCAATAAAGTTTATTCGAAATTCACACAGAGATTTTTGAATTTTTATGCATTGTTTAGAGATTTTTAGTATTCTGAGGCGATTTTTCTACATTTGTAAAAATAATCCTGTTTTAATTTTTTAGCCCATAATAACAAAATTTTGTCATCTGCAATTTTTGAATTTTTAGCGATTTTTAGAGTTTTTTCGCGATTTGCTACAATTTTTCCAAATTAGTAAAAGGAATTCGGTTATCTTCTAGTCCACAATAGTAATTTTTTTTTCATTTAAATTTTTTTGGAATTCGTGCAGCTTTTTTTTATTTTTCGCGATTTTTTCAGAGTTTTCCGTGTTTTGAACTATTTTTCGACAGACTGGACGACGCCGAGCAGAGCATTTCAGCCCATTAGTGTATAAATGTATAATATAAATATTACAGGGTTCCGCACGAAAAAGCAGCTCTGTTGTGTTTGCCATGAATGCACATTTACAGATAGATACTTTCATATAAACATCGAAAACTTTGAAAATATCACGAAAATCGAATCAAATGTCAGTCCGAAACGGCGCGGAAAAAAATGGAGTTTAGACCTGCCCCGGGTTTACAGAAAATATTTTGACCCGGTCCCTACTCAGCCTGATATTAATGAAAGAAAATGGGCCTGAGGCTCATGAAATGAGAGAGGGCTTCTTGGTCGGCCCGAATAAGAACAATTGAAAATGTACTGTTTATTGTTACCAGATCCTGGTGAAGCGTCGTTTACTATACAGAGAGACAGCTTGATAGATTTGGACTACTTTAATAAATATGAGCTTTATGCATGATTTAGAGACAAAGAATTTCCCCCGTTATATTCTTTGCTTTGGAGACACTGGTGATTATTATTATTATTATTTATTATTAGTTTCATCATTTGCAACAAAACTTCTGCTCTTCCCCATCCCTCTTCAAAGCTCGTAAATTAGAGCCACTTCCTTTGTAGGTTCGGAAAACGGTGAACCATTTTATCTGTGCTCTAATCAGATCGGATACCATTTGTTGTCCATTAAAAACGTTAATTTATTGCGCTATATCCGAATCAGAAAAAGAAATTCTTCCCATAGAAAGTGCGTCCAGTGTCCAAAGAAGGAAGAAAACTTACCATGGAGAGTGCTTATTTTTTTACGCCTCGATAAAAATTTCCAGTTGTTTGACTTATTTACAAAGAATAAAAGTAAACAGCGAATTTAGAGAACGAACAATTATCCATCGAAAACATTATACGCTAAAAACTTTTGTAAATTATATGAAATTCCAAAATCTGAGTTTTTTCTTCTATGTCAGTTGGCGTAAAAAAATATAGCCCATCTGAAAAAAATATTGGAGGGGCTCGAGCCCCACGGGCCCATATAATTCTACGCCTATGACAGATGATAAAGAAGTTAATTGTACTAATATATTAAGTACTAGCTGACCCGCCCGGCGTTGCCCGGGCCCATAATAATATTCTTAAATGAATCTGAAATTTTTATCGCAGGTCCGTACAGAAAGGGCTGGGTGGAGACAGTGCAAATTAAAAGGTTAATTTTTTTAATTTTTATATGTATCATACTTTAAACTTTTTTATTCCAAATTAACTGATGAATTTTATTAAAATGTAATTATATTTTCAATAATTTAATTTTTTATTTAAAATTTTTATATGAAAAATCAATCACAAATACAACATAACGTGTAATACTGAAAAAGAAATAATAAAATTGTAAGCAAATATTACTATATAGATTCTTTTTAAAAGTACCATCCAGCAAATTTATTTTTTAATAGAGTAAAGCCTGTTTATAACGGAATTCTGAAATAAACGAAAAAAAAAAAGTTCCAGCTCTCCCCCCCCCCCCCCTAAATGCTATTATTCCATTTAAATAACCTGCATAAAACGAAATTTATCACTGGTCGTTTTCGTCTAAGCAGGTTTTATTGTATCTTATTTCTGGGGGAGGGGGGGGGGGGGCGTAATAATATTCTTAAATGAACCTGAAATTCGTATCGCAGGTCCGTACAGTCAAAACTACTTGTCCTACCTGTCCGTACAAAATCACATTTTACGTCATGACAACATTTTGTAAACTTCTTGCTGCTGTTTAATTCGCATTTCCAATACAGTGCTTTGCAGAAATTGCACGTTTCACCCACAGTTATGCATGCCCGGAACGTTTAAATCAGTAATTTGGATTTCAGAAACAACGCGTGCATGCTACAGTTATTAAGCCTATTTTGCCGATCGCTTAACGGCGTTCCCTATTTGGATTTCGAATCTATTTCTATTCTACTCGAATTCGGCTTCTTCTGTACTTTCAAGCGTTCACCAAGATTTTTTATGGGCATTTCAAATGACATTTTGAAGCTACATAATTGCAGCGAAAGATATCACACCGAAAACACGAAAAGTAAACAAACCCGATCGCCATAAATCCTGCCAAGGACTCTTACACAATAGCCAATCAGATGCGATTCTAGGGCGTTGCCATTAAACAATAACAAATAATCGCGATTTCTGTGCCACGTACGTTAGCGTAATATATATATAGATTTTTTTTATTCTATTAATAAAAATAGTAATACAAATTGTGTTAATAAATACAAGCCCTGTATCATGGGTATCGTGAGTGAATTGTGCAATGTAGACAAGAAACTTCTTAATTATCGAAAGTGTGGCATTTCTAAGCATGGACATTCATAGACTGTTTATGAAAATGCAAATTATTTCTTTGTTTTCCAAATCTTTAACCTTCAGATGCAACAACACAATTACATTTCAATAATATTCATCTCTATATGATACGGAAGATATGATGTTGGAATAAATGAATTTCTAAGTAAGACATTTTACTGTAAAATATAATTTAAAGGTTCTATTTATACATACAAAAAAAAATCGATGACAGGTGAAGAAAAGTTGGACTTTTAATATTGAAACATAATTTCAACAAAAAAGTGTTTGTAAAAGTAATATTTCCTGGAGAACTTATCTATAAACACCCCAAAGAAATTTTCCTAATTACTCTAATATTGACATAAATTGTCTCAGCAATTCTATATATGGGGCATTCTCACATTTTTTTGACTTTTAAATCCCTGAATAATATTTTCTATTTTAGCACATATTCTTGTTTTTTTATTTCATATACTGGGGAACATCCCATTGCGTGACTGTATAACAATATTAATGAGATAAATAAGTTTTGGACGATGTTGGGGGTCCAAATATACCAGGAAATTCCTATACCACCCCGTGTCTCTGATGCTAATTTTTAAGTTTGGAGCTGTCTGTATAAAATTGCTTAGTTAAAAGTAATTCGATGTAATTTTTTTTCCAAAACTGGGACTATTGTTTTATATAAATATGTAGCAAAAAATAACCCTACACACATTTTTACTGTTGTTATTTTTTTTAAGTCTGTCACTGGATTTTAGATTCCATACCGTCCCTCTTGCTGAAATTATACAGAAAATCACTTCAGATGCAGCCACAAATTTTTTTTTTCATATTTTTTATCATGTAGAAGTATGCTAGAGAATGAATGACTAAAATTCTTTGACAGGGAATTTACTGCAGAATTTAAATAAGTATTTAAATATCAATTTCAATCATTGTGTTTTCATTGGTAGTCTTACCGTCCCCAAGGTTTATTCCTGCACTTTTCGAGGTAAATTAATTTTTTTTTTAATTTAATACAATGTAAATAACTGTTTCTAAAAATCAATGAACATTGTGGCTATCACTTAGTCTTAACATGATTTGCCTAAAAATAGGTGGTAATTTTTCTTACCGTCCCATCCTTACCATCATTTTTTTCCTCCTACACATCCCTTTTTTCCTATAGCAAAAAAGGTCGGTATACCGCCCCTTTTTTCAATTCCTACTATTAGCTCACATTCTCCCTATATTTATTTATTTATATATTTATCTTGTTCAAATTTTCAATCGTTAATAAAATACTCATTATCCATCCTATCAAGTTGAAATAATTTTTTTAAAACTTGTACTGGATGACAATTGATGTTAATACAGTTTTTTCAAATATTAATTCATTAATTAAATTTTAATTAATTAATTTTAGTTTTGCATGAGAAACAAAATGGCGGCCATTGGTTGTTGAAGATCAATTAAAGTATTTTCAATAAGGGGTTACCATAGGGGACCCTGTTCTGTCGCCAAATACAGCCAAGTTTGTCGCCAACTTGGCGATATATCGCAAAATTTGGCGGACAAAATGAGTCGCCAAAAGTGACACCAACTTGGCGATATCTCTAATATTTCGCCAAATTCCCATAGAGTTCCATTGTAAACCTACTTACTTATAGAAAATCAACAAATTGAGATATTTTAATGCAACAAAAACTAATATTAGCTTAAGGGATTATATTAAATTTTTCTTTGATGACCTAAGTAGGAATTTACTTTAAAAACAAAATTTTTATATTACTTGTTTTCCTATACCGTCCCTTCTTTAATACTTATTTAAGACAATGTTATACCAAAATTTTGTACTAAAAATACTACATTGCTATTATTTCTCATTTGAAAGTCCTGTGGGTACTATGCAAATTCATTATAAGTAAAAATTTAGAAGAAAATAAAAAGTTATAGTTGTGAAATGGTAAGGAGAATTAAACTCGCAAGTTTAACTTAAATCTCAGTTAAATAAAAAAATTTCGCTGCTGATCATTTTTTCTTTATTTTGAATCATTAAGGCATTTGTCCATAAGTATAAAATGTTATTTTAGAAAGTTTAATTTCATCAGATTTTTATTCCTGAAAGTTAAAAGATTGTGAGTATGCCCCATATAAACAATGATTAAAATGTTACTTAGCACTCTATTCTCTCGAAACCTTTATTTGAAATAAAGTAATAGAAGCATCCCGGAACTTTTTTTGGTACTTTTCGGTTAGCCGGGCACCAGTGTTATATATACATATATATATATATTCACACATATATATACATATAGAAATATATATATATATACATATGTGTATATATATATATATATATGTACATGTATGTATATATATGGGTATATATATGTGTATATATAACACTGGCACCCGGCTAGCCGAAATGTACCCTTTTTTTTAAATGAAACAATATATATTTCTTTAATCTTGGAGGAACTCTTTTTTCAATATTTTACTTATTCGTTTTCATAAATCAATATAAATCAAACAACAAAAATAATCTTTGTTAAAAACTGATATATTTAATTTGACAGTTCGCTAATTTGTTAAAAAAGATAAAGATTCAAATAATGATCGGGGAAGAACAAGAAAATTCCTTATAATTTATTTCATCCATTTTAGGTTAAACGAATCATAGATATTTTTAGTGCTGCCGAAGGCTACACGCAGAGGCAGGATCTATGGATTTTTAAGCAGATTTCATAACAAATACTACCTATTGCAGCCGTTGCCATGGTGCAACTTTCCAAAAAAATGTTCATAACATTTCATTATATGACCGAAAAACCCAAAACCACCCCCACCTAAAACGTGTATATATATACTAGGGGTTCAGACCTCTGCGAGCTACGCCCGCCAACCCCCGTTCAGATTTCGCAGCCTCTGAAAATATAGTAATGTGCCCTGTTTGAAAAATATTAACAGGTTACGGAAGATTGAATGATATTATCGCCATAGTGGCGGCTATCTTCTGTAATCAGGTTGTCATGCTTCTCCGTTTGAATGAGGCATTTTTTTGTTACCCTGCCTCATCCATCATTATCGTAACACTATTATTTAGTATATTGATGGCCCAAAAATTGTGTAGATTAAACCTTTTTGGCATTTAAAAAGATATTTATAGCAAAATTAAAATATCAATTTGTTGTTAATTAATCTACTGGCAAATCGTACGTGTGCATAAATTGTAATTTTTTTTTGACACAGAGAATATTTATTGTATGCAACTGAATTTAACTAAGTGTGTAGCCTCCATGAACTTGTGCAGACTCGTTATTATTTTTATTGAAATTTAATTCCTCTTGTTGTTATGGGAACACACACACACACACAAAAAAACAATTTCTTTGGAATTGAAGTCTCGCATAGATATATTTTTTATCTTTAACTGTTCGTCAATATTATCATTTGTCGATTACGACGTAATAACTCCCATTTCTTCTTTTAACGCATATTAATGAATTTATCATTTTAAAGTTTTATTTCTCTTTTAAATATTCACGTGAAAATTTGTTTTGTTGTTAGAAAGGAGGTTTTATTATTTGCGCTGCCTTAGAATTGACGACAAACGTTAAAAAATGCATCCCGCAATATGAAATAAAAGTCTCGTAAATATATTTTTAAATGTAAACTGTTCGGCAGAACTATGGGTATTGGAATTGGCTATTTTAAATATGACGTAATTTCCCGCATTTACTGTTTTTAATAAATTTATTATTTTAAAGTTTTTTTTTCTCTTTTAATAGTCATAGTAAATACAATTTTTGTGACGTAATTTTCAATATTTTCCTGCTTTTATAATGTAATTATTTAATTCTGAAGTTTTTTCTGTTTTAAATAGTCACGTGTAAATAATTTTTTAATCGCAAGGAAATATTATTCTTTGCACTGTTTCTACGACTGGCAACAATTTGAAATAAAATCCTTTCTAAAATATGCAAAAATATCTCTTGAAATGATGAAAATTTAATTAAACTAAATAAGAAATTATTATTTATTTAATATTAACATTTAATGAATTATTTTTCACATTTTCTTGAAAAACATAATTTAATAAGAACATTGATTGAAATAAAATATTTCAATTTAATTTGAAAATGGTGTAATTGAAGAAATCTAGTTATACTTTTTCTCACTTTTTCTACAAAAATTGAGTAATTTGGTTTCCATCGTTAGATAAATTTCATTCAAATTAGAAAAAAAATTAATATTTCGAAAACTTATTCGAATTTAAAAATTCTAATACCAGTTTTGAGATCTGGGGATCAATACGGATTTTTTGTGTTAATTACATCGCAAAATATTCCATATTTTAGGAGAAATCGCCGTGAAACATAATCAGTTGTTTATTCAGTCGTTTCATAAATTCATTTCATTAGGATTTTATATATATAGGGTAGATATATATGTATGTACTAAATTTTGAAATTTTGTCCGCACTATAAAAGTGGAAATTATGCACGGATCGTCTTCAAACTCACCAAAAACATTGAGATGGCTAATATCTCGGCGGGGATTACAAATGGGCAAAATCGGCCCAATGGGTGTGGAAATGGGGAGCGTGAAAACAGGGTTTTAGAGTGAAAAATATTCAGAACTTCGTCAGTTCTAGAGATATCAAATCCAATTAAATTTATTATAAATTTTCTTAATAATATCTACAACTGTTATATTGATAAGTTTTTGATATGAGCAACTCTTTCCGCAAAAAAATTATAAGCGAAAAAAAAGGGTGGGGGGAGGGGGTTTGAAGAAGAAATATATCATAATTTCTACAATTCACAAGATATCAAATCTAATAAAATTTATTATAAATCTTCTTAAATTATCTACAACTTTTATATTGACAAGTTTTTAATAGGACCAAATCTTACAGTAAATACAAATTAAGAATACATAGCGGTTGAATAAAAAATATCGCATTAACATGATTCTGTTAAAATCAGCTCTTACAGAAAAATGAAATTAAAATCTCGTCAAAAGTAGAAAGATAAAATTGTTAAACTGGGTTTATTTCTAATCTTCATTGTTTTTGTTGGATTTTTAATCTTTATTTATTTATTTATTTTTATGGATTTCTAGATAGGAAACTTTGAATAAATCGATGGCTGTATTCTTACCTTAAAACAACCTCATTTTGATAATAGGTAAAGTAGGCTTCGGAATTTTAAACTAAAAACAAATGAAATATTTTCTAGGAAAATGATATGAATTCCTCTAAAGAAATTACTATATTTACTCAAAATTTGACGTAAAAAGTTTCAGCATTTTTTTTTTTTTTTTTTTTTTTTTTTTTTAAAGGATGTTTTACATTGAATTTGTTCAAAAACCGTGTTTTATTTAATACTAATAATAAAGCAGCAGCAGATTAACTTTTTTGGGGATAGGGGTTTTGGAAGGTGAATATTTTCTTGCAATAAATGCTTATACATTTCTTTTGTCTTTGACCAATGTTTTTTTATTTTTATTCATTCTTTTTTATTAACCAAAAATAGAGGAAAATATTACTTTATTTAAAAGTAATGTATTAAATTTAACAATCCACTATTTTTTTAAATGTCAAATTTTCGAAACATCGCTGTTTAAGGAATATAAAATTATATTTATTTTCTTTTATTCGTTACAGAAATTAGTCAGAGAAGTGTTATTAACACTACACGTAAAGATAAGAATTTCTGGATATTTTTTCTTTTTTATGGATTTCTTAGTCTGCAACTTTATTCTATAATATAATTTAATAGTTCTTTTTCTTACTTAATAAAAGCTCTTATTGATATTACCTAAATGAGGCTTGAGATTTTTTAGAATAAAGTTGATAAAAAAATGAACGAAAGAGAAATATTTTCTGCTGATCTTAATGTCAATCGTTTGGAGGTTTTTCTGTAAAGATAATAATTATTAAGTAAAATGGGTCACAAACTCTTTGTTAAAACTGTGATTTAAAAAGGTACTTTAATCTCTATTTTTTTGAACCCATGATTTTAAATCAGAATTAGAAATGTCTCCGCAACGAATGCGATTTTTTTGCTTTAATTTTTAAACGAAGCTTATATATGAGAGGTTCACAACCATAGTAGACCAAGCCTATTTTGAAAAAAAAAAAAGATATTCTATTTAGATAGATATTAGATAGATATAGATAGAAGAGATATTCTATTTAGAAGGTGCATAAAATCTGTTTTATCCTCTCCCACTGTGAATCAAGTCTGTTTTCACATACCTTCTCATATATGTCATCTGTTTACAGACTTGGTTTACTGTGGGAGTGGATAAAACAGATTTTATGCACATTCTAATGGACTATCTCATTTTTTTTTCCAAAATGGACTTGGTCTACTATAACTGTGAGCCCCTCATAGTCTTGGACCACTGCTTAAAAAGTAAAATATTCAGGGTTTTGTTTTTATAAACAATATAATGTCTTTGTTGAAAATTAATGTATGAAATTTTAGTCTGCTGTTTTGTTAGAACAGAATGTTTGCGAAATATCATCTTTCAAAAATTTAACATTTGTATATATCTTGTTTCATTTCTTTCAGATGAAAGCACTCGGAAAAATCTTTGAATTCTGTGGAAATCCCAACGTCGATGTAGGAATTCATACATTTATTTATATATTTCTATGTACAAAAATTAACAGCCTACTTTTTGAAAGGCAAAGTTTCGGAAAATCATCGGCCAAGCAATAGACAATTAAATAGGTAAATTTTTTGATTGATTTACGGATTTCTATGGTGGAAACTGTACTATAAAAAGTAATTTTATGCTACATTTCTGAATTTCAAATAACTAGATTTTGAAAATATGTAAACGGTGCTCGGGACTTTGAATTTAAAAACAAAATCAATTAAAAATAGGCTTATGAAAGAGCAATTTTTTATATGGAACATAATGTAAAGCGCTTAAAGAGATGTATACAGTGTAATTCATAAAGATCGAAACAATAGTCTATTTACTTAAATATTCCCCTAGACACGTACTTCCAATCGCAAAGTTTCATAAAAAAGGTGAAAAATTTGATTACATAATTTGCATCCTCATGGAAAATACACAGACTGCATTTTTACATGATCCTCGTAGGTAAAATTTTCACTTAAAGACATTTTTTCTACCCACTCCTGATTTAAATGCAAAAAAATCATCTTTATATCTTCAAAACTCACAGAGATATTAAAATCCAAAATTCGGGACCTGCACCACTTAAGCATAGCTTTCAGCGACATGATATTGATGCTTTTGGAATGTAAAATAGGGATCATCCACAGATTATACGTTATTAAAAGTCGATTTCAGACAGTGTTTCTCCTTTCGGACATAAAATATCAGCATATAGATTTTACGTTAAACGTGCTTCCGAAATAGGCTAGATCTCTGCACGGGTCGAAATATCCAAGCGCGAGCACTGCCCGCCCCATAGAAAAAAGTTCGGTCCTGCCCAGACCGGTATAAAAATTAAAAGTCAGGCTCGCGAACCGGACCGTCCCGTGCAAAAAAAAATTAAAGGCTCGGTCGGTATCAATGTTAAAAGTTCGGCCCAAGCACTGCCCGTAAAAAATTATTGGCCCTGCCCGGTATAAAAGCTAAAATTTCAGCCCTAGTCCGGCCCGGCCAGACTGAATTTCTACAAAACATGGATTTTTACGTCGATATGGTTGAAAATTGATTCGTGCGAGTTCTGAACAAAAATACATTTTTCAGCTTTTTTTCCAGAATCTTCATTGTTAACAAGCGCCCGAGGCTTTGATATTTATTTTTTTTTAATGAATCTCTATTTGTATGTAAATGTTTCAATTATCCTTATTATCATTTATCCATATTCCATGATTTTGAAAAATGCTATACAGTAAAATATTGCAAGGTGGAAACAAATGGGAAAGAAAAAAGATGCGTTATAGACAAGTTTCCTTTTTAGCAGATATAAATGTATTTTATTCTTTTCTGACGCATTATATTAATTTTGCATGGATAATCACATGTTTCCATTTAAGACAGGATTCTGTCATCAGGAGGTTCTTTTTCACAAGTTTTACCTTATTTTAATTTTATTGCCTTGAAATCTACAGTTCTTTAAAAAGAATAAATTTTAAAGTTTAATTGTCGAATAATGGCAATACAAAAATATATGTATTTTTTGAAAAACTTTTTGGGCGGGCCAAATTTTACTGATTTTTGTATTGACCAGGCCATCAGGCCCGAGACAATGATTTTCATGCGGATTGAGTCGAAACCGGGACTGAAAATTTCGGCCCGTGCAGAACTAGGAAGAATGAACCCAATGCCGACTCGTTATGGAAATAATATGTTAGGCCCGTCCCGACTGGATCCTTCAGAAAAAGTAAGGTGCGAGCCCAGCCCAGTCCCACCCGGGAAAAGTTATCTGAATCAGAAGTGCAAGCTACAGGAAAGAGTTACTTAAGACACCTGTAAGCTTTTAAAGGTCAAAGGCTTTAAAAGGCATTTAAACATTCTAGTAGGAGACAATCTTTGGTTAAAACATTAAATCCGTTTTTGTGCTTGATGGGTTTTTTCACTATTTCACTTCTTTAAATTGTTATAAGTTAAGAATTGTTAAAGATAAATAGTTCAAACTTGGAACACGTCTTTTTCATTTATTTTACGGTAATTTTGTTTCGGCAAATTTGAAAAAAAAAAAATTATTTCTGAAAATATATATTTTTAAACATAAGTTGCATCATTTTTTATTTGAATTTTAAATATTTTCATTTTTTTAAATATATATTTAAAAAAATACCGAAACAAAATTCAAACTAATATTTTTATTTTTAATTAAATGAAAAATTTTGAAATTCGATAAATAATATTTCTTATAACGATTTTAAATTCCGTCACTTAAGAAAAATGAAATTATTTTTGAAACTTTAGGATGTGATTTTGTTTCAAAATTACATGATTAACAGTCACAAAAAAATTTAAATTTCTAATCCAAAAAAAAAAAAAAAATGTTTGTTTCTTGAATTACGCGCATTTCAATTTGTATCTAATCCTTTAAAGACTGCGAGTTATTTAAACAGGTATATCTCTGTGCGGTTTGCAGGTATCAAGATGGACATTTTTGTGACTAATTTACGAATGGATAAAGAAATATTTTCTAACTGGAAATATTACGGCTACGGGGGCAGTATAAAAATTTTGTTTGTGTATTTTCTCCAATAAACCCCCTATGGAGTTACAACTTATGTCATAAAATTTTGCACCTTTTTAATGAAAATTTGCAATTGGTAGTATGTGTCTATGGGCAATATTTAAGGAAATAGGCTATTGTTTCTGTCTGTACGAATCACACTGTATAAGTATTCTAATTATAACGTAAAATGTCACAGCAAGTTTCAGTCTATAAAATTATTGAAAGTGTACTTTACACTCTATTTAATAGAAAACATGCTTTTATTTCAGCACTAAAATTATCTCCGTAAAAAGCACCAGACAGGGAAAACTGGGTTTCATTTTAAATGAGCATTCATAATAACATATAATTTTTTTTTTCGAAAATTTCAAATTAGTCAGTAAGGAAGTTTTTGTATCATGGAATTTCGACGAATCGGTATTATTTCATGAATGTTTCATACTGAAATTCCCAATTCCCATCTTATTATTTTTTTACTCTATTTTTCTTTCTGATGAATTAACATTAAATATGCCTAATATAATTTTCTGGGTTGCATGCATGTGTAAACATTTGAATTGTTGTAAATTAATTGTGAAACTAAAATGAGAAAGTAAAATAAAAATGGTAACTATAAATTTTTCAAAGTAATAGATTATTTTATTATCCGAAATACACTGTTTATCGAGCTTTGTCCAGAATTCTTGGCCAATTCGCGAACTGGGCAAGCTTCGGACTTTGGACGCAACATATGTTTGTATCTCTCTATTCTAAAAAAAAGTAACTACCGCTGTCACCGCCGCCGCCGCCGCCGCCGCCGCCGGTTTTGATTTTTTGTGACCGGAGGCCTTTCTTCGTTAATATTAACAAAAATAATGCATACAAAAATATGAAAATCGGTGGTTTTATACAGAAATGTTGGATAAACACGCTGATGCAGACAGTTTTCAAATCGAAGAATTATTTTAAGAGTTATTTAATGCTAAAGTTGGACAAAATCGTTCCACTAAAAAAGTTTTATAGCAGCAAAAACTATACATGGCAGTGTAATCATTTTTAGATCATTTTATGCGTTAGAATTTGCCGGAGTGCAGATTGCATTAATTTTTTTATTTTGACTCATTTTTTCAGGTTTTATTTCTATTTTAAATTCAAATTTTCAGCATTTCTAGAGATATTTTTTACAGGTTTCAGAAAATTGTACTAATTTAAACGGTTGCCAACTGTATAAAAAGCGCAAGCAATAATGTTTGCTTCAAATTAAAAATTTATTTACACGTGACTATTATAAACAGGAAAAAAACTTTCAAATTAGAATTAAATAATTACGTATAAAAAGCAGGAACTTATTAAAAATTACGTCATAAAAAGTATACACGTGAATTTTAAAAGAGAAAGGATATTTATAAAATAATAAATTCATTAACATGCGTTAGAAGTCTTAGGAGAAATTACGTCATATTTACGTCACATTATAGTTATTACATAAAATGAACACAAAATAATATTGCAAAAAAGTTTAAATTTAGAAATTGCGCTAGACATTTATTTGATATTTTGAGAATTAATTTAAAATGTCTCATTTAAAGGAACTTTCTTTTCGTTTTGTTAAAAAATACCAGGAGACAAAGACTCTCTTTACTTAATTCCTTTTATATTAGCTTATTTTGAAATATTGTTACACGTGTATACGTCATCAAGTTATTTTTATTTCGACGTTTTATTTGTGTTTTTATTAATGTTGTACGAATTTATTTGTTCTTTCGTTATTTAAAATAAAAATTATATCAATTTGTATAATTTGGCGATTTATATAATTTGGCAAAATTGGTCGACAGGATAATCAAGTAGTACCGCAGCGGATTTGGCGTTAAAATTCCCCAATCAAAGAGAAATGAATAGAAATTCGTTTATAAGGAAATCGCCACTGTTTTTTAAATTATAATTCAATCTTTCGAAATCTTTTTAAAGCCGATCAAATTAGCGTGCATTTAGAGTCTGCGGTGTCTGGACGGGGGTTGGCGAGCGTAGCTCGTAGGGGGCCGAGCCCCCTAGTATATATATATAAACATATATTGTGTCCAGTTACAGTTGATTACAAAAGATCGCAACTGGCCGTGGTTGTATCATTCAATTGCGTAAGCGGGTAATTTTGAAAAAAAATAGAGCAAGTTATTAAGTTTTTAAAACTTGCAGGTGTGAACGGGGGTTTGCGGGCATAGCTCGTAGGCAAAAGAGCTCCCAAGTAAAAAAAAAAAAAAAAAAAAAAAAAGAAAAGAAAAAAAAACTATTTACGTTCATATAAGAAAGGATCTTTCGTCCAAAATCTGTTTAAAAAATTTATTAATTTTTCTTAGCTTGAAAGCTCGAAAATTTCAATAAAATCTATTCTTTTCAAAAGATTTAAGTTAATCACACGAACTGGAGTCAGAATTAAGAATTTTCGTCACAACGTTACAGCCCCGCCTCAACCTTCAATCCTCTTCGCAGATAAATTTGAATTGTTATTATTATTATTTTAAGTTCACGTGTTTAACAATTATTTTAAAAAGAATTTCAGAGGGCAGATCCCCAACCTCCTTTCTCCCAAATGAAGAATATTAATAAATTGTTTCAATTCGTCATTTTTAATATGTATTTTTAGATTTTTAATATGTATTGTTATATTTATGTATTTTTTTTATGCTGGTATACAGCACAACAAGCAACATTTAAAAACAGCTTTTCACGTAAGGTTCTGATAAATAAAAATATCAGTTTAATTTATTTCATGTTTATGTTCTCCATATAAAACGGAAAAAATGGATCGCAGTTAAATTTGTTCGGATATCTTGCCCCTTGTTGAATTTTCTACAGTGGGCATCCATATTGACAAACAAATATATCGAGTGTTTTGTGTACGTATAATTAGTTTTATGGTGAATACGTAATGCCAACATAAAGAAAAGTGCATTTACATTAAATTTAAATCTTGTGCATTGCCCAAGCTATTTTCCACTCTCTCTCTCTCTTTTTCCTTATAAAGAACGTTTTTTTATGAAACTTTAAAGTACCTGAAAGTTAAATTTACTTTGTTTATTCTATGACTTATCTTAGTTTTTTAGCGTCGCACAATCACCTTATAGTATCAGTTTTTGTATTTATTATATCGGAGTTCTGTGTCCTTCACATCCATACATCGTTAATAAGCTAATTGTGTTTTATTTGGCAAAGTATGTTAATTAATTTTAAGGCAACTTCACCATTGATGATCTTTAAAAATATTTTTTTATTCTAAAAAAATATAGCATTAATAAAATATAATAATCCCAATTAATCCCTTTCTTATTTGGAAAAATGGAGTAAATTGCCACCCCACCATTTTGAAGAAATTTAAGTAAAAAAAAAAAAAAAAAACAGATAAAGCATTATTTGTGCGGGCTCATAAAAACAAGAAATAATTATTTTCCGAAAAAGAAAAAACTCACGAAAATGTATCATCTGCCGTATGTCACGTGAGTTATTGAACTTACAAAGGATTCGGAAATTCTTTTAGCTTCGGAAATTTTTCTTTCTGACTTTTTAAAATATTTATTTAAATTCAAATTATTAATATGTTTTATATAAAGTATCAGATTAAATGGATATGGTGGATATTAAGTGATAAAAAAGAAAATTCTCCCTTTTGGTAAAATTTAGACTTAAAAACAGTTGCGAAACATTCAAAAATCGCCATACGAATTCTGAATAAACTTTAATAGAAATAAGACAAAAATACCATAAAGGGAAAAAGTTGTATTTGGATTAATTTTATGAGTAGCTCAAACTCGAGCAGAAAACTTATAAAATCAGGGAAATAGTTATTTTTCCCCTAAAATAAGTAGTTAAAAATAGTAACCGAAAGTAAAAAAAAAAAAAAAAATCTAGATAAATGTTCTTAACTAGTGTACTAAAGATAAATTATTTGTCACTGTTGTTGTTTATTTTTACCCGACTGACAAGAAGGGTTATGTGTTTCACGTGTATCTGGGTATATGGATTTCTTTATACCCTCGAAACATCCCAACGGCTGGGTGGATTTTAATGTATGAGGTCTAATCGATTCGTCTTAACCGTCCGATGGTTATAGGCTAGATTTGTTTTTATAAATTCAAAATGGCAGTAGACACGAAAAAAAAAATTTTCCGGACCATGCTGAGTGGCATATCATTGGATAGGTCTTTCAAAATGAAGACGATGTTTCATTGACTATTTTACAGTCAGAAGCTCCGTTTAAATATTACACAACCTGGAAGTTGTGTAGGTAGGATCTCTAGCTTTACTGAAACTCTAACCATCATAGACATCTACAGGCTTCACCAAAACAGTGTTTATAGATACGAACTAACAATTAACACAACTTAAAAGTGATCAATGCAAGTAAATAAAAATATAGGTAAGTAATAAAAAAAATAGTTTAACATTGATAAGAAATAATTAATTAGTTCGCTTTTTACGCAGACAGGTTTTTTGATTTTTTTAAATTTAATTTTTACTTGTAAGTTTTTGGAATGGGGATAGGGGACAGGTTAAGAAATAGTATGTGACGTTTTTCAAATATTCACATTTTATTTTATAACTATTTAGAATAGTAATTGAACTTCAAGTTGAAAGAATTTATTAACTGATAAAATTAAAATAAAATGTCAAACTTTTGACAATACTGTAACTGCCTTTAAAATATGCAAACCTTTGCGAAGAATATGCAAACTTTTGCTACCCGACAGATAAAAAACTCGGTTTCACTTTTTAATCAGCATTCATAATAGTATAAAAAATATATATAATTTTTTTTTTTTATTTAAACTGTAAACAAGTTTGCATATTATGGAATTCGGAGTCGGTAACATTAAATAAATTTTTGATACTGAAATTCACATTTTTTTTTCTTTTTTTAACCATGCCTTGCATTTTTTAGTTAATATGAAATAGCCATAAGAAAGCGGGACATTTCGGTTTCGACAACTTCGATCCTGCTGTTTTGGTCCTAGCCATTTCGGTACATTATCCTGCAAGAGGAAATTTTGTGTATATGAAAAATGTGACATAATTTTGTAGGAAACATTGTCGAGCTTTTTAGCGGAAGGCCTTTAAATTTTAGTATAACGCGAATATAAGGACCAGAATATATTCAAAATCGTCGGGAGGGGAGTGGGGGTGATATTATCCAGATTATCTTTCCTCATAGTATGTTAGAGTAATAATAATAGTACAAAATAACAAAGATGACAGGAAAAAACAGAAAAAATACTTTATTTTTTTAAATTTTCACAGTCTTATTTGCTGTTTTGTATTTAATACTTTTATTTGAAGGAAAGTTAATGTAGCTGAAAGACTATAAGCTCTCCCCCCCCCCTCTCCCAACACACAAACACCTCCACTGAAACAGGTTAAAAATATTCTGGCACCGGGATCTAATTTATTTGTTTAATAACATACAGTATTTTATTAATTGATTAACATAATTTTAGAAAAATTTAAAACATTCATTTGTTATTTTAAACAGTGTTAGTGAATGAAAGGGGTCAAATTAAAGTAAATTACATAGAGTGTACACTTGTAATGAAATATAAAGAAAAGAATAACACAAATCTTTACAAAATAATAATCATAATAATAATAACAATGACTTTAAGTAAAACCAACGAACAATAATAACTTTAAAGCCAATAAAAATATTTTATTAGGAACTTTTGAAAATCTATATAAATAAAAAAAGTTCTCAAAAATAAAATTGTTTTTATTAAATGTGCTTGTTAATAACAATTCATTTTAAAAGAATTCAATTATTAATTGTTTATACAGCTAAATTATGAATTACTTGTTTAAAAATTATTACATGAACAATGTAATAGTTATTACTGGGTAAATGCAAATGTATATAGTTTTTAAAATTTCGATTACTTTAATGTTATTAATTTCTGTAGAATGTATAAGAATGATAAGAATTCTCAGGATAACTATGTTGTTTATTTATTTGTTAATTTATAATACTTTATTTTATCATTTTCTGCTATTTAAATTTAATTAATTAATAATTTCTGGATCTTTATGAATTGTAAAGTGTAACTGTTCTTGAAAAAATCAAAATTGTCATCCGGATAATAATATCACCTAACACTACCAAGAATTATTTTTACATATTGGTACAATGTTGCATTATTATTATTATTAATTAACAATTACTTAGAGCTTATGTTTTTGACTGATTTTTTTTTAAATTGCTTTTTTATTTTTTGTGAAAAATAAATCAAAAAGTTTTTAATAAACGCATTAATTGATGAATAATTACTATTTATTAATCATTAAAATATTTAGTAAGTTTAGTATAAAAAATAAATTAATATTTAATTAAATATAGTTTTTAATTTAATGTATTCTTAATTTATGAAATTAATAACTTTATTAATATACATTATAAAATTTTTGTTTAATATAATTTAATACATAATATAGTTATATATTTAGTTTATCAGTTATTTTATAGTAGCTATGAACTAAAATTTAATCTTTACGAAGACACTGTGAATTTTCGAAGTTTGTGAGTAGCACTTATTCATTACACTTAGGCGTAAATTTTCAAATCTTCGAAGGAAGGTATAGTTTGGATCACATTAAGAATTCGCCCCCCCCCCCTTTACCATATTCCTAGACCACCTCTTGATTTTCAAAATTACTTATGGAACCTCACCTTTTATTACGCATAACTTTAAATATATATTAATCTCATTATTTTAATCTGTGTCTAATCGATAATGTATATAAGTAATTAAAAATGTCTGCGCAAAAGTAAAAAACAACTATCTAAAAGTACCAATTGCCGAAAGTCACATGTCGTCTCCACTTTCGAAGGCTATGGAACTTGTTTCAGCTGTTTATCTTTTCTTAATTCTTTAATCTTAATTCTTAATAATAATAATAATTATTATTATTTAAAATCGGTTCTAAATTAAATACTTTATTAAAGCGTGTAAAATATTAGATTGGATGGATATGGCATCAAATATATATTGCGAAAAAACATGCCTATCAGAAAAAAAATTAGGTTTAATATTTAAATCAGCATTTATAATAACAAATAAAAGAGGGTTAAAAATTAAGTTATTGTTTAACATTACAATTAAGTTTCTAAATATGTTTGGGAGTTATAGAATTTAGAGTAGGTAATATTGAACGAATGTTTGATAAAGAAATTAACATTGCTTATGTTTTTTTTTTTTGGTTTCTTTTTCACTGTTGAGTAATTATTACATATCCCGAATGTAATAATGTCAATTACGTACATGTTTATACATTTGAGGTGTGTAAATTTTTTTAATTTATATTTTTCGAAACTCCTAATTTTTTTACTTAATAAGGAAAGGTTAGAGGGATAGTGTATTGGGCTTAAAATTAAAAGGATAGGTTTTATGCTGTTAAAGAACTATTGCGAAAATATTAAACCAAAATAACCTATCATTAGCAGATAAAACCACAATATACTTGCAGTTGCTATTTTATATAAATTGAGATATTTTAAAATTAGAAAATTTACTTTTTAACTGCTAATTATTTATTAGGTCTTACAAAAAAATAATGTAACAACTTAACCAATGGATAATTTATTAATTTCATTTTATTACTACAGAGACATTCTAATATGTATGTATTAAGTGAGAACATTATTAAGGTGAAATTAACTTAATTAATAATTGGGGACATAAATGATTAAATTATAGAGATATTTTTAAAAATATTTTCCTAAAATGATAATAGTTCAATATCAACTCAGTCAGAAATAGCAAAAGACAAAGTAGTATAACAGCAAGATTTGATTTTTGCTCTACAGTTAAAAACTTTTTTTTTGAGATACATGAAAAATACATTTGCTTGGAAAGTAATTATTTATTGAAGGCAAGCATTACGATTTTAATATGTACGGTTAGATTTTTTAACGAAATATTTTTTTAGCTATTCTTTAAGACACATAAATTATGGTTTGAGTTAAAAAATATTAAAACGAGGATTATACAGTGAAAAAAAATGATAAAGAAGTTTAAAACTCTGGTATGCAAAACTGCTTTTAATTTGTGGATTTAATTAAACTTTTATTTTTTATTTAAATAGGCAACTAACTCAAAACGGCAATTAACACGATACCGTAGCATAGATGAAAAGAATACGATCTGTAGCAATTTCAAAGATTATTAACATTTCTGAAAACGTGAAATGCATTAAAATAATATCAATGCATAAAAATGCACAAAAATAAAAAGTACTTACTAAGATCCATGGTTATATGCAATCGGTAGACTACTCTTCCTATTACAGCACTTAACAAATTACTGGAATATAACGTACTAGCAACACAGCTATATGGTACTAAATGAAAGGAAGTTTATGGCCACTTCGATGCCAACAAGAAAGTTTAAAGCACCTAGAAATGTTTAAAGGGATAAAATCGCATGTGCTTGGTTGGTACCACCCACTTTTCATTCTAATATAAGATATACCTTTGTTAAAAGCAATTGCTCCCCAAGAGGGGTGAATAAGATTGACACTCCTTGCCCTTTATCAACAAAACGTGAAATTTAACAAAGGATTAAGTTATTTCAAATCTTTTAAAGGGTACATATAAGATTACTCTGTAAAAATACTTATAAATCTTGGAAGTAAATTTTAGAAATGAAAGAAACAGAAAAAAGACAAAGGCCACTAAAAGAAGTAAACCAACAGATCTTAGAAATAGCACCATTGTTGCATATTTCTAAGATCATACATACCCTTTGCTAGTTTGACATGTAGAGGCGTCAAAATGCGATAAGACATTAAGTCCACAATGTGTTTATTTCAGCTGTACAGCAACATTTTCAATGTGCTTTGTAATGTTTACAAATACCGAGGATTTTTTTTAATTTACTAACTTACTAATTTTATTATATATTAATAAGCAGGGTACTACAGATTATAGTTACAAGGTCTTGTCTAGTGCGTATTGCGCGCAATTTGTGCAATAGTCACATGTGCCTTCATAATTGTCTATGATTCGGATGATTCTAAGTCTGGACATTGGAGAATCATGATTTTTTTTATGAAAGTCCAAAAGGTTTCAGAAATTTTAACTCTTCAAATGAAACGACGCAGATAAATCTTGAGGTCAACAGAATGCGACACGCTTTTGCAGGAATTTAGGATAGAAATCGTACGTTAAAACATGTTAATGGTTCTATTCTAACTTTAATATGTCCTCATTTTGATCATAGTACGATTTGGGACTTTTAGTGTAAAAAATATATATTTTTGTTTAAGTTTACTAAAAAGCCATATTTCTGGGAGCAATTATATATATTAATCGCTCAGAAAACTGCCTATAATTACTCTAATTATGACGCAAAATGATTAACCAATTCTCTATACAAACAATGTTTAAGGGAATTCTTTACTCTCGATTATCTCGAGACCAAGTTTTTAAATCAGTCCAGAATTATGTCTACAACAGATAAATTTTCTTTTTTTTTTTTTTTTTTTTTTTTTTTTTTTTTTTTAATGAAAGATTATATTTTCCTTCAGTCTTAGATCGAAGTTTTTTTTTTTAAATTTACTCATTCGCTTTTATTTAAAAAAAAAAATGCTTTTCCTGCATATCTGATTTATTTAATTTGACAGTCCGCTATTTTATTGAAGAAAAAAAAAACGAAATATCGTCGGGCAATGACTAGATATTTATATATATATGTGTTGTTTTATTTGTTTTAGATTAAACCACCTAGAGTAATTTTTCGTTCCACGGAACACTACGCTGCCGGGTTAAGAACCTATGGATTTCTAGGGTAGAAACGTCAATGTAAAATATAACTTATTTGTTGTATTCTTTCTTTAATGTAACCTCACATTGATAACAAGTTAAGGAGGCTTGCGATATTTAATCTTAAAACAATCGTTTAGCAAATTTATTATAGGACAATATTTTCAGGAGAACCCAATATAAATGGCTCAAAGAAATTCCCATATATACTCAAATTATGATGCAAAATGCGTCAGCATTTCTCTGTGAAAATAATGATTAAAAGGATATTTTATACTCGGTTTTTAAAAAAAATTTTAACAGAAGTATCAAGATTATCTCAGCAATGGATAGAATTTTCCTCCTTTTTTTAAAGTAAAAACGTACATATTTCTTTATACTTGGACAACACATTTTTAAATTTTTCGCTCATTCTTTTACGTGAATCTAGAAAAAAAGGTGATCGGAAAAAACAAGAGCGGAAAAAACTGGACCGGAAAAAAACGTGACAAGGAAAAAAGGTGACCGGAAAAAATGTGACAAAGAATTGTTAAGTATCGAACTTGTATATAAATAAATGCTAAAAACTAAAGTGCAGCTTTTTACAGCGTAGGGGATGGGGGGGGGGGTACTGAGTTAATGGCTGAGTTAGACAATTCTAAGATTTGGTCCAAGAAAACGCAATTTTAACATTTCATTATGAGAAGTTTAGTATGACTTCTACAAAGGACAAGTTAGTGCTTTCTACGGAGAAGGTGGTGGGGGGAGGGGGTATTAAGGAAATACAATTTATTGATTCTTAGTTTATATATAAGCAAAGATATTTTATAAGGCGGAGGGGGAGGGAAAAAATTACGTACACAGCTTGTAAAGGGAATAAAATAAAAACGAAGAGAGGGGGCATTTTCTTTAGAGGAATTTTTTCATTATCCTACTTTTTGCTCGCAGGCTATCAAAGCCCATGGGCTAATGTGCACGCAGGTTCTGTATGTATGTATGCACTTACGTCTGTATGTACGTAACGCGATAACTCTCGACAGAAACATCCGATTTGCTTTAATTTTTTTCCAGGTTCATTCTGATAAGGCGCTTCCCTGATTAGTTTTGGGGGTTATTGGTTAAGAATAAAGGGTCTACTCCCCCAACTTAATTTAGATAAATGGGTTTTTCATGCAGAATTATTCGATTTGCTCCAAAATTGGTATACCGATTTATTATGTCAAGAAGGTTCCATGATTAGTTTTGGAGATTCATTAATTAAGTATACACAGGGTAAAGGGGGCTAGACCCCCCTTAATTTAGATAAATGGGTTTTTCATGCAGAGTTATTCGATTTGCAGCAAATTTAGTATACCGGTTTATTATACTAAGAAGCTGCCTTGATAAAATTTGGAAGTTTATTGGTTAAGTATGAAGAGGCGGGCGGGGGCTAGTCCCCCCTTAATTTAAATAAATGGGTTTTTCATGCAGGGATTTTCGATTTGCTTCAAGTTTGATATATCGGTTTATTCCGATATGGCGCTTCCTTCATTAAGTTTGGAGATTCGTTGGTTAAATATAAAAGGGGGCAAGTTCCCTCTTCTTAATTTAGATAAATAGATTTTCATGCCGAATTATTCAATTTATTTTAATTTTTTCTGTGTTCACTCTGATAAAAACCTTTCCTGATTAGATTTGGAGGTTTATTAGTTAAGTAAACAGCTTAATTTACCGATATGCCTTTTTTATGCAGAATTATCTGATTTGCTTCAGATTTGGTATACTGCATACCAGTTTATTATGTTAAGGAGCTTCCCTGATTAAATTTGGAGGTTCGTTGGTTAAGTATAAGGGGGGGGGGAGTGGAGGCAAATCCCCCTTCATTTATTTTTTGAGGTGCATTATTCTTTGAAATAATAGTATAATATACAATTAGTGGGAACAGCCTGTGAGCTCAATGCCACCAGTTTAACTGGGCACTTTTTTTTATTTAGGTAAGGGCAGATTTGTGAACGTAATAAAATAGATAAATATGAGATACAATTTTGAGATTAGCCTACTAACATCAAAATATGACATTTTACTCAGGGATTTCCTCAGGGTTTTATCCTGTGCTTATCTATTGCCTCTATGGGCGGTGCTGGTATGGACAACAGGGGTAAACTAGAGTCCCTTAGGTTTGAGTAACAAAAGGGCTTAGGTTTGAGTATAGTAACAAAAATGTAAGCTTGTATTGCAATTTTGACAAACTATGCCAGATAAATAGAAAGACCTTTAGGATATACTCGTAAATATGAACTTCATTCCTATCCCTTTGTATTTAAAGAGAGAAAAATGGTTTGTAAACTATATCAAAATCCATGAATGTGTTTCAACGAAACTTGTTGCACCTGTGGAATGCAATAGATCTTGAAATACCCGGAAAACCTCCTGATTTGTCACAAAAGGTTCAGTTAAATAATTTTTCTTTTGTGTTTTTTAAAGGACTTTATAATGTTTCATTTTCTACTTCTAGACCTTCGCTTTTAGTCTTCATAATATTCTTCTTTTCTATTACATTAGTTCACTAATAGTAATTTCTATATAATTTCTTAATAGTATTCTTAATTGTATTGATTTTTAAGAAATGGTCTTAGTTTTTAAATTTTTATATTAATTTGATATAAAAATAATTATTTCTGACAACGACAAGGAGAAATTTTTGGCAGTGGACGCATACTTAGTGCATAAAACTGGAAAGCAATTTATTCGTTGGAGATACACGAAACATAAATTAGACTGCATTTTAATTTTTCTATGTGATCGGTGGCCTTATAACCGAAAAAAAAAAGTCCTTAACTGGAAACACTTTTTACGAGAAATGCTATCAAACCGTTATTTACAAAAAGTAATATTCACCTCTTTTAATGATAGAAAATCTACGATTATATTAAAGCAAAGATTTTTTTAATGGTGTTTTTTTCTTTTTTTAAAGTGATATGCTTTAGTCTGGCATAAAGCACGTTTCCAGATCAAAGTTAAATAAATCTACAGTAAATTTATGATTGTAATATCATAGATACTAAGATTTAAATTTTTAAAGCAAAATGTAGATAACATTACAACATGAAACTTTTGAAGTAAATTTCTTCCTTACCCGCTATTTATTACAAGCATTGTTTGACCTCGTGATCAAGCATTTCTTGATGTTTCTAAAATTCTGTAATTTTGATAAGAATTTCTATAATATTGAAAGTTTCGATTTCGGCAATATTTGTAGAAATGTTGTTGATTGGAAAAGAATCGGATAAAAAGAGTTGACCACTGTTAGGGAGAATGTAGAAATATATCTGCTTCCATATTTTTGTGGAACTTTAATCAAGAATGCCGTTGCGTGGATGGGGGGGGGGGGGGGGGGGTAGAAAAACTTGAAAACTGGAATTCTGATTTTTACTTCCTTCTATCTTTACAAGAAGACTGGATTCGTGAAAATTTTCGACTTTCGGTTTTCGACGGATTTACACATTTTAGGGGTCAGAGATTCCGAAAAACATGTTTTTACAAAATGTCTGCCTGTCTGTGAATCTGTCTGTCTTCCTGCCTGTATGTGACACAAATTTATAAATAGATACTTTAAATAGAATAAATGAATAGAATAAATATAGATAAATAAATATAAATAATATAAAATAAAATAAATATAAATAAATATAGAATAAAATAAATAGAATACTTTCCCGTGGTCTTTTATCCGATTTGTTTTTTCCTATGTGCGCTTTTTTTTCGTGATTCCAGTATCTTATAGAAATGTTTATTTTAATTTATTTTGTTTAGTTTAAATGTTTAGAATAATATATCTGGAAATTCCATGATGAAACTAAAAATTACAAAAAATTCGACTTCAATCAATTGCTTAATATAACAACAAAAAAAAAAGTAACAAACTATGCTAATTTCTAATTTTAGGCATATCTTAACAAAGATATTTACTTATTATTATTTTTTCTTTGTTTGTTCTGTTAATATCTGAAAATGCTAATGCCACTGATCAGGACATAAAAAATTATAAATTGATAAGTGATTCGTAAAGTCTAAAAAATGTTATTATCATTATTAATAATAATATAAGTTTATGTTAATAAACAAAAAATTCAAATAGCGTTAAATAAAATAAAAATAATAAAAATAAAACTTTCCGATCGAATCTGTTATAACTGACTTCTTTAAAATTCACACAAAAAAAAGTTTACATGATATTATACATGCGTAAGTCGAAAAACAAGTTGTTATGTAAACGAGCATTCTCGTATGCGAACATTCACAACATTTTTCAATATTTGCATTCTAATTATCAACGGAAAGTATTCTTATTCACATAATGTCCAAATTAAGTAGTAGTGTAAATGTGAATTTTCATATGCGAATATTCAGGAAGTTTTTTTATTATAGCATTCTTAAACATCAACGGAAAATATTGGTATTACAGTTCGCGAAAATCAAATATCAAGTAGTGATGTTAATTAGAATTATCGTAAGCGAATTTTCAAATTTTTTCAATATTAGCATTCGTAGACATCGACGAAAAATATTTGTATTGGCTTTCGCGAATGTGAATTTGAAAGATTATATAAATTATATTTCCTTAATTCCACCCCCCCCCCCCCCCCGTAGAAAGCATCAGCTTGTCCCTTGTAGAAGTCATGTTAAACTTCTCTTAATGATATGTTAAAATTTTGTTTTCTTGGACCAAATCTTAGAATTGTCTAACTCATCCATTAACTCTGCCCCCCCCCCCCCCCACGCTGTAAGAAACTGACAATGCAAAAACTTTACTTTAGTTTTTATCATTTATTTATCGACAAGTTCAATATTTAATACTTCCTTGTCACGTTTTTTCCGGTCACCTTTTTTTCTTGTCACATTTTTTCTGGTTCAGTTTTTTCCGCTCTTGTTTTTTCTGTCACGTTTTTTCCGGTCCCGTCTTTTCCTGTCACCTTTTTTCCGTTTACCCTTTAACGTAATGCACCTCCTCAAAAAAATCAAAATTGAGGAATTAGATGTGGCAATCTGTTTTTTTTTTGTTAAAAAATAAAAATGTTGAATAATTTTTGGTCAAGGCAGTTACATTATTTTGTTTTACTCATTTTACAAAAAACAACTGTGAGAAAACTTTGGTGCCGCCGAACACTACAAACCGAGGTAGGAATTTATGAATTTCTAGGTTGGAAACTTTATCGTACAATAAAATTTAAGGATTAAATTTTTACTTTAATATAACCTCACTTTGATAAAATGTAAACAGGGCTTGAGAATTTAATCTAAAAAATATGTCTGAAAAAATGTCTGAATGTGCAATATTTTCTGAAAAACATATCAAAGAATTTCATGTAATTCCTTTAATTATAACTTAAAATGTGTCAGCAATTCTCTCTTTCAACAATGATTAAAAGGATTGTTTACATTTGCTCAAAACAATATTTTGAAATGCATACTAGAATTATCCCTGAGAGAATAGCTTTTTTTTAAACGAAAATTTATAGTCATAGTATACTTAATCATGGAACAATCATTTTTTAACAATTTTCAATCATCCATTTTCCAAAAGAACAAAAAACACTTTTGATGAAAAATTATGCATTAAATTTTACATTTGTTTTGTATGGAAATGTGTATAATTATTTACGGATTACCCAGAGGTAAAAGAAGGACGCCATCTTGTCTCAAACAACATCTTCTAGAGGATATAGGAGTCCTGGCGGGGAAAACGAAAAGTAAGTATATTTTCAAATTTAAACAATATTCTTCTTCGTGTGACTAGAGACTGTGGGGAGTAATGAGGAATTGACAAGTTGGGATACTTCCCATTATTGAAACTTCCACATTGCAAAGCCTAAAAAGATATCCTCCCAGCTTTTTTCTGGTTAATTGGCTATCCCAATTAGCCTACGCGGCGTAGGACTGGCACACATATACAGTTAATAAACACTTAAAATTAAACATCAAATAATCTGTAAATCGCGAATAACTTCCTTTTTAGTACTGCAACCCCCTCTCATTTTTCATTTAACACAGTTTCCTTTGTTATATACATTGTAATATCCCTCCCCCCAATCTCAGTCTTTTTTTAAGAATCCCCTATTTTAATTAATCAGTCCTCTCCACCTTTTACTTTTCAATCACTTAACCCCCCCCCCTTTTTTTTGGTTACCCTAGTCAATCTAACTCACTCCTTTTCAATGTACAACCAAGTAATCAACTTCATTTCCTTTATTCAACCTAAATAATAATAAATAGAAATCAATTTATTAATAAACTTATAATTTAATTACAGCTTATTATCATTTACCCCCCCCCCCCCTTCCTCACTTTCTAATTCTATCTTAATTTACAAAACTCTCAACTTATTCCCTATTAGATCATAAAATTAAATTAACGCAGTAATAAATAACCGCTTTCCAATTACCACTCCACCAATTCTTCACAATATCAGAAAATAAATTGCACATATTCAATTAATCGCCACAAGATTTAACAAACTTATAATCAACTTAAAACTTCAAGCCACTTGTAGCGCAGCAAGCAACTAGCTAGCATACTATTATCGTAGAGATAAGAACCAGGCTTTGTAGAAAAAGGGTGCGTCAATCATCTACCAGACAAAATCACTAAGTACAGATTAGTTGAAGAACCCACAATCCACTCTTTTGAACGTATGGAACTCACCCCAGCCCGAGCTTTTGCTTCCATAAATCCCCTCTTTTCTACAAATAAAGATTATTAAGGAGCTCCCAACATCTGCAACAGCTAACTCATCTAGACAATGCATTATTTTTCGTACAACTACACGATAATTTAGCCTTTCAAGTTCGGCTCCCCCTTCTTTTGGTATAGTTTATCAAGGCTTTATTTTGGATGTATTTCCTACCGTATTCAGTTTCTAATTAGAATAATTTATATATCACAAGCGTCTGGTTCATATTCATCAACCTACAAGTCCCCCCCTCTTTCTCTTTTTGTTTTGTATTACTATTCTCTAATATATTATATTTATTATTTTCTTCAATTAGATTGCAAAATATAATCTATTATTAATTATTGTGTAACGTTAATTATGCATTTGTGCCCTCCCCCCTCCCCCAATATCCGCTGGATGGTAAAACGCAAAAAATAGATAACACGGACCTCAAAATTCTCACAACACAAGCAACATGAAACACTCAATACGTTCCACATCCAAGTCGAGTAGAAGCTCATTATTGCCTCCAAATATACGCAATCCCGCAAAAATAACATAAAAACCAACCACACTTACTCCAAAAATTCAAAAAAGGTACCACATGCAGCAGGTGGATCAGGCACAACCCGGACAGAGCCAACAGGTCGTAAACAGAAGAATGCCACAAAAAACGAAGAGCTCCCAGAGAAAACGACAATATCATTGAAGTGCATTCAAGAATATTTTGATATGAGTAACGAAGTAGAATCAGAAGAATACGAATCAGACGGTGATATTCCCCAGAATACCTCTAAGACATAAAATGCAGAAGAAGACAGGGTGAAGAAAGAACTCACCAACTACAGTGAAGTAAACAAAAGAAGATCAATAGAAATTGAAAGACCGATGTTGGCAATCAGTTACATAAAGTCCATTACAGGGAAATCAACAAAAGTCACAGCCACTATGGGCACAGCAGTGGAACGAGCGCTTCAAATTGTGATAGGTTCACTAGTGGAAATGGACACAAGGGCTGTGCACGCCGAGGCCAGGGTAGAAGTAATGGAGCAGTCACCAATTATACGAATACCCGCAAACTAAGAAACAATGATCACAGAAGAGGAAAACAATAAGAAATCATCAGTAGCGAAGACATAAGGTAAAGTACCCAGTAGTTGACACCTTAAGGAATTTTTCGGCGTTCGTCGCCTTTGGTTCGTGCAGTTTTCAATTAAGGGAAACAGTTTGATCATTACTAAGGGGTTTGAACATTTTTTCACAAAATCATAACGTTTAATGTCCCGAAATGAATACATTTTGTAAAAATTACTAGGGGATATGAAAACATGATTTTTGTCCAGAAGTTGACACCATCGTGAACGTGAGAGTTTAGTAGTTGACACCTTCGTGAAGTAGTAATTGACACTGACTGCGGCGGGGCCTAAATTAAAAATAATAAATACTCTTTACTATTATATTACTATATTAATTGCCCCATATGAAGACATAATGATAAGAACCGTTAATTAGCAAAATTTTTTAAAGAAATCAGAAGTTTTAATGAAAGATCAGACGTTTAATCAGAAGTTTTAATGAAAATAAAAAAAGTCCCACAGATCTGAAATTATAACATAAAACCACTTACTTAATTAATCTCAAATAACAAAAATGAAAGATCGAGTGCAAAATCAAGCACTAACGGCCGATATTTTACCTTTTCATTGGAAGTTTTCCCTCAACTTTGTATTTCAGAGTTATTCTAGGCACGTTAATTTTTTTAGCCGCTGTTTTGTACCCAGCTTTGTTGACTTTAACTTATTCTACGGCAGCTCTCATGCTCTCTTCCGTGTAATTCCTAAAATTTCCCTTTGTAGGTGGCATCTAAAAAAATAAATAATTAATTTTAGCAGTTGACACTCCCTAATTTCAATAATTGACACCCTGTGTCATCTATTGGTTTAAATGCATTTTTAGTTTTTCAAAGGTCAGTCATGAATTTATCTGGTAGATTCCAGCTTATTTTCATTGCACTGAATTAGATTAACAAAACCCCAACATGAGCGAGTAGTTGACACAGGGTGTCAACTTTTGAAAATCTGTTTCTTTTCATATTCAATAGTTGACACTCACACTCACTCCCGCTATTTTGCACAAAATGCATCAATTTTATTCCAATATAATTCTTGGACATCGAAACAATCAATATCAATCAAAACATAACCAGAAATTAAGATAAATTACGGGTTTTAATACTTACTGTAACGTGCGATCCTTGTCACTTTTCTTAAGATAAATTCGAAAAATTCAACTTTGCACACATGCTTCTTTGTTGTCTTCCGTCATATTGGAATTGGGCTCGACTGTTTATAGTTTTAGTTCTCAGTTTTGCCGCAAGGTGATAGATTTTAAAAATTCTGTGTCTCTCATGTTCCTACCTGTGACGTTTTCTTGTTACACTACTGTTTCTACAAAAGTGTCAACTATTGATCCAGTGTCAACTACTGGGTACTTTACCTTACGCAAGGGCAGTACAAGAAGCCACCGCAACGGTTATAATACAAGCGAAAGAAGACAGAACGGCAGAGGACGTTGAAAGACAAGAAGCCAGTAAGGTGTAAATCAAGACGGAGTAAAGAACGTGAAGAAAATCAGGAACGGCATGAAAATTGTCTGCTAATCAGCGGAACAAACCGCAGGAATTAAGGATGCACTGGCAGAAGAAGAGGAAAACAGCAGTAGCCTAAACATCAAGACCGCTAACATGAAGATGAAACGAATAATAATCTTCCATGTACCTGAAGACATCGATGAAGAAACTGTCAAAACAAAGATATGCAAGAAGTTAGGCATCGCACCAGAAGCAAATGCGGACAGAATCCGGATTCTCAGGCATCTACGGGCGGCTGCGGGGAAGGTTCACATACCGATATCGCTCCCCGAGCCCCTGGCAGATCACATGCTTAAAGAATGAGCGATATGCCTGGGACTCAGGAAATGCCCAATAAAACATTATTTGACAATCACGCGCTGCTATCGATGTCAGGGATTCGATCATCTCGCTATCCAGTGAACACAACAAAATGAGTACTGCCCAACCTGCTCAGGCAACCATAAATATGAAGAATTTCCTAAGAGAACCAAGAGGTGCATCATGTGTGCAACATACAATGAATGGAACAAGGCACAGCTGACAGCAAACATTCCAGTGGATCACACGGCTGACGACAGGCGGTGCAGGATCTACAGAAAGCTAATGTCAATACAGTTAGAATTAGAATCAGGCAAAACAAAATTCACAACAGGGGACGAGGTACTAAAAAATATAGTAACTATCAACATATGCAGAGGTGTCCAACCGGTGTATAGGCGTAGTAGTGCAGAAATAATGGAACAGGAACGAAGAGTACGTGAATTAAGTAGAGTACAATATGTTTCAAGACGACACTAAAGAAAATGAGTGCCAAACAGGCACCCAAGTATCAAACACACAAAAGGGAAAAAAATAGAAAAACACTCACAGCAAGCTCCAACTCAAAAGAAAACACACAAGAGAAAGATAACATCATTCTCATACAAATTAACTTACACAACAGTTTTAACGCTACGAATTCACTAAAAGGTTATATGGGAGAAAATAAGATTAATATAGGCCTAATTCAAGACTTTCACCAAAATAAAAGAACAGAAACAATAACAGCATTCAGTAACAAAAATAGCATGTAGAAAGTAACTAAAACCAAAAACAACAGATCAGCAATAGTAACGAACATAGGTACAAATCCAATAACAATAGCAGAAAAAGAATTCACAACAGCAATAAAAATAGAAAATAAAAAAGAAACAATAACAATCATAAACGTATACGCCCTCCCTTCAGCAGACTTCGCAATAGTACTTCAGGAAGTGGAAGACACCTTGAAATTAGCAAAGGGCGAAATTCTACTGGCGGGAGACTTCAATGCGCATTCACAACAATGGGGATATGCGAACATAGACGACAGAGGGCAAAAACTTACAGACTTTCTTCTCCTAAATTCGCTATTCGTCCAGAATCCACCAGGAGCACCGGCATCGTTCAGCACAGTAAGATATAAAAAGAAAATAGAAGGATGACCAGACTTATCGATAGTCACTACAAAGCTAGGATCTAAAAAAACAAACTGGGAAGTGAGCGATGATGAATCGGGCAGCGACTATAAATTCATTAAATTTAAAATTAAATACGACAACACCAACTACCAAAGACACAGACTAGAAACTAAACATGGAAAACACGCAAAAATTGAGAAAGCAATAAAACAAATAAGAAACAAATACATCAAAGAACTTAAAAGAATAACTAACACAGACCAGCTAGATAGCATAACCTTAAGACTCCAAAACGAAATTAAAGCAATAGCTTTCAAATGTTACAAACAAAGGAAAACACCGGCTATAACTGCAACACAATGGTGGATGCAAGAGGCTAAAATAGCAAGGAACAGGGTCAGAGCATTTAGGAGAAGATTACAAAAACAAGAAGACGGGGAAATAAAACAGAAATTACACATAGAATATAAAAAAGAAAGGGCAAATCTTAAAAAAATAGTACAAAAAGCTAAACAAGACTCCTGGAAAAAATTTTGCACTGAAATCACTGACACTTACGGCCTACAATACAAGATAGCTTCAGGTAAAATACAGATCCCTTCAAGGCTAGTCAATATCATGACAGATAACAAAGAAGTCACGATCAAAAACACATTAAATCATTTTATTGACAACCTCTACCTAACAGGCCCGGCAATAGAACACAAACTAATACCGGAAGAGCCACAAGAGAAGGAAGAATCCCCACCCCCAATAACGAAACAAGAACTAAACAGAATAATTAAAAACATAAAATAAAACAAAGCCCCCGGATTTGACTTCATTGATTATAACTTAATAAAAAGAATCCACAACGCAGCGCCACAACTTCTATTAACATTATACAACACCTGCCTAAATTATAATTATTTTCCAAAATCATTCAAAATCGGTACAGTGGTTCTGTTTCACAAGAAAGGTAAAGACCCTAAAAAATATAGACCAATTAGCCTACTTCCAGCGTTTAGTAAAATCTTAGAAAGAGTAATTTACGGAAGAATATCCCACCATTTAACTGTCAATAAATACTGGAGCAAAAAACAATATGGTTTCAAAAAAGGAATCACATGCGAATATGTGCAATAATCTCACAAAAACAATAAAGCAGGATAAAATAGAGGGATACCAAACATTATTAATAGCTATGGACATTAAGGGCACATACGACAACATCAGATGGCCAATCATCTCAGAAAACTTAAAGCGGTCACCAAATCCCACATATTTCACGAACTGGATACAAAGCTTTCTTAATGATAGGTACGTCATAATAGAGGAAAACGGAATCAGCTCAACTAAACAGCCGTTCGGCAGTTGCCCGCAAGGCAGCTACCTCGGACCCCTTCTATGGCTCATAATAGCTAGAACACTGCGCTAAAAAAAGTATGGTAGAAAAATGTAAGCATACAGGCATTTGCGGAGGATTTCATGACAATACTAAGAGCAAAAACTAAAACTAAACTAATTAAATTAGCCAATAAGATCATCAAGGAATTTAACAACTGGATAACAGAAAACAAACTAACACTCAACTGAGACAAAACAGAGCTACTGTACCTAAACAGAACACAGACTAGGAACCTTCCAACAGAGGACACTTATAAAATAGAAGGAATAAAATTTAATGACAAAGAGATGGAAGGAAAAGAGCAAAATAAATACCTAGGAGTCGTAATACATAAAAACCTAAATTGGCTAGAACACTGTCAAACACAAGCAACTAAAGTAAGAAAGTCATTTAACATGATGGGAGAAATGGCTTCTAGGAGCTGAGGACTTAAACCAGAAATTATCAAGATTTGGTATAGGACAGTAGTTGAAAAGACACTAACCCATGCTGCCCCAATATGGGGTTACAACCTAAACACAAGGAGCAAGGAGGTACTGTCCTCCTGCCAGAGACACTTCCTGCGGCCCATTATTAAGGCATATAAAACTGCCCCAAACGCGGCCCTCCAGGTTCTTGCGGGCCTGATTCCATTTCACCTACAAGTTAAATACGGGGCCACATATAGTACAGTATCAAGGCTGAGTGAATCAGTTAACTTATACGGGTCAATAATAAACCATACAGACTACGCAAAAAAAAATAAACGTGTGGACCACACATCCAGCAGACACAATTGAACCAAGACTAGGACATAACCCAAAAGACATAAACATCTACACAGATGGCTCGAAATTGGAATCAGGCGCTACGGGTTCGGCTTTCGTAGCTTTCAAAAACGATCAAAAAATTCAAAAATGATCAGCACCTCTAAGAAGTACAGCAGTGTCTTTCAAGCCGAACTGCTAGCTATACTAAAAGCAGCAAAATGGGGTAACAGCACAGGGTTGGATTACAGCATCCGTTCGGATTGCACGTCAGCAATTCAAGCACTAAGCAAACCATTTAACACAACACAACTAGTAAATGATATACTAAAAATAATCAAACTCTCAGACAACAAATTCAAGATTAGCTGGGTTAAAGCACATGTGGGCATCTAAGGAAACGAGAGTGCCGACGAATTAGCCAAACAAGCAGCAGAAAACAAAATAAAACAAATACCATAGGACCTGGAAAGACCAATATCAAAACTTAACAGAACAATAAAAGAGCTGATAATCAAACAGTGGCAGTTCGAGTGGGATTATGGGAAAAAGGGTAGGACTACACACAAATATTTCCCAAAAGTAAGTATAGATAGATTAGTCAGCTGCAAACTTTTGAGCCAGATTTACACAGGACACGGAGCTTTCCCAAAATACTTAAAAAAATTCAAGCGCGAAGATTCGCCAGATTGTGCATGCGGGGAATTGGGAACCCCACAACAATACTTAACGTCTTGTCCGCTAACACAAATCACACCAAACAATGAAGAACTTTCGCATAAACAACTAGCAAGCAATAAATACATACAAAACAAAGCAGTCATCAGATGGTTAACAGAAAATATAGATATAATATCACAATGAAAAATTAATAAAGTTAAAAACAAACCAACCCAGTGGACACCACCACCCCAACTAATTAACTGCCTTAATTACAGGAAAAAAGAAAAAAAAGGCCCAAGTTACATTACCAAGTTAACCGCGGCCGCTGGTAAAGAAACCTTTCACCCCCCCCCCCCCCCCCAAAAAATCGTAGTTTTGCACAGCTGAGTAGTGGTAGTCATTTATGATGAACTGATAGCTTCGGCTCATTCACACCACCCTACCGAATCAACATAGATAGCCAAGTGATAAGGAAAATATGTGCTCCAAATAAAACAAAGCAAGACCATGAACAAAGAAAAATAACTCAATAAAAATAAAGGAGAAAACTGAACAATACATCTTGTGATAACAGACATCATAAAAAAAATAACAGACATCATAAAAAAAAAATAATGACGGACTAAAGGCCAAGGAACATGCTTCACCCCAGTAGTTCACAAGCCAATCCACAAAGCTCGCAACGATGTTGCAATAAATCGTGAAAACAGCCATTAGGTTCCAATGGACTTATCGTAAAGAGCGCACTCACGTACCAAAGTAATATCCTAAAATGTCATAAACCAAGATGCGACCAAAACAAGAACCCACCAGAGACAAGTTCGCAATGTGTAAACATTAGCGAAAAGCTCGCAAAGTGAAAAATGAGTCAAACGAAAATGCGATAAGATCGCACAGTGTCAACTCCCATGAACAGAGACTTAAAGAAAATCCACCACAGAGACGAATACATGAAATATGAGAACATACCCCAAAGCAGACGCACCAAGACACCCAAGAAAAGTAAGGTCACCGGTTAAGTAAATTATAAATACTTTAACAAAGTTAATTAAAGTAAACCATAATAGGTAATCTGATTACCTTAGGTCAATATAGATAATTCAAGACAATTTAGGCTATAATCATCAATAACGTATAACAAATTATCTAAGGAAATACTAAGTAACATCATATTAGCCAATGACAGCCCCTATAGGTCCCATCCCCCACACTCTCATCTCAGCCCCCCCTTTTTTATGAAGAGCCAAGGCATCCCCAGCCTTTAACACCGTTCACCGCACCCCAGAGGATGCACCCTGGGGAAAGGCCCAGCGCCCCCTCCTCGAATAGTCTTAGTCTAATATTTATCTGCTGCAATTAACGCTTAATCTTAAATAGTAAACTATTTCAAATCAACTAAGTCAGATAAACAACACCCGATTTCCCCTGCTAAGCAATAGTTTCACCCTCATAGTAAGTAGTAAAAGTACTCATCAAATTAAGTTAATGTCTGTTAGTACTCTTAATCAATTACTAGTAATTTAGGTAATATCGCGACCTTTACACTTAGATAGCTCTGGCCTGATGCATAGGATAATTATAATTTATCTCAAAGTATTAAAATTAATCCTAAAGCTAAAAGTGTTATAAACATGTCCAACTAACCCCCTTCCATTTCAGGTTTTCTTTTCTTTTTTTTTTTGACAGCTGCCTTTTTATTCAGTTCATATAGGCTGCGGCCTGCATGAGCTACCGAACCCGCTCCTATGGGACAGCTTACGGAGCGAATGTTTACCCGGTGGGGTGCGGTAGAAAGGCGGAGTCTCATCCCTCAATATCATAAGCTTGCTTTGAATTTCGGCCCAAAATTTATTTTGGTGATACTTGTCTTTCAGCGGCACCCATTGTTTTCTTTTTCCCTTCCTCTAAATTGGTTCATGAACCACCTTTCACGACAAGTACCCACCACCGATTAGGCATCTAAAAACCAGATTTCCCTACTCCCCAAGCTGGATATGTGTGTATGATGTGCAGGAGCCAAATTAACAAAGTCAATTAGTTAAGCGAGCGGTACAACAGAGAAACCAGCAAATTACAAGCTCTACAATTAAGTCGGCAGGAGCATCGGTCTACTGGATGGCCGCCATGCGGCCACCAAGCGGAAAACCGCCCAGATGCCAGACGGATATACTCGTTCGGCTAGGAAAATCTGGCAGCTAGGGGTCTGGCGATCGGTTTGGTGTCAGGCGATGTCCTCCATGTACGATAATGGCGCCTAGTGCATGTAAAATCCGTCGTGGGTTCAAAGTCCTCCAAGTTACCTGTGAATTATACCTCTGGAGGTGTTTTGACAGGTGAAGGTCTCGTCACCTGATCAAGTTTCTAAATTAAGAGGTCAACTTGAGTAGCAAAGCACAGATACAAAATAACAAGATCAAAATGTTAAGTAACCTTTTTAACTAAGTTCGCATCTAAGCAGTAGGCACAGCCGATAGGATGAAGATCAGATTTATTGCTGCTACGCGGCGATTAGGCGATCACCGCCCCGATACCAGGTATCAAACCCGTTCAGCTTGGGAGAACCGGCAGGTAGAGGCCTGGTCATCGGTTAGAAAGAAAGAAAGTTCTTTGGGTATTTCTTATGCAATCCAAGTAAGAAATCTGACAGTCTAAAGTTTCAGTGGTCATGACGTAATACTCTGTATTTTTTTACATGATAATGAGGTAGGCTTCATTTAAACATTGGGAATTTTCTAAGAAGATAATTTAACGAATGAGTAAGACTCTTTTTGCACACAAATATACTTTTAGCACACTTCTGTTACTTTTTTTCAAAAGCATTACTTTAATAAAGCCTTTCCTATGGCATAAGATATTGAGATACAATTTATTCGTTCAGGTCAGATTAATTTTTAATTTTAGACGAAAAACTACCAAAAAGGTTTTACATAAAGGTTTACAGAAATGTAATGAATATGAAAAGAGTCATTTGCTGATTATCTGAAACACAGTATGTTGTGGAAGATTTTTTAACAAGAGTGGATTTAGAACATTTTTTTATTTTATTCCTAAATGCTAAAATACAAGAAGAGATGTGATTACAGTAAAGGCAATGGCATAAGACGAGTTCATTCTCAATATTGAAAATAAAATATAGTGGCTGATCGGTTAGTGAACTTAACCCATTTTAAAAGTATTTGCTAACTGAACGTACATTTAGTACAGATTTTTAAAGGAATTCAATTAATTTGTTCTTAAAAGCTAAATAATCTATAAAAAATAGTATAAATCTTCCCATTACAATAGGGTTAATATACGTCCTTATTTACTCGTAATATAGACAAATCATGTTTTGATGGCTTTCTCTATGTCGTAGCGTATTTAAAAAAATAAAATAAAATCCCTTTATTATCAATTATAAACGTTTAGGATTACAAACATTGACTGCAGCATTAAATCACATCAATTTGTCACTTTGATCTTCCAAAAACTCCTTAGTTCTCTAAAAGATTATGTTTACTGCAAGGCCCAATATAGCTCAAGTGGAACCAAGAGCCTACAAATAATATTTGAATTACATTTCAATTAAAATAATTATTTTGCAATTAAAAATATTTCTTTAAAGAGGGACACAAAATATAAAACATAATGTTTCTAATAGGTTCATATTGATTTAGAAGCACCCGACACTACGATAGCTTATGAATTAACTATGATATATGTCTGAAACTGTTAAAATATTCTCTAAGTCGACAATAGATGCAATTAAATAAAGCTCGGCAAATCTGAGACACTTTCTTCTCGGCTTTGTTTTGTGAGGTGTTCGTTAACCAAACATCTGTTCATTATCTTAACATAAAAATCTCTTGCAAAAGTGTTCGTTAACTGATGACTTACTGTATAGGAGATTTACAGAAGGTATCTGTTTGGTATGAGACAAATAATGTTTCTTAAATAATGGTTATCAGATAATCCTTTGGAAAGTATTTCAGTAACGAACGGTTTTTTCTCTAATATGTGTCAATAGATGTCTTTCTAGATGACAGTGTCTAAAAAATCCTTTGGAACATATTTCACGAACAAAAGGTTTTTCACCTGTATGAATCAAGAGATGGCTTCTTAGATGACTACTCTGAGTAAATCCTTTGGAACATATTTCACAAACAAAGGGTTTTTCTCTTGTATGTGTCAAAAGATGCTTTCTAAGAACATTATTATGAGAAAATGCTTTAGAACATGTTTCACAAACAAAGGGTTTTTCTCCTGTATGTGTCAAGAGATTGTGTCTTAGACTACTATTCCAAGAAAATCTTTTGAAACATATCTCAGAAGCAAAAGGGTTCTGTCCAGTATGAGATGTCTTCTTAGTCGAGAGATGTCTTCTTAGATCATGATTGCGAGAAAATGCTTTAGAGCATGTTTTACAAACAAGGGTTTTTTCTCTTGTATGTGTCAAGAGATGTTTTTTTAGATTACTCTTATCATTAAATCCTTTAGAACATATTTCACAAACAAAGGGTTTATCACCTGTATGAATCAAGAAATGTGATATTAGAATACTATTCTTAGAAAATGTTTTGTAACATACTTCACAAATAAAATCTTTTTTTCTGTATCAATGTAAGTATGTTTTTCTTTATTACTATTTTGAGGAACAAAGTGCTGTTCACCAGAGGAAGAATCATCTTCTCTAATTGATGACATTTTCTTAAGTGAAAAAGTTTTGTTTCGTATGATAACAGAAACTCCTTTAAAGTATCAGTATGAAGAAATTCTTGCCATTTTCATCCAAGGAAGTGACTTATGGAACTTCAGTAAAAAAGTTTTATCTATCTTTGAATCTAAAAACAGAAAGAAAAATAATAAACAACACATTTTTTAATAAACTGAACTAAATTTTAATTCTGAATTAAGTATTAGAGTTGAAAAGTTCATTTACTTAAACAGTACAAAAAATCATACATTAAAGTATCACATTACATATTCTTAGGAACAATAGAGCTTAAGTATTTTTTCATAGATACAGATACATGTGGTGTAGGCATGCATGCAATACTACAGACACTCACATATCGAGAATTAGGACATAATTAGTACTCATCAGTCACCAATCAGCGAGTAATACTGAAAGTTTGGCGATTGACTTTATTTCTACAACTGTTCAAACTGAATACTAACCACTCGTGATGATAGTAGACTCCACTAAGTTTTAAGAAAGAATAAAATATCCAAGATGTGAAATTATTATTCAGTGAAATGCCAGTTTTTTCTGTCAAGTTTAATCTTGTCAAAGGGTAAATAAATTATATTAGTAAATTATGATGTTAATACTTAGGAAAAGCACATGTTTTTTTTATCAAGTATTTGTAAATATTTTACTGGCCAGTGCTTAAAAAACCGGTCAGTTAAAAAAGTCTATGTACTGGCCAGTGAGTAAAAAAGTTTATTTTGACCTCTATCCGGCCCTCTCATACCCAGACTCTCCCATATCCGGACTGATAAAATTTGAAAATTTATTTCATTGCACTCTTGTAAATCTACTTTTTTTCCTTCTTAAAATTCCGCCAACTTGTTCGGCATATTCACGTAAGATACCCAAACAAAAGTTTTGCTTCTTTGCGGTCCATACATTCAGCCCCAACTCAATTTCATCTCTATTTTTTTTAAGTTGTACGGATAGTTATTCATACTGTCAAGCATTAGAGTTACGCATTTTTTCAAAACTTTCTAAAATTGACACTGAATTTTATACATTTTGAATTACTTTTTATAAAATTTGTCTTGCTATTCATGGAACAGCACAGCGAGTCAACCTCCCTCTGTTCTCAAGTAATCATAACGTGGCCTTGACCTGAAGTAGCAGCAAATTTAGTGAAAACAAAACAGACAAATGTAATACAATATTTAATAAAATAAATTTATATACTTCACATTGTAATTACAAAAACAATGTGCAAATACAATAAAAAGTGAAAATAAATGTTGTTATAGGTCAATTAGATACATTTATGAACCATTTATAACTAAAAAAATTTGTCCCTCTCTCTTATCCGGTCTTTTTGCATTACCGGATTGTTCCAGTATACATTAGTTCGAATTTCAATAGCTCTTCATTTAAGGCTGCTAATCACTCACTTCACTAAATTCCCTTCACTAATGTTCAGTCTATAGGTGTTTGATGCACTCTTATTAAAATATCTCCTCAGAAAATTAATATTTTTAACTCCTTTTTTTGTACTCTTCTTAAAGGTTGCCTCGTTTTTTCTTTGTTCTCAAAATATTTCTGAAATCTATGCTTAATTTTATATGAAACGTTAAAATCTGACTTGCAGTTCTACAGGTTTTAACGCAAAAAATATTAAATTAAGCATAGATTTTAGAATTATTTTGGGAACTAAGATAAAAGGAGATATCCTTTAAGAAGAGTACACAGCAAAAACCAATTAAAAACATTAATTTCCCGAGAACATATTTACATATACGAATGTATTCTACGCCCCATAGAGATTGGATTAGCAAGGGGAACTCAGAAGTTGAGTGACTAGCAACCTGAAATGTTGCAAAGCATTATTTTATCCAATGCGTCATTATTTATTAATCTAAGTCTGATGGAATATACTTTTGATTCTTTTTATGTGTCTGTAAGTGAGGCAGTATAATACAAGAAAAAAAAACGTCTTTGCAAATGTAGACATAAACAAAAAACTCCAAATGCCCTTTGCAAGGCTACCACTGAAGAATTTCACTGAAAATAGTAGCTTTAGTAGTCTCCAACGAATGAAATAGTAGCATTTGTTCAAAAATAGTAATCAAAACAGTCACATACTCACTTTAAAAAAGGGAAGAAAAAATGTATCACAAATAGCTGAAAGGATTTTATGAATGTCCATATCTTATTTTCAGAGTTTAAGCTTCTGCTCAAATCACTGAATAAAGAATATAGTGATTTCTTCAATTCAGAAAGCAAGTTCTCCAGAAAATCGGGATTTAATGCATCAGTTATAGCTGGGTACTTACTAGAAGAAAATTATCAGGTACATCACTGACAAGGAAACATAGCAGTAAAAACTTCTTCTAGATCCTCTGCGACAGTACTTTACACCAGGCATTCCATTTCAAGGTTTCTCGGAGGGAAGGAAGCTAAGTTTTATTTAAGGGGCAGGGTTAGAAACGTGAGGGCAGAGGGGGATTCTGAGTAAAATCAAGAAAATTCTGAAAAGTTACAGCTGAGGGAGATCTCCTCAAGGTGCTAATTATGAGTTTCTTCTCTGATCCTTTGACGAAATTCCTGGGTTTTTTTTCGCTAGTCCCTTGACGAAATGCGCGGGGTTTTTTCGCGACACTTTGACGAAACTTACGTTTTTTTCAGCGATTCTTTGACGAAATTTGAGTTTTTCTTCTGCAAGTCTTTGACAAATTTGGAGTTTTTCTTCTGCAATTCTTTAACGAAATTCGCGTTTTTCCCATGATTCTTTTACGAAATTCGCATTTTCCAGCGATTCTCTTACGAAATTCGCATTTTACCCGCGATTCTGTTACGAAATTCGCGTTTTACCCGAGATTCTTTTACAAAATTTTGTATTTTTTCGAGATCCTTTGGCGAAATTCGCGTTTTCCCGCGATCCTTTGACGAAAAAGGCGATTTTTGTGCGAGCGATTGACGAAATTATTTTTTTGGCGACCATTTGTCGAAATTCTCAAAATTTTTAATGTACAAATTTTCGGACTGATGAACGATTTTTAAAATTTTTTGGTATCGAATGTCTTAACTTTTCGGAAAATTCGGAACAGGATCAACCCTGCTGTGGGATATCGCAGAATCCCACACAAAAATTGAAAATCCCATAGAATAAAAAAAAATTTTTGGATGGAATCTTCCAAATTTATTTCATGCACACTGCACAGGCATGCGATTCCTAAGTGAATGTTTTCTAATTATCGTGAAAACCACGATTTTTTTTCACTTAAAAATTCAGAAAAATCAATTAATCAAACAGTCGCGAAAAAACTCGCGAATTTCGCAAATCGGTAACAAACAAAAATCGCTGATATCAGCAATTGATCGCAGAAAAAAATGTTGTCCATCGGTCGAGAAAAAAACTTGTAAATTTCGCCTAAAGATGTCGGAAAGGATTTCGTAAATTTTGTCAAACGGTCTCGGACCAAAAAAATCGTTAATTTTGTCACATAGGCACGAAAAAATCGAAAAAGAATCGCGAATTTCATCAAAAGATGTATGAAACAAATACCGAATGCCATCAATCGGTCTCAGAAAAAAAAATCGCAAAATTTGGCAAAGGATCGCGGAAAAAATTGTGAATTCCGTGAAACAATCGATGGAGAAAAAAAATCGCGAATTTTGTTAATTCGTCAGGAAAAAAATCGCGAACTTCTTCAAAGGAACGGGGAAAAATATCTTGAATTTTATCAAAGGTAGCGAAAACAAATGGCGATTTTCGTCATTCGGAAAAATCATCGCAAATTTCTTCTAATGACCACGAGAAAAAAATTGCAAATTTCGTCAAATTTTCCAAGACAAGAAGACGCAAATTTCGTCAAATAATTGCGCAAAATATAGAAAATTTAAACAGATGATCGCGCAAAATATGAAGAACTTCATAAGTTGATCGTAAAAGAAAATCACGAATTTCATCATATGATAGTGGAAAAAAGGCGAATTTCTTCAAATGATAGCTGAAAAAAATAGTGAATACTATCAATCGGTTACGGAAAAATATATATCGCAAAATCAGTTTCGTCAATCTGTCGCAGAAAAATTCGCGAAATTTGGCAAAGGATCACGAACAAAAATAAGAGTTCCGTAGTTTCCGTAAAACGATCGCCAGGAGAAAAATCGCGAAAATTGGCGAATAATCGCGGAAAAAAACCGTGAGTTCAATGAAACGATCGCCGGAAAAAATATTGTAAATTTGCAATGGGTAGTAGGAAAAATCGCGAAATCTCCTTTAACGATCGTAAAAGATTGCGGAAAGAAAAAGGTATTTTCGTCAATCGACTGGAGTGGGAGAGGAATCACGAATTTGCAATTCGTCGCAGAAAAAAAATCGCGAATCTCCTCAAAAAAAAGTTTTAAAAAATCTTGAATTTTACCACAGGTTGCGTAAATAAATTGTAATTTTCGTTATTTGGTCGAGAAAAAACATCATAAATTTCGTCAAAATAATGCACAAAAATGAGAAATTCGTCTAACGATCATACAAAAAAATCACAAATTTCGTCAGATGGTCGTAGAAACAAAAAGCGAATTTGGTTAAAAAGTCGAGAATTTGACAAAATGATCGCGCAAAAAATCAAAAATTTCGTAAGACAGTCGTGAAAAGAAAATCACGAATTTTGACAAACGATTTGAAAAAGAATAGCGAATTTCGCCAAAAGATCTATGAAACATATAGTGACTACGTTCAGTCGTTCGTGGAAAAATATATATCACGAATTTCGACAAGTGGTGGCGGAGAAAAAATCAATTTTGTCAACCTGTCGAAGAAAAATTAGCGAAGTTTTGCAAAGGATCGCGGAAAAAAAATCGTGAATTCCGTGAAACGATCGCTGGAAAAAAAGTCGCGAAATTTGAAATGGGTCATGCGAAAAATTGCGAAATCCCTTCAACGGTTATAGAAAAAGATCGCGGAAAGAATCAGCTATTTTGGTCAATCGAATGGAGGGAAATATCGCAAACTTTAACATTTGTTGTGGAAAAAGTCGCGAATCTGTTATTTTAAACAGTATCATAGATTGAGATGGTGCAGTGCCACCAATCAGTGATTTTGGAACTAACCAAAGGAAGCACACTAAAATTATTTTTGCCCATATATCCTTGCAAATATAACTTCAATAGTTGTCACCTCACCATTATGACATCTGTTGAGCTAAAAATAGCAGGTTTAAAGATATTTTATCACTCCCAAACTGTTCAACTCCCCTACGCTTATAAATAATGTTGGGAGGGAAACTCCCCTCCTGGGAAAATTTTAATTTCAAGCCCTGATATTCAAAGAAATATAGTTTTTATAAATTATATTTCAATATAAAATCTTTTAATGATGTGTGAAACATGTTTGTAATTTTTTGTTCTGAGATGGCACTATATAATAAAATAAATAAACATACACCATAACTAAAAGCATATCTAGGGCCGAATATTCGTATCTGGCAAGCAAAGGAGGTACGGATAGCCAATATCTGTCAAAATCAATATCCGTTTCCAGTGGCGTACCCAGGATTTTATTTCGGGGGGGGGGGGAGGGGCCTGACTTAAATTTCCATAATGTTCTAAATCTTACGAAACACGTTGAATTGTGTTGTAAACAGAAATCATTTGTGGGGGGGAGGGGAGGTGCAGGGATGATTTTGTTCCGAAAATTTAAGGCATGAGGTTCCGAAAATTAAAAGAATTCGGTCATAAATTCGGACTTAAAAAATATCGCGATTTTTGACAAATGATCGCCGAAAAAAGTGAATTTCGTTAAAGGATCGAGGAAAAAACTCGAATTTTGTCAAAGGGCCGAGGATAAAATGCGAATTTCGTCAAAGGATCGTGAAAAAAAAAGTGAAATTTCGTCAAATTATTGCGGAAAAACACGAATTACGTCAAGTGATCGTGCAGGAAACATGAGTTTCGTCACATTATCGCAGAGCAAAAGCGAATTTCATCAAATGATCCCGGAGGAAATGCGATATTCGTCAAATGAGAACAGAAAAAACCCGAATTTCGTCAGAGGGTTGCAGAAAAAACGCGAATTTCATCAAACGTAGCGGAAAAAACGCAAATTTCAAAAAACTATCTCTGAAAAACGTGTACTCCGTCAAAGGGCAGCGAAAAAAACGAAAATTTCGTTTAAGGATCGCAAAAAAGCGAAGGGAAACCGAAAAATCCTGAATTTCGTCTAAAGGCCGCAGAAAAACCGCGAATTTCGTGAAAAATTTGGAAGAAACGCAAATTTCGACGAAGGATTGCGAAAAAAAACCGCGAATTTCGACAAAGGGTCGCAAAAAAATCCACGAATTTCGTGAAAGGGCCACTGGAAAAAACATGAGTTTCGCCAAAAGGCTGCGGGAAAAAAGCGAATTTCGACAGAAAGTCGCGAAAAATAATATGCCGAACTAACTTTTTAAAAATCTGGTTAACCCGAACCCAACTTGCAGGAATGTACACTCAGCCCGATATTGACCTGAAATGAAAACAGAGTTAAACCAACCTGCAAAAAAAAAAAAAATAATAATTAGCGACGGGAAGGGATTTCCTCCCCTTGCCCCCTCTGCTGTAACCTTTCAGAAAATTTACTGTGAATTTCAGAATTTTTTTTTTTTTTACCCAGAATCAACCATGGGAGGCGGGGAGGCACGGGTCCGATCCTGAGGCCGTCGCACGTCGAAATAAGTTGAAAAGTGTTACTGGTTTTTTTTTATATATACTTTCATTTAAAAGAATGTCATTGTAGCTTAAAATCTATAAAATTGTTCTTCCCGCCCCCGAAACTAAATTTTGGCTACGGTTCTTGTTTAACAATAAATTAATATTGTAACAAACACAAAATATTTTATACACATATGTAAAATAACGACTGTTTATTATTTGTGCATTGCACAACTAATAATAATGGGTTTAACCCCTTCGCGACCGGCGGCTTTTACACATATTTTATTCGGTTGTCACCACTTTTTTTTTAAGTTACTCTTACTTAAATAATCACGAAAATGCTCCAATTAAAGAAAGCAAATATTACTTTTTTTTTTACTGGTGCCAAAAACAAATTATGCACGCTCTTTTTGAAGGTGCATATATGCACCTATGGTCCCGAAAGGGTTAAACTGCTCCAGATGAAAAATGCCGGCTGGAGACTTAGGACGGAATAGGAAGATAAGTAAGAGGGGGCATTTTTTGCATTCCTTTGACGAAATTCTCATTTTTTCCGCCATCACTTGACGAAAGTTGCGTTTTTTTTCGCAGCCCATTGATGAAATTCTCGTCTTTTTTGCGATCTTTTGTTGAAATTCTCGTATTTTTTCTCGAATCTATAACCCTTTAAGACCGGGAGATTTTTTGGTAGAAATTGAAAGTTTGGGTGGTTTCCCTTTATCGATAAGACCGTATTTGATGGAAAAAAAATATTTAAAAAAAATACCCCATGTCAGGTTATGCCAAGGAAGGACCCGCACAATTGGGCGGGTTCGGGCTTAATGTAGCCGTTTTTGGGCTAAATCTACACAATTGTGTAGTTTGGGATTATGTGTGCAAATATCTAAAAATAAAAGTTTAAGCAAAAAAGTTGTTGTTTATTGAGATAACTTTCATCAGCCACAATGAAAATGTTTGAAACAATTTTTGTTTTTGGACAGACCACTACAATTTCATTTTCTGAGATATGCTCTATGCTCACACCCCTCTTAAGAGCCGCTGACTAATGGTATGCCTTTCACTTTGTTTGGATTGTACCTGATCCTTAAAATTTCTTTTTTTAGTTTCTCCAGCAGCGGTATTTTGTTGAAATACCGATCAAAGTACATAAAACTAGGTCTGAACCTGAGTAAGGACTACAGTAGGTCTCTATGCCCAGATCCTTGGTTATCCCAATGCTGGTGGTTTTGAAACTATTTCTTTCGGTTCGCATAGGGGTGATAGATCAGACCAATAACCATTGTTTTTACAAATAGATGATTGAGATTTATTGGTGATGAGGCAGTGAAACATTATTATAACATCCCACACCGAATAACTATTTTGCATGGGTAGCATAGTGACATTAGGGAAGGGTCCAGGAGGAGGGCACGTGATCCCAACAAATTCACATTTTATTTTTCTAAAGCCGGTGTCCAGAGTCTATTGGTACCACAATATCGAAATATAAAAATTTTCGTAAAACCTTCCATTTTATACCCATCATGACACGTAAACTTCAGTTTATTGGGAAATGTGAATTCGTGGCCTGTTCTGTCGGTGTGGTCCACATAGCCTGGATCACCTCAAGAAACCGGTTCACAAGAAAAATCCATTTGCCATACAGCAGTATTATTCAGAAATTGACAAATATATACAGGACGTTTCTTCTGATTCCCTAAAATGTAACCATCCTTGCATTCACAGGGTATTTTCGTATCAATGTCAAACGGTGACTTAACATGAGCATCTTTCAATAAATTTACAGTTTTTTCTATGGGGTAATCTAGACATTGATGGGAGATTTCTTGATCTCTTTTTATGTATTAATATACAGGGTGTTCATCATTAAACGACCCTACTTTAAAGTTGTCTACAGACGAAATTATTGGTCAGAAAATTGTGAAATTTTGTGACGGACATAATAAAGGAATGGAAATTTGTTAAAGCGTAAAAAATTTTAGTTCAAAATTTCGCCACCAGGGGGCTTTTCTAATGAATTACACATTTTTAAAAGTTTTTACGCTTTATTTTTCTCAGATTAAATAAGACAAATATACAGACCGCCCCCTGAAAAAGTTAAGCGTAAAAAAATTTAAAAATTATTGGTGTTCGAATTGAACGGACCGTACAAATTCTGAAAAAAATTCCGTATACGACAGCCGCCATTTTTTTCACAGAGCTCAGGCCTAGTATTCAGTGAGCGGTGGCTAAATCTGTAATTTATTAAAAAAATACCCCCTGGTGGCACAATTTTTAACTAAATTTTTTTTCAAACAAATTCCCATTCCTTTATTATGTCCGACACAAAATTTCGCAACTTTTTGACCAACAGTTTCGTATTTAGACAACTTTAAAATAGGGTCGTTTAATTATAGACACCCTGCATTTTCAAAAAAGAAAAATTTTTTTTAATAGATATAATACAATAATTAATATGTATATATATTAATTATTGTATTATTTAATAAGTTTAATATATTTTTATAAAATTTATAAATATATATATATACATAAATTATATTATTTAATAAATATATGTATTAATATTTTTTATAAAGAATAATACAATATATATATACATTTAAATTGCTTTTATATTAAAAAATAAATATACATAAATAAAAATTAGCCTTTTACATAATTTCTGAATAAGAATACCTGCCAATCTTACGCTTTTCCGAAAAGAAAGATTCATTTTTTCAAAAAGAAAATTCAGAAATATGTCAGAATGTCCTTTGGATTTGAGAAAAAGCTTAAAATTACAGAGAAATATTTTCACAAATATACTTTTCATTATACATAGCTTCAAATGTTATGATGTTTTTAATATTTTATTCTAAACTACATTAATTTTTTAATGAATTCTTGTTTGAATTAGGAAACGTCTAAGACTGTAAGTAATCGTTAATGTTACAATTGTGTCGCAGGGTTGGTAAAAATCACGATTTTTTTTATTTAAATCGGATTTTTTAAAATTTAAATCAGATTTTTTTTAATTAATATTATTTGTGTACTTATTTATGTACGTGCATGTATTTATTTATTTTTTCTGGATAGATTTACACATTTCTATTAATTTCATTACATTTCCTAGATAAGAATCCAAGGTATTTTAAATAAAAATTAAAAATTGTTGTAGACAAATTTAAAAGATTCACTTAGAATATAAAATTTTATTATTCTACTATTAAATTTAAATTGTTATGCATAAATCTATGTATGTTCTGTGTATAAATTTCTAGTTAATTTAAAGTTATATATATATATTATTGGAGTAACACATTAATGAAAAATAAATATATAAACACATAATAATTGTAACAAAGAATTTTAAATGTATATGTGTATTCCATTGCAGATTAAGATTCTATGTTATCACATAGACTGCAGATTTCTTTGTGTTTTACATTTTAGCCATAATCCCCATCATTTTATCACTACACTATTTGCATATTACTATTACACCTTTTCCAAAAATAGTATTTTTTTCTGTAAAATAAAGCCACATTAGATATTTTTTTCTGCGAACCATTTTTCTTATGTAAATCCAAAAGCTCTCCGTAACCGTACTTAGCATTGGTAAATGACATTATTGTTTCAACTTTTGATTCACACAATACTATACTAATATAATAATGGACAAAATAGTTACCAGATGAAAAATAATAACATAACTGAAAGCCTAAAACTATCAATTGTCAGTGTTCCTCAGCCGTAGACAATTTTAACAATCAATCATGCATACTGGAATTGCTGCTTAGCTTAGAAATAACAGGAATTTGTTTAGGAAAAATTTGGGTCCTTTAAAGGGCCTGTCACAATTTTTTAAATATTTAAACAGGACACTTCACGCAAATTTTCATCTTAAAACAGGGCCCTTCACAAAATTCTTTGCCTTCAAAATAAACCTTTCCCTAAACTTTTCTGTCGTCAGACTTAAACTTTCACAAATTAATTATTTTAAAATAAAATTTAACCTGTCACAAAACAGTTAAAGTCAAGAAAGTATCTATTACATACTCTTATATATATATATATAAATAAATGATCCTGTTAAAAACATAAACAAGAATCTATGTATAATGATTTTTACAAATTCACAAAATTGTGGTTAGATTTTTCAATAAAAAAAACTTTACAAATACAAGACACAAATCCTGGACAGACGCATGAATAAGGTACTAAATGTATAGCTTAAGCATTTAACTTGCAAAAATGAACTGATCATTTAAAAAAGAAAACAATTTAAAAATGAGAGAGCATTTACCAATATTTTTGAGGAATACACTATGGATTGATAATATTTTTAATACAATTGCATTTACTTTCATAAAATAATAGTATTTTGAGCTTATAAAAGTTTTATTTAATGTTATTACAAGGTAATTTTTAATCTGAAATGAATGAATACTTTTCTCTTACTTAACATGTAAATATCAATGTTAAAAAAAAACTGATTTAAATCAACGATTTTAAAAAAAAATCATGATTTAAATCAAGCTGATTTAAATCGAACAACCCTGATTGTGTGTTTTCTGTTTTGCGAACACATAGTAATCTAAAATACACTGTAAAATTTCGCATAAATACGCATGTAGTATTCATTAAAAGAATCTTAATTGTATGTCCAGAAAAACAGAATTTGTTGTAGAAATTGAGTCGGGCCGGGCCTGTTTTCACTGATTTTTGTACGGGCCGGGCCGAGAACTGTGAAGATGTAAATAGGCAGGGCCAAACTTTTAATTTTTACGCCAGGCCGGGCCTGAAAATTCTGACCCGTGCAGACCTCTATAACTCATCCTGGTAAATAAAGTTCTCAATTTTATCTGACAAATGAAAAATTTTTAAGGGTATGGATTTCGAAAAAAATCTTAAAATTATATAGTAAAACAAATAACCTTTTGCGTATAAAAAGCACATATTACTTGTATAATACGCATGAATAAATCTTGGGAAAAAAATTGTATTTCTAAAGGCTTTTGATATAATTTAAATGTATTTAAGGATCCTTAAAATAGAAAGTAAGGAGGTTTTAGAAGTTTTTGAGGATCATGAGAAACCTATAACATGACTTAGAATACTTAGGAGAAAAACAAGATACTGTGTTTTGGGGTTATATAATTTTATATCAAATTATATTTACATTGAATTACAATAACACAATTCACAATAACAAAAACTTTACATATCAAATTCAGATTGCTTTTCCCTAGGGAAAGTAATGAACACGTCTAAAATAATTCGATATATTTAAGTTTTTTACTATTTAATGTAACTAGATCATCAGCTAAACGACAATTATATTGCAATAAATGGTTCCATTCGGCAGTTGAAACTATTTTACTCAAATTTTTTAAGAAAAAATATTGAGCGGCAAAATTTAACTTAGGATCACAATACCTATCAGCAGTTACTACAAAGTCACTAAAGTTTTCAACACTTAAATTTTCTAAGATAACAGTTGAGCAAAACGAATTCAGTTTTTGAACATCATACATCTTAGCTGTTTTGTATAAGTGGAGCGCATTCAGAAATGATGACTTTTCCATTTTACCAGAGTATAAATATTTCAAAAACTCATCGAACAACTCTGGATCACAGTCGCAGATGGGGATGATGCCTGTTTGCTTTTCCAAAGTGTCATGCTGGAACATGGCATTAAATACAGGAGAGCAAGCTATCAAGAAAGATCTATGTACTTTGTATTGTTTGTTCCTAGTTCTGAAAATTAAAGAAAGATAAAATTAAAATCAAATGAAATGATAAAAATGTGCATAGTAAATAGCACTCCTAGACGCCTTGCCCACAAACTCTGAAGTAGACTATCTTAGGAAGTCTAATACCTTTTAAAATCTCCGTAGCCAGTTGAAAAGTGATGTGGTTTCGAGTTATCAAAACTTTTTAAATACTTTTTGAACAGAAAAATAAGTGACTTTGAGGGTGGGTTATCTATTCATGATCTAACACTGATTTATCACTATTCTACCCTAGAAAAATGGTGGTACTATTTGAACACATTATAGTAGCTTATTTAGTACCTTTGTATTTGCATACATTTATAATAAAAATACATATTTAAATAATAACTTCTGGATTTTAAATTAAATATTTGTGTTTTCTTTTATCATCCCCATAATGTAGAAAAGGTAATTTACAATGAAACATAATTTAAAAGAAATTTCTTTGAAACATTTTCTTGCACAGAAATTGAAACAAAAGAACCCCCCCCCCCCCCCACAATACTACATGTGGTATTATAAAAAACTTATCATTATAACTCAATTTGAAGAGAAACAAAACTTACTATGTAACACATATATTCGAAAACTTAGAATTTTTTCATTTAGTTAAAAATTTAATGAAATGTTAGTAAAATATTTTGGTAGATATTTAGATTTATTCATATGTTTAATAAGTATGCAGTGATTACATGTGGAATGTTGCTTTTTAAGGTTTTGGACACTTTAGTACAGTTTTGATCGCTTTAGTACAATTTTGGACACTTTAGTACAGTAAAACCCACATGTCATGTCCAAAACTCCAACCCTGCGTTGAAAACTTATTTTTATACTTATTAACTTTAAACATTACAAGTTAAATAAACTTAAGTAGAAACTTTAAAAGATGTCAGTTGACACCAGTAAAAACAGTGTTAAGAGGCTACTTCACTAACGCGAGAACACCAGCTTGCTGATGTTAATCCTATGGAAGAATTATTTTAAGATATTTCGTTAACATTTCAACATTTTTAAACGATTCTTTCTGCACTGGCAAGCTGAGATCGATCTCAACAAAGGTCGTTTTTCACTTTTTCAATTTTGTTTACAAGTTTTTTTTTAATTAGGAGATTTTTACTTTCAGATCCGCTTTCGAAACTGAAATTATCCTCATTAAAAAAAAGAAAAAACTGCAAAGTAAATCGAAAAAGTTAATTATTGCAAAAATAAATAAATAAATGTAAACGAGATATCTTAAAAAATTCCTCCGTACATTAGGATTAACGTTAGCAAACGGTTGTTTTTTTGAGTGAGTGAAGTAGAACCCTAAGGGATTATTCATAAATGCAGCCGATTCTTACTGTATATATATTTTTTTGAAATGAGTCAGTAAGTTTCGTGCTGCTGAGCGGGAGAAAATCTTTTTTCAAGAACCACTGTGGTGGTTCTCAAGTTTCCTGCTCCACAAGCGCGAAACTTTCAGACATATTTTGTACTTCATTTTTAAACGTAAAGGCACAAAATGGGCAGGCCTGACTATTGAAGCGATTTGGAATCGAAATGGGTTTTCCGTTTATTAACAAATAAATCACTTACCGAGATATAAGTGATTTTGGTCATGTGAGGACTGGTTTTTCTCCTTTCGTCCAGAAATTCGGTTCGAAATGTCAATTTTGACAATATTTTCTGAAAAATCTTTTGCGTTTACCAAAAAATGGAAAACGTCTTTCGATTACATATTCTTTGAATAACAACCATCTGCCAATTTCATGAGTTTCCGAACAAAAATGAATTTTAAAAATGTGTCATAAAGTTGCCCCTTTGGATTTAAGAACAGTCTTTTTGTTGCATTAAAATATCTCAATTTGTTGATTTTCTGTAAGCAAGTAAACACTATACGTTTACAATGGAAATCTATGGGAATTTGGTGAAATATTAGAGATACCGCTAATTTGGCTTCAATTTTTGTTGCCAAATTTGGTGATATATGTTGCCAAGTTGGCGACAGCACAAGATCCCCCCTATGGTAACCCCTCTTATAGGTATGGTGAATTAAATGCTTGACATTTACGATAAGCCATTATTGGAATCTAATCTTATAGTTTGGCGAAAGTTTTTTGGTTGGCGGAATAATCGTGTAGAACCGAATTGCATAAAAGAAACATCCTTCTAACATTATAATAATATTAACTAACAGTTTACTGTGTCGGATTAAGCGTCTCATTTCCAATTAAAATATATATTTGAATTAAAATTTGAATGAAATACGGGGTCATGAAAAATCGTAGATTGTGAAAAATAGAATTACAAATATCTCGACAACTAATTATCCAATCGAGTTCATTCATGATGCAAAATTTATGTTTTTTTATTGTCTTTTATATTCACTCCTTTAAATAAACAATTTCGAAAATTTTTGTATACCTTTTATCAGAACGAATATTTTGAGTCCGAAAAAAATAGTTCTGGATAATCAAGGTTACTGATATTCAATAGGCTTCTTCCCATTGTTACTTCCTAAGTACACACTGAATTTTAAGTCTCTATCTCAATTCGCTCAGGAGATAGAGCGTTTACAGACACACACACATACAGATGGACGGCAAAATTGTTTTTCTAAAAATATGTTTTTTGGAATCTCGAATGTCTGAAACGCATAAATCCGTCAAAAATTTTTTTTCGATTTTTAAAACGACTACACGACTTACCCTATACTACGTATGATGGGTAAGTAATATAGGAGTAATTCTGAAGTGAAACTTTTCATCCACAATGTTTCAACTTCAAGAAAGCAAATGAGAAACAAATCATCCTTTTAAAGATACTTTAGTTTTGTGCAGCCAATAATGCTTTTGGAATAAGGTAAAGTAAAGTACATATAACTCACTCTAAAATATATTACTACTAATCAATGTATTAAATGGATTTTATAACAAGTTATTTAATGTTATTTTTAAGTACCATCGAGCCATAAAGGGTAACAAAATTATAGGATTAACATTAAGGAGCGGGTGTTTTCACATGAGTGAAGTAGCCCCTTAAAATGTTGCGATGATGCAAAACTTTCCTCTTTAGCCAGAGAGAAACTATGCAAATTCAACTTTTTTACATAAAGGACTTCGTGAATGTGCCAGCAAGTTTGCATTGTTTGAGTGTGTGCAAAAGAAATTATTGAGCTGCAAGCAAACAGAAAAAATGTTTAAAAGAAAAAGATTGAAATGCGAAACATATTTATCCCTTCCAATTAAAAAAAGAAAAAAAAAAGGATACCTCCATTGTTAATTGACAGATTTCGTTTAAATTTTCAGCCACTTGCAATAATAGTAAATTAGGCTGTGTAACAATTTTTTATTAAAATACAATAAGTTATTAAAAAATTCGAGCACCCACGAGAAAGCACACAATAGAACAACTTAAAAAAAAAAAAAAAATTCAACTTTATAAAGTTTGAAGTTGAAATTTCAAGAACCAGATCATTAACTTTGGGTGGTTAATATGTTTCATTAAGCATACATATAATAATAATACGTAAGTACCAAAAAAAAAATCAAACTTATCATAATGGAGATCAAACATTTTACATTAAATACATATTTAAACTGTAGCATGCACAAAAAAAAAAAAAAAAAAAAAAAAAACTACTGAAATGATTAGTTTGGTGGAGTAGAGCAGTGAGCATTTGTCAGCTGTGCATGTAAAAATGAAAAGATAAAGTAGTAGGAGATTTATAATAACTTTTGAGGGGTTCTGACAAAAGTACCTGACAACTTACCTGTCAGCTGATTAGACATAGATGGGGGCAGAAATTAAGTTCACCATCAGCACATGCAGTCATGAAAAAACAAAAAAAATACACTGAAAGAAAAGTTTTTAAAATTAGGATATAAGATAGTTAATTAAGTAAACGAGTGAAAATCACTGATGCAACATGTAACATGGCTAAACATGGCTTCCGACATTTGGCTTAGATGTGTTATTATCCCGGGGTCCACCATCTTGGATTTTTTTCTTGCATGAAAACTTCTTTTTCGCCAAGTAGTAATGTCGCCAATGGTTAAATATTGTTGATAGGTTAATGTAATATTGAAAAAAAAAATGGAATATAATGATTATAACTATTAATAAAAAAATAATTTTTAATTCAAGCCAAGGAAAAAAATCCTAGATGGTGGACCCCGGGATAATAACACATCTGTTCCAGACATTTAATATACAATAGTAAAGAATATTACTTATTTGTTCTTAAAAATGTGACAAGTGAAACCTTTTCTCTGATAACAGAGGTCGTTTACACCTAAGTATCACCGCTAAGAGATAAATATTAACAGCATCATGCCTTTAAATAAGTTACTTTGAAACAAAATGCTGCTTAAATGGTGATCATTAGGCCTAACTTAACAACACAGTAACTGGTAACTTTCTTTAAATTTTTATATTTCCCTGCCCCCTATGTATAAAATCAAAAGAGAAGTAAAATAAATCAGATATATAAGATTTTTTAACGGAGAAATTAATAAAAATACCATGTGAAAGTTGCAATATAACATGCAGATAGAAAATTATATGACAGGCGATGCAACACTACTTTGCGATTAAATTTCCGATAGACGCGATACCAGAAACTTTTCGATCCATGTTCGAGTACTGTTTTTTCATGCCGCCATCTATCGTCGAAAGAAAATTCAGCAACCTGTGTTTTTGTATGCTCGCATATTATGAAATATTAGTTTAGTAAGCTAAGTAGCTTAGAGAAAAAAATTTCGAATCAGAAAAGCCCGAACATCCTCTCCACGAATTTTATTAAAAAAATTTGGTCGTTTTAAAAATCAATATAATTAGATAAGAGATTTGAAGAAAAAGAAATCATGCTGGAACTTAGACACATTGAAGAAACAGAAAATATTTAGGAAAAGTGCCCCTTAACCACAAAATAAAGTTTTGATATATATTATATATATTTAACATAAATTTCGTTAAAGATTAAAATTGTTAAAACATAATACAGACGGGAAAAAAAAACTTATATGTGGTAATGCATTTATCTTGCATTACTTATCAAATTAAAATTTTAAAAAACCTTGCAATATTTAAAGAAACTAGATACGACAAAATGTACCCTAACTTGAAAAATAATAATTCTTGACTTAAGGGACTACTTCAGTTATGCGAAAAGACCCGCTCGCTAAAACTAATCCTATGGAAAAAGTTTATAAAGATATCTCGTTTGCATTTGAATATTTTTAAATGATTTTTTTGGATTGGATAGCTGAGGTCGATGTGTAAAAAGGCCATTTTTTACTTTTTCGATTTTGATTGTATTTTTTTTTCTTTTTATGAGGTTGCTTTCACTTTCGAAACCAGATCTGCAAATAAAAGTGTTCTCATTAAAAATACCAGTAATAAAAAAAAATAAATAAATAAATAAATAAATAAATAAATAAAAATAAATAACAGGCCTTTGTACAGATCAATCTCATCTATACAATCCAAAAGAACTAAAAAATATTGAAATTTAAACGAGATAACTTTATAAATTTCTTCCATAGGATTAGCATTAGCAAGCGTGTTTTTTCACTTGACTGAAGTAGTCTCTTAACTAATTCACAGCTACAGAAATTAAAATGCAGAACAATATCACCAAACTTGGAGGATTTTGAATCAAATTGGATTAATTAAATCTTGGATCAGTGATTAATTCTCAATGTAACCAACACAAAATCAAAGAAATTTTTAGCCAGCCGATCTGTTTAACTTAAGGGGACTGGGTATTGTTTGAACTGTTTTTTTTTTATTTGAATACTTTTACAATATCTTATTCAGACATATTGGCTGATTTTATGAAAGGTTGATTTAATAAAACAAAAGTGCAAGTTTTGTAGTAAAAGATGAAAATTTTATTTTACAGTAATTAATAAAACTTTAAAAAACACACTTCTATAATTTTGGACATTCTGAAATAACTTTTGTTGGGTAAATTCCTTAGAAGTGTGTTCTATGTAAGGATCAGGTTTTCAAAAAGATAGTTTCAGAAAAAATTAGCTTATGGCATTTTTAAAAAACATATAGTAACATTTAAAAAAAAGATGTAAAAGAAAACTTCAGATTGCAGTTTTAAATCATTCTAAGGGAAATGGATGGAGTAAATAACAATTTTCAAATATTTTTTATTATTGTATCTTTACGGCACTTTGTAAGAATATAGGATGTAGGTCAAGATATTATTTAAAGCAAAATGTGATAAAATTTATATTTTGTCAATTTTCTGAAAATTAAGGGTATCAAGAAAATGAAACTACCTTAATAACATTGGTCGACACCAAATTCCTCTCTATAAAAATAATGGTTGATTCTTATAGATTTCATGCGATTAAATTAAAATATGGCAGCAAAATTGTGGTATCACATACCACTTTTTAATAGGTAGGTTTGCTTTTAAATTAATTAGTTAAAATTAATTTAAAATCAATTAAAAGGAGCTATTGTAATGATAGGCGAGCATCATTGACTGGCAACAAGTAAAAAAAAAACAAGCATAAAAGAACTTCTCATTGTAAAATGTATCCCTCAATATCTTTGTTTAGCTGCGAATATGCATGCAGAATTCTGCTGGGTTTAAACGTTTATTTTTTTGTAAATGGGAATTTTTTTCAAAAAAAGATACTTGTTTTGGAAAAAATTGAGTTTAAATATTTTTTACAGTAAGAAATTAAAAATTGAAAATTTACTTTTTTGAGTAGAGACTGATCAGGGGACTTTTCAGGAAAAAAAAAAACCCCAGTGATTTGGAGAAATTTTCAGAAATTCTTTGGAAATTGACTCAACTATCTGGTAACACTGTCTTGGAAAGAAATAAGGCAACATACTTTCTGCCAACCTTTTTACTGTCTCACTTACACAAGCAATCAGTTTAATATTTATACAATTTCTTTAATATAAAGAAGCTGTTTATCTATTTTTATATAGAAACAGAAATAAATTACGTATAAGAAACAATAATAATAACTAAATAAGATGTTTATAGATACATAAATTTATCTATAAACAAGCTTAAATATGCATTAAGTTTGTTTCAATAATGCTTTATATCATTTGGAAAAAAATCCTTTTTCCTGAAATATGAGATCTGTACAGTTAGCATATTTGTTTTTTTTCCCATAGAGGAATTTTTTTTATTTATTTATTAATTTTCTTTTTTATTTGCTAATCAGTGTAACTAATTGTACATAACCCATTTTAACCTATGCATTTATTTTTTAACATTCAGTTTCCAGAAATTACTTCTCTCCTACACTCCGCAGCCTTGGTTTCATCATTCAAACAAATTAACTTATAGTATTTCCATAAAAGAAAAATTATAATTGCAATCTCATACTATCTAATCTCATTCTATCCAATTTATATGCACACACACTTATTTATTTTATAAACTTGATTATATTATACTCTAGTTTAAGTTTGTGATATGTATTTACTTTCTGCTTTTTACGATTTATGTGTAATGGATAAAAGGCTGCTAAAGCATAATCCTCAGCCATTAGATTATACAATGATAATAATGGTAAACATTGTGATATACGCAGGAATTTATAGTAGTATTTACACATTTAAAATAATACATGACATAACATTATTTTGCTGTTTCATTGAATAAATTTCCTATTTAAGGTTAGTTGGGGCAATTGAGCCATGATTTTACAATGTCACTCTGGAGCTTCTGACAATTCAGCTTCAAAAAGCTAATGTTCATTTGAAATAAAGTCTGAACTTCTGTAAATGTGTTCAGTTAGGTTCCTTCTATCAGACAGAAATGCTCAAAATTACATTTTAATATTTAAAAATATGCATATTTCATCTGTCTTTCCTCATGGGTCCAGTTGCCCTATAAAAATGAGGTAAGTGGAACAAGCGGGGTCTATGTTCCACACGCGTTTATTTTTGTTCTTATCTGATTGTATCAGGTCCTGTTTGAAAAAGTGTAAACAACTTAAAAAAAATTTAAACCAGACAGATCATGTAAATTATATGTCAATAAAGAGCGTTGTAAGGGAAACCTTTGCTGTCAATGTGTCTAAAAAAAGTACTAAAAATGAAAATACAGTATAACTTCTTTAATCCGGAATCATTGCGATTGCAGCGATTCTGGATTATAGAAAATTCCGGATTACAGAAGTTTTGAAACTAGAAAGCATTTAGATAAATATTAATACTAATATCTTTCATTAATATGGCAATACAAAAATGCAAAGAACTTGGTAATTTAAAGTAATTGAAAAACTTTGAAAAAAATCAATTCAAAATGTCCTAAAATGCATAGGCGTAGCGTCGGGGGGGCACGGGGGGGCGTGTGCCCCCCCAACCTTCTACACCTCGGGCGCCAGAACAGAAAGCGTAGGGGGCGCCAAATGAAGATTTTTTTGTCTTTACACACAAAAATATATATGAATTTATATTGAATTTGCATAAAAATGTCTTACAGCCGCAAAATCCAAAAGTAAAACTGAACCAAATGCATTGAAATTTACAAATATATAAAAAAGATTCATCTATAATAGAAGACTGCAAATGAATTGGAACAAAGAGCTTTTCTTTTAGGCATTATTCTTTCTCCAATTCCAAGTGTACCGAAAGGCGAAGGGGGCGCCAAATGAAGATTTTGTTTGACTTTGACTTTTCTGATGAAAAGATTCCATGAAGACTGTTCAATTTTTTTCTCTCTCTCCCTGAGCAGTGTTGAGCTTTCATTTTCCCCGTCTTGATATGAGCGAGAACGGGTGACTGCCCGAGACAGGTTCGGCTAGGTGGGGAGGCCTACCAATTGGCTTTAGCTCAACAAGCATCACCCAGGCTGCCCGGGACAATAAAAACTAACGGGAGGAGTCAGGGCTGAAACTAAGGGGGGGAAGAGGGGGCATGTGCCCTGGGCGCCACGCGAAGGGGGCGCCAGAGGAAAATTTGTTTTACCGTTTCATACAATATATATATATGTGCGTGTGAAATTTGTGTAAAAAAATATTTTTTAGCTGAAAAATCAAAAAGAAAACCTGAGTAAAGCGCATTAAAATTGTCGTATAGATAAAAAGATTCGCCTACAATATACAAGACAGCAAATAAATAACTCCATTCTTTTTCTTATAATTATTTTTTACATGCGTATCCCCATATCTGGCCTTAGATGGGGCGAGGTCAGGTGACTGACTGGGACAATAAAAACCAAGCGGTCGAAAATTCACAAAATGAAAAGTAAAAATTTAATAATTTTGCTGTTGTTTTGAGTCATACATAAATTTGAAAATTAACTTTGAAAAGTTGAGGAAAGTATGTAGACATATCAATCTATAAATAAGAAGTGATATAAGTGATAATTCCACAAAGCTGGTGTTAATCCTGGTTTTTTAGTTCCTAAAACAATGGGACTCATATCGCTATGACATTAAAGTATCTCACTTGTAATAATTTGTAATGCTACAACAGTAAAATCTAGAAATATGAAATATTTCTATAATGGAATATTATCTTAAATGAAAACAACTGCATGGTTCCAACAGAAATAATACCAACTATCTGCTAAGACGGTAACCTGTATAAAGCGGAATTATTTCAGTTTCCTTTCGATTTTTTTCACAGGTTTTAATGAATAAATATTTGACAAAGCTGGTTATATATTTCAATATTATTACGTATTTCACTGCTACACATTTTAAATTTTAAAATAAGTCTTCTAATGGAAACTTCCGTAAATTTCTCTTTGTAAATTTACTTTGCGGAGGAAGGAGGGGGCGCCAAAATCCATGTTTGCTCGGGTGAAAATATAGCTAGTTTCGGTCCTGGAAGGAGTGCACAAAGTAAAATGCTTTAGTAAAAACTTTTAAAAGAAAAAAAATGAGTATAGCATTTGCAGGGGTACAATAAAAAATCTCCCACAGGGCGCCATGGCTAATAAAGTCGCCTCTGCCTTTATACCCCAAATGATTTTTTCACTTCTTTTTGCCTTCTCGCCCTAGAACTTCCTCAGTCAGTCGACAAAAGAAAAGACGAATTTCGACAAAAGGTCTTGGAAAAATATCGCGAAATTCGTCAAAAAATCTCTGAAACAAATACCGAATATCATTTTCGTCAATCGGTCATAGAAAAATTCACGAAATTTGACAAAGGATCGTGTAAAGAAAATCGTGAATTCCATAAAACGATCGTCGGAAAAAATGCGAATTTTGGTAATTCGTCGTTGAAAAAAATCGCGAATTTCCTCAAAGGACCGTGGAAAAATATCTTTAATTTTATCAAACGTTGCGGAAACAAATAGCGATTTTCGTTATTCGGTCACAAAAAAATCATCGCATATTTCGTCAAAAGAATGCACAAAATATTACGAAATACGTCTAACGACCAAGAGAAAAAAATTGCAAATTTCGTCAAATGGTCGCGGACAAAAAGACGACAGGGGTGATTCTGAGTAAAAAAAAAAAAAAAAAAAAAGAAATCTGAAATTCACAGCAAATTTTCTCAAAGGTTACAGCAGAGGAGAGAAAGGGGGGAAATCTCCCGGCCCCAATTATGCGTTTTTTCGGCTGTCCTTTAGCGAAACTCACATTTTTCCGCGATCCTTCGACAAAATTTGCGTTTCTTTATCGCGATCCTTTGACGAAATTCGCGCTTTTCCGCGATCTTTTGATAAAAATTGAGTTTTTTGCGATCCTTGGTGAAATGTGTGTGTTTTTCGCGATTCCCAGACGAAGTTTGCGTTATCTCGTGATCCCTTGTAGAAATTCGTGTTTTTTCCCGCGATTCTTTGGCGAAATTCGTTTTTTCTGCGATCCTTTGAAGAAATTGGCGGCTATATTTGTGTGAACGATTGTCGAAATTGATTTTTTCGGCGATCATTTGCCGAAATTCACGATATTTTTTATGCCCGAATTTTAGGATTGATGACCGATTTTTTTTAAATTTATCGGAACCGAATGTCTTAAATTTTCGGAAAATTCACAACAGAATCACCCCTGAAAAGACGCGAATTTGGTCAAATAATCGCGTAAAAAATCGAGAATTTAAACAAATAATCAAGAATTTCGTACGTCGGTTTTGAAAAGAAAATCACGAATTTCGATAAACTATCGCGGAAAAGAATCGTGAATTTCGTCAAATGATATCTGAAACAAACAGCGAGTATCATGAATTGGTCGCGGAAAAAATATATATCGTGAATTTCGACAAGTGGTGGCGGAGAAAAAATTTCCCCAGTTTGTCGCAGAAAAATTCGCAAATTTTGGCAAAGTATCGCGGGAAAAAAATCGTGAATCCCGTGAAACGATCGCCGGAAACAAAAACACGAAATTTGGCAAAGGATCACGGAAAAAAATTATGAGTTCCGTGATACGATCGCCCCAAAAAAATTGAGAAATTTGCAATAGGTCATAGGAAAAATTGCGAAATATCCTTCAACGACTGTAGCAAAAGATAGCGAAAAGAGATAACTATTATCATTAATCGATTGGGGAAAAAATCGGGAATTTTGCAATTCGTCGCGGAAAAATTGCGAATCTCCTCAAACAACTGTAAAAAAATATCTTGAATTTTACCAAAGGTCACGGAAACAAATGGCGATTTTCGTCATGCAGTCGCGGATAAATCATCGCAAATTTTGTTAAAAGAATGGACAAAAAATTGCGAATTTCGTCTAACGATCATAAAAAAAAATCGCAAATTTCGTAAAATGGTCGCGGGCAAAAAACGAAAATTTGGTAAAAAAAAAAGAGAGAGAATTTAACCAAATGATCGCGCAAAAAAATCACGAATTTTATAACTCGGTCATGAAAAGAAAATCGCGAATTTTGACAAACGATCTGGAAAAGAATCGGGAATTTCGTCAAAAGATCTCTGAAACAAATAGTAACTACCATCAATCGTTCGCGGAAAATATATATCGCGAATTTGGACAAGTGGTGGCGGAAAAAAAATCGATTTCGTTAAAACGTAGAAAAATTTGCGACATTTGGCAAAGGATCGTGCAAAAAATCGTAAAATCTTCTTCAATGATTATATAAAAAGATTTCTGAAAAATATACGTATTTTCGTTAATAGACTGGAGGGAGGAGGGGGCGAAATCGAGAATTTTGGAATTCGTCGCGGAAAAAATCGCGAATCTCTTCAAACAACCGTTGAAAAACCGTGTTTGGGAAGATTACTTTACAGGTGCTTTGAAGAAAAAGATCAAATATTTTCAGTAAAAATAGTCACTGAAATCCGGAAAAAGTCGCCTTTTTTCTTGAAATAGCCGCTTTTTAATGGTTTTCGGCCTAAAATAGTCGCCATAGCCACCAATTGCTGAAAATAGTCGCTTTTAGTAGCAAGCGGCGGCCCTGCAATTGCATGTTAAGAAAAATCGAAATTTTTTGAGAAATTGTGTCGAGCAGAACCGGGATTGATTTAATTGATTTTTTCACGGGCCGGGCTTGTTTTCATTGATTTTTGTACGAGCCGGGCCTGGTCTTAAACTGTGAAAATATAAACGGGCCGGGCCCGGGTGGAAATTTTAATTTTCTCGCTGGGCTGGGCCTGGGCCTTGGAATTGCGGTCCGTGCAGACCTCTAATGTGCCCTCCAGGGGCGTGCAAAGAGCAGGCTAAAGGAGCGGTCGCCCCGGGCGCGCTGCAAATCACGGTTTTGTTTATTTATTCCTTTTTCGGGGAATTTCTTTTTCTCTCTTGATCATTTTATCCCCTGTCGCTAAACATCATGAACTCTCTAACAAATAAGTGCAATTTTTTTTTTTTATGTTATTTAGTTGTTCTGAATTCCTAAATTAAAATTAAACCTTTTAAAGTTCCAAAATAAACGCGAAATATTTATTCGATAGAATTTATTTATGTTTCTGCACTTTATCAATTTTATTATACCTATCACAAAAAGAAAGATTTTTTTTTTTTTTTTTTTTTGGGGGGGGGGGGGGCGCAAAATTGAAAATTCGCTCGGGGCGCCGTTTTTACTTCGCACGACCTTGGTGCCCCCCCAAAATTTCTGGTCACGCTACGCCTATGCTAAAATGTATATATTTCCAAAATAATTAAATATATATATATATATATATATATATATATATTATGCAGTGTCGCCATCTGTTGTAAATTGCAAAAAACAATAACTGTACATTTTTTTTTTAAATTACGATTTATGATTTATAAATACTCAATAAATAATACAAAACACAAGAATAACAGACATATCATGAAAATTATTGCAAAAAAAAAAAAAAAAAAAAAGTCTAAAACCAAAAAAATTTATAGTAAAAATTTAAATAAGACTTACAATCTCTCTATTCTAAAAAAAAGTAACTACCGCTGTCACCGCCGCCGCCGCCGCCGGTTTTGATTTTTTTGTGACCGGAGGCCTTTCTTCGTTAATATTAACAAAAATAATGCATACAAAAATATGAAAATTGGTGGTTTTATACAGAAATGTTTGATAAACACGCTGATGCAGACAGTTTTCAAATCGACGAGTTATTTTAAGAGTTATTTAATGCTAAAGTTGGACAAAATCGTTCCACTAAAAAAGTTTTATAGCAGCAAAAACTGTTGGAGTTTAAGTGGCCTATCAAGCCAAAAGCACCCCATTCTCGATAGCAGGAATTCGCTGTCTCATATTTAAACAATTAGAAAAAATCTCTTGTGGCTATGCTGCGTTTTGAAATGGAAATAGGTAAAATGCTCTTACCTGGGATTCATCAATATCGCGATGACGTATAACTTCATCGGTGTGGCGTGGTCAGGGATTTATCCAAAAGCTTCTTGAAGAAATTATTTTATTTTATTTTGTGAAGTATTATTTATCCTTTGAAGTATCCTTTGAGAGCTTAATATGAATCGCTAAATCCATGGGAAGATATAATGTAATATGAATTAGTATTGTGTGTTTTTACGATAAAGAAAGATTCAACTTTTAGCTTTAAATACTTATAATTAAACATATTACTGGAGTATAAGAAACTCCGTCTTAACAGAGAAGCTACATGATTAAGAGTGATAATACATAAAGCTGCTAAAACACATATTCGCAGCGTAGAAAAAATATATAATAATTAAAGGTGTCTGGCAACAGTCAAAATGTTGAGATGTTCCTTTTTGTTACATATCAGTGATGAAATCGTAGTTATTAGAACATATGCTTTAGAGAGTTACTCAAGTGGTCTGTAATAGCACTCATTATCAAATGCGGAAGTAAAGAAACAGTTCGTAAATTTGCTTGTTAAAATGATCTGTGTTTAGTAACAAGTTCTTTCTTTTCTTTTTTTTTTTAATCACTTTTAGCAGTTACCGAAGAACATCTGGGGAATTAAATTTAACACCCCTCCTTAATCTCCTCAGATGGATAAGGTAACAAGTTCATAGTCTTGATGTCACACAAAAGTTGAGGTTTGGGTGTGGGCTTCGTCAAGCAGTCAGCAATCATGTATTGCGTGGGACAATATTTTAATTCGATAATTTTATCCTCCTTTAATTGTCTTATGGCGTGAAAGCGGATATCAATGTGTTTTGTCCGCTTCGAAAATTTTTCATTTTCTATCATCTTTATACTGCTTTGGTTGTCATGGTAAAGTAAAATAGGTTTTACTTGATACAAGTTAAGATCTTCTAGCAGTTTTAATAGCCATAAAATTTCTTGTCCTGCGGTTGCTGCAGCCACATATTCCGCTTCAGCCGAAGAATATGCAATGCTTGACTGTAATTTTGTAGTCCATTGAATGGGATTATCACCCAGAAAAAAAATATTGCCGGTGGTTGATTTTCTATTTTTAGTGTCCCCAGCCCAATCAGCATCAGCATACGCGATGAGTATTGGTGGTTTATTTTTACTTATTGTTAGGCATAGGTTTTTTGTGCAATTGAGGTAAATAATAATTCTTTTTGCCGCTTTCCAATCCTTCTCGCGTGGCGTTGCACTTCTCCTACTAAGTATATTTACTGGTGCCATAATGTCGGGTCGAGTGACTGTGGCAATATACAAGAGCGAACCGATCGCTTGCCTAAACTTTGTATTGTTCGGAAGTAAATTGTCGCTATCTTCTAATTTATAAAAACCTACTTCCATCGGTGTACCAATAGGTCTTGCATCTGTTAAATTTAACTTTCTAACCAAATCTTCTATTTTTGACTTTTGGTTTAATTTGTAACCATCATTCGTTTTGATTATGTTGGTTCCTAGGTACTGACTTATTTCGCCTAAGTCTTTCACTCCGTACTCATTTTGCAATTGTTTTATTACATCTTTAATTATTTCACTTTTACTCGCGATTAAAATATCGTCAACGTAGACGATGATATAAGTGAAATTTTCCTTTTCTTTTCTAGTAAACAAACATGAGTCAGCAGTGCTTTGCACAAAATTCATGTTTTTTAATGATTCTGCGATCTTTTTGTGCCAGGCTCTAGCTGCCTGCTTTAAGCCGTAGATTGTTTTATTCAGTTTACACACTTTGTTTTCACAATTTTTTTCTATAAAACCTTCTGGTTGTTTCATGAAAATTTCTTCTTCTATTTCGCCGTGAAGAAATGCAGTGTCGATGTCAATGTGTTGAACAGAAAGATTTTTATATGCCGCTGAGGCTAAAAATGTGCGGATTGTTGTGTGTGAAACTACGGGTGCGAAGGTTTCATCATAATCTTCGCCGTACTTCTGATTATATCCTTTCGCTACTAAACGGGCCTTGTATTTTTGTACATTTCCTAAATTATCTAACTTTCTCTTAAAAATCCACTTACAACCAATAATTTTCTTATTTGGTGGGGGATCCACTAAGTCCCAAGTTTTATTTTTCTTTAATGAGTGGATTTCTTGCTGAGCGGCTTTGAGCCAATTTTCTTTTTCTACTTGGTTGTTCATGTTTGCTATGTCATAAAAATCGGATGGTTCGAATGTGTCATTTGTTTTTACGTGACATACGTATCTGTCGGGTGGTACTCCTCTATTTGAACTCTGAGACCTTCTCGGTTCTACGTCGGGTTGTTTGGACGCGGTTGGTTCTTCGTCCGAATTACTTAACTCTGTTTGAATGTAGTTGTTGTCATTGTCTGAGTTTTCTACCTCTTCGCTTTCTTTTAAGTTGTTTTCACTATTTTCTATAAATTTAACTGTTCTCGCTATTATTATTTTGTTTTCTTTTGTAAATATACGGTAACCTTTTGATTTGTTGTCATACCCCACAAGTATTCCTTCCTGCGCTCTATCATCTAATTTGTTTCGCTGATGTTTTTGTATATAGGCATAAGCTTTACAGCCGAATGTACGCAGGTAGTGTAAGGTGGGCTTTCGGTTGAACCAAATTTCGAACGGTGTTTTGTTTGTTATTTTGGTTGGTAGCCTATTCTGCAGGTGATTGGCGGTATTTATGGCTTCTCCCCAGAATTTTTGAGGTAAGCCTGCTTCGGAGAGTAGACTCCTAGTCATATCTAATAATGACCTATTCTTTCTTTCCGCTACGCCGTTTTGGCTCGGACAAAATGGTACCGTAAACTGGTGTTGGATACCTCTTGCCCTTAGGTATTCTTCCGTTTGTTTACCTAAATATTCCCCTCCATTATCGGATCTAATAGCTTTAGGGAATCTGCCGAATTGGGTTTTCACCATGGCTACATAATCTTTTAACTTTTCGTGAACTTCATTTTTATGCGAAAGTAAGTAAATTACTGTGAACCTTGAATAGTCGTCTATAAAAGTGACGAACATTGTTTTTCCCCCGATAGTAGGTGTACCGATAGATGTGCACACGTCCGTGTGTATCAGATCGAGCACTTTGCCTGTTTTGGGACAGTTTGTTGATTTCGGATATGGGGCATCACTTATTTTTGTTTGGATACATATTTCACACAATGCGTTATGATTACAGTTATTTATTTTTATACCGTCTGCTAAGTTTTTATTTATTAATTCTTTTATCGCATTATAGTTACGATGGCCAAGTCGTTTGTGCCAAACTTCTATGCAATTTTTATTTTTACATTCATGTGCAATGTTTACTTTATTAGTTTCAGCGCTTTCTAATAATTCGACTTGATATAAATTATTTTTCATTCTTGCTTCAAGATAAATATTCCCGTTTCGGGATAACGTGCATTTTTCTTTATCGAAAATTAATTTATAGCCATTCTGTGTTGCTTTGCTTACCGATATGAGGTTTGATTCTAATTCTGGTACGTATAATACTTCTTTTAATGTGATTGTGTTTATCCCTCCATCGGATGTTTTTGTTTTAAATGTCGTTTCACCTGTACCGTGTGAATTCAGCGTTTTTCCATTGGCAATGATGACTGTCGTCTTTTCAGTGTCGTTAAACTTAGTGAATGCATCTTTACTGTTTAGAATGTGTGTCGATGAACCTGAGTCGATTATCCAGGTTTGTTTTCCTGGTTTCTGGACTAAAAAAGCTGCGTCGCTGCCTTTTCCTGAATTGCCCTGTGTTTTGTTAATTCGAATTGGTTCTGTTTCTCGGTTTTTGTTTTCTCTATAATAGTTTGCGTCTTCATAACATAACGATGATGTGTAATACTTGGATTTGTGCGGCTGTTGTTTTTGTGACGGTGAGTAAGTGTTTCTGTTCTTAAGATGCCAGCACTCCCTGTATGTATGGTTTTTTAATTTACAGTATGTGCACTGTTTGTCCTTTTTATTATAGTGTTCAGCCGGAAACTTTTTATGCGTTTTAAACGCTTTTGAGGAATTCTCGCTCTGATCTGTGTTTTCTAAACGTCTTGTATATTCATCAGTGAGTTTTCCTTTTATAAACTCTGAATTAAGTTCATTTTCTGGACGGGCCTCGAGGGCTATAATTAAGGTGTTGTAGCTAGGTGGTAATGAACAAAGTAACAGAGCTGAAATGTGCGAGTCATTAATAGTTTCGCCTATGGCTGAAAGTTTATCAACAAGTTCTAAAATATGTGTAATGTGTTTTATTAGATTGCCGTTTTCTGGGAGTTTTGCTCCGTATAATTTTCTCAGCAAATATAACTTGCTTGAGAGATTAGCCCTTTCATGAATTGTTTTTAAAGCTTGCCAGGTTTCTCTGGCAGTGTTTAAGTGCTTTACATGCACGATCTGTGAGTCTTCAATACTCAAGTTGATAATTGCACGTGCTTTACGGTCCCTCTTCGTCCAGTCCGTGTTAATTGGATCTGGGGGATTTTCTGTTATTACATCAAACAATTCTTCTTTTATTAAAATCATTTCTGCGCGAAATTTCCAATTTGAGTAATTTGTCGAATTTAATTTTTCGACTATTTGAGTTTCTTTTATCCCTGCCATGTTTATTTTTATTTGTTTATGCGACCAACCTATTTCCTTTTTGTTTATTTATTTACTGTAAAATGTAAAATGATTTCATTCACCTTTATATTTCTGGTACAATAACATTCATAATTTTATTCAATGCAGCATCTTTTTATTTTTTTATTCAGAACATGAATACTTTTAATATTTATAATCTAAGCCACTATATAAAATTTTTCTTCTTTTTCGCTAAACATGAGCACTTGATCAGTCTCATAATCTTTTTGTTGGAGTTTAAGTGGCCTATCAAGCCAAAAGCACCCCATTCTCGATAGCAGGAATTCGCTGTCTCATATTTAAACAATTAGAAAAAATCTCTTGTGGCTATGCTGCGTTTTGAAATGGAAATAGGTAAAATGCTCTTACCTGGGATTCATCAATATCGCGATGACGTATAACTTCATCGGTGTGGCGTGGTCAGGGATTTATCCAAAAGCTTCTTGAAGAAATTATTTTATTTTATTTTGTGAAGTATTATTTATCCTTTGAAGTATCCTTTGAGAGCTTAATATGAATCGCTAAATCCATGGGAAGATATAATGTAATATGAATTAGTATTGTGTGTTTTTACGATAAAGAAAGATTCAACTTTTAGCTTTAAATACTTATAATTAAACATATTACTGGAGTATAAGAAACTCCGTCTTAACAGAGAAGCTACATGATTAAGAGTGATAATACATAAAGCTGCTAAAACACATATTCGCAGCGTAGAAAAAATATATAATAATTAAAGGTGTCTGGCAACAGTCAAAATGTTGAGATGTTCCTTTTTGTTACATATCAGTGATGAAATCGTAGTTATTAGAACATATGCTTTAGAGAGTTACTCAAGTGGTCTGTAATAGCACTCATTATCAAATGCGGAAGTAAAGAAACAGTTCGTAAATTTGCTTGTTAAAATGATCTGTGTTTAGTAACAAGTTCTTTCTTTTCTTTTTTTTTTTAATCACTTTTAGCAGTTACCGAAGAACATCTGGGGAATTAAATTTAACAAAAACTATACATGGCAGTGTAATCATTTTTAGATCATTTTATGCGTTAGAATTTGCCGGAGTGCAGATTGCATTAATTTTTTTATTTTGACTCATTTTTTCAGGTTTTATTTCTATTTTAAATTCAAATTTTCAGCATTTCTAGAGATATTTTCTACAGATTTCAGAAAATTGTACTAATTTAAACTGTTGCCAACTGTATAAAAAGCGCAAGCAATAATGTTTGCTTCAAATTAAAAATTTATTTACACGTGACTATTATAAACAGGAAAAAAACTTCCGAATTAGAATTAAATAATTACGTATAAAAAGCAGGAACTTATTAAAAATTACGTCATAAAAAGTATACACGTGAATTTTAAAAGAGAAAGGATATTGTAAAATAATAAATTCATTAACATGCGTTAGAAGTCTTAGGAGAAATTACGTCATATTTACGTCACATTATAGTTATTACATAAAATGAACACAAAATAATATTGCAAAAAAGTTTAAATTTAGAAATTGCGCTAGACATTTATTTGATATTTTGAGAATTAATTTAAAATGTCTCATTTAAAAGAACTTTCTTTTCGCTTTGTTAAAAAATACCAGGAGGACAAAGACTCTCTTTACTTAATTCCTTTTATATTAGCTTATTTTGAAATGTTGTTAGACGTGTATACGTCATCAAGTTATTTTTATTTCGACGTTTTATTTGTGTTTTTATTAATCTTGTACGAATTTATTTGTTCTTTCGTTATTTAAAATAAAAATTATATCAATTTGTATAATTTGGCGAGTGTTTTGGCGATTTATATAATTTGGCGAAATTGGTCGGCAGGATAATCAAGTAGTACCGCAGCGGATTTGGCGTTAAAATTCCCCAATCAAAGAGAAATGAATAGAAATTCGTTTATAGGGAGATCGCCACTGTTTTTTAAATTATAATTCAATCTTTCGAAATCTTTTTAAAGCCGATCAAATTAGTGTGCATTTAGAGTCTGCGGTGTCTGGACGGGGGTTGGCGAGCGTAGCTCGTAGGGGGCCGAGCCCCCTAGTTAATTTAAAAAATAACTTTATAATTACATCAACATATTTAAAATAGTGATATATAAGGCTAATGTTATAAAAAATTAAATATATAGAATCTACAAATATCGTAGTAAATCACAAATTAAATACTTAGAAGAAATAATAATACTAAAATTCGATTTTCGATGTTTTGATACCATCGTCTTATCTTTGGAAAAAGAAAAATTGTAAAATTACCATTAATTCTGAATTTTTACAAATTAATATTAAAAAAAGACACCTATATTAATTACATATTAATTTTGAAAATTCTTACAATTTTAAAACCGAAATTAAGTAGTAAATTAGGCAGTCTTGTCATTTTTCTTAATAATTCTGGATATTTATTCACCTACGTCCTATGGCGCCATCTGTCATCTTTAATTGAAAATAAAAACGAATAAACATACCGAAGTGTCCGGATTACAGAAGATTCCGGATTAGAGATGTCCGAATTAAAGATGTTATACTGTATTAGATTTATTTATACCAAAAACATAAATCTTAAGTAAGAACTTATGCACTTTAGTATAGGTAATAAGTATAAAATTCATATACGTATTTTAAGGAAAAAATAGCAAGGTAAATCTATGAACAAACGGCTATGTAAGTACTTTATCTGTATCCAGGGGTCGCATTATATAGGGCAAATTTTATTTTTCCTACCAGAACCCTTAATGAGTTACCTTCATGATCATTTTACTTCACATATTCTAAAGAAAGGTGCGATGAAGATTTATTTCAAAATAGTGGTAGGAACCATAAAAGTCTCCCTATAGAATGTCTATAATCCCTAAAGAACGACCCCTAAGGAACCCCTATAAAACGAATCCCTATAGAACGATATCTAATCCCTGTAGAACGACCCCTGTGTATCATACAATTTCAAGGTTTGGCTATCTCGCTTTCAGGGGCAAGGTACATGCATTTGTAAAATGTTGAAATAATTTAATGACACCAATATTTACCAGGGAATCTATATGAAAAAAAGTAAAGGTATATTTTCGCATACTTAATAAAGGTGAAATTTTCATTATAAAATTTCAGTGGCAATTAGGAATTAAAATTAAGTGAGGCCATAATGGCATCGCCGCCTCTCAAGGGTCAAGAAATTTGGTTTGATACCACCCAATATGCTTTTTTAAATTTTATTACGTAATTTTAATAAGGTATTCTATAATTTTCTTTATTGTGAGCAAAAAACAATGGATAAATTTACTTCCCGTAGTAAGAGAAACTAAAAAAAATTATTTATAACTATTGAGGTAACTGGATCCAGCATCATGGTCCAGTTAGCCCGGATACATGTCTCAGTTACCCCATTCTTGAAAAATTTACGGGGTAACTGGGACACCGGGCTTACATTTGAAACATGAAGTAAATATGTATAGATACATAATAATATTAATGTAGTTATATACCTAATCTTTAAGGAAAAAGATTGTTTAATAAAAGTACTTACAGTATTTTAATAAAAAGTCGAGCAAGTTCACCCATATTGACGTTGTTTTTAAAAAAAGAAACGTAAATTTTTGACAACCTATCACAGCAAAGTGAGAGTTATGATTGAGTTGACACACGTTGTTTTAGGAAGTAGAGATTAAGGTGCATTGTTCACAAAAGCTGAAACTTAAAAAACACCAACAGTTTTTTATAAAATAGCCTATGGCCCAGTTACCCCAACTAACCTTATTTGTCTATTGATAGTAGAAAGAAAGAGATAAAATGCTAGTTAAAAAAATTCTCTTTTATGAATGATGTCCATCAAATCTGTTACAACAAGTTGACAGTATCCGGATTTCTGCTAAATATGTTTTTTCTAAATAAATAATTCGATTGAAATAATACTGTAATACAGTAGACTCCCTTAAATCCGCATATTTTTTCAGATGTAAACAATGAAATTTACAGTTAAGTTGCAGGAACAAAATTCAATATGGCGCCGAAATCAGAAACTACCGCAATGTTTTTTTTTACTTAATTTTTTCTTAATCATTCTCTTTTGGCTATTACAGATGATTTATTGCTAAATAAATTTACATTACTTTCGATTTTGATACAAATTAGCATATCTATATCAAAAATTCCAGGGTTCGAAATGGAAAAATCTACGAACCGGAACGCTATTTTAAAATTATTTTTCGCTGAATTATTTTTTTATATTATAGACAAATTTATTTCTAAGCATACAGAGCAGTATAAGAAAAGCATTCGAGACTCTAAATAACAATGAAAAAAGTTACAATGATCACAATAAGCCATATATACTGATAATAGCATTAACACTGTTCTCCTTGCTATCACTAGATGGCAGCATAGGACTTTTGGAATCGAATTGAATCGATTTCTTTGGTAATAATGTAATATGTTTTTTAATTTTTATTTTACATAATTATTTTAATAATTACTTGCGTTTAAACTAAAAAATCATTTTAATATTTAACTTATTTTAATATTTCACTTTATTGTAAGCATTTATTATAATTTCCCTTGCTTAGATGCGAATGAAATTAATGTTTCAAAAATGTAAACAAATCAATGACTAGAAATCCGCAAAATTCTAAAATCTGCACAACCTCTGGTCCTAAGATGTGCGGATTTGAGGGAGTCTACTGTATTAGTTTATCATACAGTAATATTGTATTACAGTAATATTGTATTGTACAATTTCACTGATTTCCAAACAAAACTGAAATAAAAATGTGTCAGAAAATAAGCCCTTTAGATCTGACAAAAGCCTTATATTACATGTACTTGTATTAACTATATTGTAATTTTTTACTATTTTATACTTGTATTTAACTTACCATAAATATAAGTCAGCAAAAATATAAATAAATAAAACTTTCATGTGACAATTTTTTCAAAATATTGAAATTTATCTTTTTGAAAGGAATTTTGTACATTTTCCCTATTAATTAAAAAAATGTAAAAAAAATTATTTTATAAAATATTATTAAATTATAAGAATGAGTTAAAAATGTATAGCATGAAAAAATTTTCAATTTTATATGTCGGGTTTTTCATGTCTGATTAATCCAAATCTTTTATTTGTTACTTGGTAACAATATTAGACTCATAATTGAATAAAGAAATTATTCATATTGATTAATATACATTGACTTACATTTTTCTGTATTTTCTAAATTATTCTCACAGAAAATTGTACTAAAATTTTGCTAATTGTGAGCATGGACAAGATAAGGGAAAGGCGTCCAGAATTGTACTTGACTGTGAGGTTGCACTAAATTTTAGTAGAGCTGTTTTACATAATAGCAATACATGTGTGTAACATTATTAACAATTCTTAAAATTATTCTTATTTATAAAAGAATTATCATGTGGTAAGTTTCATGTTTTACCCACGTATATGAAATATGCAGGTAAAAAGCAAATTATTACCTACATATTTTGTACATATTATTTGTTATGACCCTTTCCCACTTTTTTAAAATTAATATTCATAGCCAATATTCAACGTTTAATACACTTTAGAATAAAAAAAAATATACTAAGATATTTTAAGATTTATTAACATTTTCTAAAGAATAATTGTTTTCTTATTAGCACAATAATTTCAATAATTAAAGTTTGCAAGCTTGAGATAGACAGCAGCACTAACAACTTATTTTTTTTTAATCTTTGCTGGGCCAGATTGAACAAAACAAAATAATCTAAAATTTTGCTGTGTACTATTATACAAAGTGAAAAGTTAGACATCCTTTGAAAAATGTAACTAAAGAATTTAAAAATTGTTTTACTAAAATTAAAACTTTATATTAGAAAGAACTTCTGAAAACCATTCATCATTTAATATCATTCTATTTTAAAATACTAAAAAATAAATAAAATCTCGATTAATAAACCTAATGCTAAAATTAAAAAAATCTCAACATTTCGCAAAGAAAATTTAATATTAATGCAATCTAAAATTTTAAAGGTTTTGATGATACTAAAATGCTTTTAAATCGTGTAGATCTTCATTAAAAAGATACCAATAAGATCAGAATTTCATGCGGTATTTGTTGTTTTATGTCTTATTTAACGTGCTGCTGGTATAAGAAATCCTAAGCGAAAAAGTACATACAAAACACCAATACTAAAATTTGAAAAATCTCAACATTTCTAAAAGAAAATTTAAAATTAATGCAATCTAAAATTTTATATGTTTTAATGACACTAAAATGTTAAAAAAATTGTGTAAATCTTCATTAGAATGATACCGATAACACCAGATTTTTTTAATTTAGTGTGGAATTTGTTATTTTAAGGGTTATTTAAAGAACTGCTGGTGTAAGAAATCCTAAGCAAAAGAGTACATTACAAGCACATTAAATTTCAACAAAAATCATAGATGGCAGTATAAAACAGTTAAATTTATTTATAAAGTTTATTAATCAAAAATAAATTTTTACAAATAATCGAAATAATTTTCATTTCATCGTCATCGTTAATCGAATTGTCTGTAAGTCTCCTTTGTGAAATGGCGCTATATATAATTTGCTAGTGTGGTTGGCTGTAAAGTTTTCTCTCTGAATAGGATATAATTTACTCGCTTTCGTATAGAAGATACATTATTTTGTTATTAAAGGTAATATTAAATAGGTAATTGTAAATAAAAAGGTAATTGTATATAGATATTTCATATTCTAATTTACTCTAATTTTTACAAATATTGATATTGTTTAGCGTTTGATGGCCTAAGTTGAACTTAGGCCTAACTATTCATATTAGGATCATGCTACATCTAATTTCAATGTCTTTTAAGTTTATCGACTTTTTTTTTTTTTTTCATCGTATTTCTTAATTATTCTGTCGACCATTTTCTATAAATGTTGCCAAACTTTAGTATTTAACGCCAAAAATGATCGATCGTGGTGTCACATTCACTTGACATCAGTTGTTTTACACATGTTTGTCATCAAGTGATTTTTAATTCGATGTTTATTTGTATTTTTAATTATGTTTAGGGATTTATAAAGGAGTACTTGCGTTCAGTGTATACTCCAACCAACTTCAATTAAACTAAATAAAATTGCATTGTGAATATGAAACTTAAAATTTCGATAAAGATATAATTTAGAGAAAATGATGTTAAGTCTGAAATATAACCTCTCCTTTTATGGAAAATGTAAATTAAACGCACTCGTATAGAATTAAGCCTACTAAATACAATCCTTTTCTTCCTTTCTTTTAAATCTTTAAAAAACTCTCACAAGTGATTTTTTTTATTATTGAAGTCTACTAAATACACCAAGTGGGAAAGCACAAAGGGGTTGCAGAATGATAGTCTTCCTCGCCAAACCTCACATAGCAGAAATTATCGCGGCGAGTTTGGCGAAGAATAAACTGAAATAAAGGATCCCCTGATAAGTCTTGTAAGAAGTTACTGACACTATGATTTTTAATTTTTTTTTTTTTTTTTTTTTTTCTAAGAAAAGTTTACGTTCATCCGAAAACCATAAAATAATTCTCGTACACGTGTGGGAAAATTTAAGTGTTTCTTTAACTTACGCCTGAAAGTAATGTATTTTTCCTGTATTATTGCCAGTATTAAAGTATTGAAACAATGTTTATACCACATAAAAACAAAAATGAGGTACCCAAGCAGCCTAAATTTTTGCTATATAAAGTTGAATCACATTTTCGAATTTCCACAGCACTGTTTGCTATTCTTAAAACTTTTAAAAGCACTATTAAAACTCGTGGTTTTAATTTATACAATGGGTGAAAACCGTTTTTTTTTTTCATTTCTTATGAAAGGAAAATATTCTTACTGTAAGGCATGCTTTTAAAAAAATTTCTTTCAAAAGTTATCGTTATGCTTTTCTTTTTCTACTTTACAAGAAACTTGCAGACTGTGATTCTTAGTATCCTGTATCTTCAGTGCCATATGTCTGTAAATTGAAACACATGATAAATATCCGAAGAAAAACCTGTGGAAACTCTGACACTGAAAGATTAAAATTTTAATTGCATTTCATTTATATACATTTATTTTGTAATTATATGGGTTATTCTCTGCAATAGTGCAAAAAGTGCTTCCCTGTCATATAAATGCTCTTAATTTCATTACATTTTTATTTATTTTTATTTTTATTAGAAGATCTAAACATAGTTTATTAGGGACAGAAAGTAAAATTTAAAAATAAATAAATTTAGTATTTAAAAATGTAATATATATCATGCAAACATCATTCCCTCACCTTTCCCCCACCTGTACTACCATACTTTATTGCCTATTTCTTTCCATCCAGAAATAAAAATAATTAAAAATACCCTAAGCAAAATAAAGTTCTTATTTGGTACATTACAAAAAATAATAAAAATATTTTTTTTTACAATTATTATATAGTCTACTCAATCAATTATATGTTTCCCCATGTTAGACCATCATTCCCTCACATATTGCTATTATCTCAAATATCTACCACTAAAGAGCAGTAACAGTCTAGCATCCTTCACAGAGAAGAAGCCATTTTGAGCACTTGTCAGTCCAGCAACATAAATTGGTGGTGTAAAATTTTGTTAATTTTTCAGAATTTTTTTTCAGTCAGTATATCTGGAAGCGTTTTTATTAGCAGTCATTCCCTCACACAGAATACTAATTTTTTTGTAAATATCAAAAATTTTAATTTTATCATACATTATATATTAAGTGTTGCTCTTCAAGGAAACAGTTTGGATTTCTTCATAATTTTGCATTTTTTCCTACAATTAGTAAAAATGTCTTATTTCATCATTCCCTCACTTGTCATTCCCTCACATTTACCATTATGAGGGAATGACAAGATGAGTGAGGGAATGATGTGCTTTATGTTTAAATGACTAATAGCATGTTATTTTTTAAATTTATGTGACTCAAACTAACCAAAACATTTTATTTAAACTGTTCTTGGAGAAATTTATAAATACGCCAGAGTAGCTTAGTGAAAAATTATGCATATACGTAGAATAGTGTTGATTAGCATTTTACATTTTTTATGCGATTAAAATACATTGAGTTTAAAAAAAATCTTAAGAAAGAAAATGAAAAATAATCCTTTGAAGCTTGAAAAACTGAAATATTTAAAAGAGAAAGGCCAAGTTAAAAGTGTAAAGGAGATGAGTTCTAGACAACAATGTTAAAAAAAGGAAACAGTGGAAGAAAAATTAAAAAAATTATAGAGAAAATATTAAGATTGAGCAATTTCTTTCTCCCCAGACTCCATCAAATAGTAGTAACACAGATTCCGCATGTTTTAGTGGTTCTGAGGCTGAACGTCCTCTTTCAAGGCAGAGTGCTTGGAGAAAAGAATTAGATGTGTCAGATCAAAACTGTTTCGAGAAAATCAGTCATTAAAAGTTCAACTGTAAAGCTGCAAAAGGAGATAATCAAAATACAAAAAGTATTACCAAGCCTTACTTAATTTTTTTTTTAAACATCTAAAAGTTAACTCCTAAAAGAAAAAATAACTGGAAATAAAGACGTAACATCCAAAATTAGAAAAAGCTTTTATTTGGAGACGTTCTTTACACAGCATTGGCATCAACTTTTAGCAATATGGGAAAGAGTCAAAAAGGTAGACAAATGTACTACAGAATTTTAAGGGAAGTATTTTGAAAAAATACAGATTGCTACATATGACAAAAAAAATATATATTCTTAGATATCGAAGCTTGAAGAATATTGCTAGCAACGAAGCTTATCTCTTTACTTATCGTAAGAGAGGCAATTACCTATTTAATAAAGTTAAACAGGATATATTAAGTTTTTGCTAAAAACTTTGTCCAGGGAAAAAAGATTATACCTCAAAAAGCAAAATAAAGAAACAAAAGAAGGCTTTTATGAGAGACACATAAATATTTATACAAGAAGTTTCTCAAAGAAGTTAATTATGTTTTGAGTTATTCATCATTCTGTCGCCCGAAACCACTTTAGGTGAAAAAACTAAAGCTGCTTGTGAAGCTCATTCCAACATAAAAATAATTGTATTAAAACTTAATGAAACAGGAATAATAAATTTTAAAACACCTGATGTATTACTAGAATTATGTTGTGAGAAAAACAATATAACCTGCCTTCAAAGGAAGTGTGAGAATTGTAAAAGCAACTTAATTTTATAAACTACTAAGGATGAAACAAGTTTATTAAAGCTGAAGAAATGGATCTGGAAAACACAAACTATAATTAACCAAACCAAAACTAGTCAGATGTGGCAATCCCAAAACTCATACATGTTAATACTTCCTGAAAAATGCAGCTTAGCAGCACCATCGGTTAGGTGATTTACATTAAAATCTAATCAGCAACAACTTATGTCAAGTCTATCTTAATCTGAAGTTTGATGAAAATCTGTACATTAGTTTTTGAGATAGAGCTATTCCAGAAATCATAAAAAATTCTGCGTATCAGCGCCACCTGTTGGGAGATTTACGCCAAAAACTAATCAGGACCAATTTATATCAGAGACTAACTGAATCTTAAGTTTGATAAAAATGCGAGCATTAGTTCTTGTGATATAGTTATTGCAATAATCATGAATACTGTTAGCATATAAGCGCCATCTGTTGGGTGATTTACCCCAAAAAGTAATAAGCACCAAATTATATCAAGTGCTAACTGAATCTGAAGTTTTATGAAAATCCAAGCATTAGTTCTAGAGATATAGCTATTGTGCAAATCACGAAAAATGTATGATAGCAGCGCCACCTGTTAGGCAATTTACACCAAAAAAGTAATCAGCACCAATTTATATTGGGAACTAACTGAATCTAAAGTCTTATTTAATTCCGTTCATTAGTCCTTGAGATAGAGTGCCCACAACATTTCTGTCACATACAGACAGACAGAGACTTTGTAAAATAATTTTTTTTTTCGGGATATCTGACCTCTAAAACATGTAAATCCGCCGAAAACCGGATTTCGAAAATTTTCACGAATCCAATAATTTCTTCTTGTAAAGATAGAAGAAAGTAAAAAGATGAACATAATTACCACACATCTTATGTAGAAAGAAAGACTGAGACCCCTCAGCCATGTGATAATAGATCATCAGTTTTCATGTTTTCATCTATTTAATTTAATTTTATACTATTATAATACTATTTTATTGTATCAATTCATATTAAAAATAATGTGTTAATTAACTTGTTTTGTAAACAATCATTCCCTCATATCTGTTTCATCATTCCCTCACTCATCATTCCCTCACCATCATTCCCTCACTTTTAAAATTTTTATTTTATTTTTTTGTTAAGTCAAATTTTTAAAACGATTTCTGCTGCTATTAAAATCTTCAATAATTGGCTAATTGCTTACCATTTATCTACTTTTTATGAAAATTTACGTATGTATCATTCAAGTCAGACTGCTTGGCCGAATTTGCAAGTATTGTAGAGAACAACCCATATTCATGTAAACAGAAAACAGTTTTTTTTTTAAAACTTTGATAAGTCTTTTCTATGAAAAAGTTTTACAAGAAAAGCATTTATTTGTAGGAAAGTTTTTGGCTAAAATTCAATACTCTAGTTCATTTGGGATTTTTTTTTTTTTTTGTCACCAAATTTAACATTTTGGTGAATAAAATATTTTTTCAAAACAAAAAATGCATTTAATGTTAATTTTTAGATTTTCTGGCGAACAATCCACCATTACACATTACTTTTTTTTTAACCAAACAGAATATCAGAACCAAATAACACTTAAAACATGTGACCGTAGCATCAGATTCCAGAATAGCCGTCCATGGTAAAATGCTAAAATGAACCAACAACAGATGCATTGCAAACCGAAATTCAAACCATAAATTACACTTAAACCACGAAAGTTGGAGTTAGATACTCACACCACAGCTGTGGAAAGGTAGATTCAAATAATTGTTGAAACAGTGATCATGTGATATTCCTTTAGATTTATTTAAAAAATATTCAAATTGGATTAAATTAGTAATTGAAAGAAATACGACCTGGCTTTCATATAAGGTTACCTGAAAACAAAGCTTCTGATATGAAAACATCAAATTACCATAATGAAATAAAAGTTAGTTGCGTATGTTTTGTACCTAAAAAAAAAAAAATGCCAAGTAGACTCGAATATAGAATTTTCGGTACTTTGCGTTCGGTACTTGCGGTAATAGTTGGCACAAAATGAAAATCGCATGAATTGGAACATTTGAAAAATAAAAGAAAAAACATTGTCGATAGTAAAGTGAGCATTTAAAAAATATAACATTTGAAAATTACAGACTTTTATGAACTATGGCATGTCTATATGAATATATGTATATGGTGTATGGTATATGATGTGTATATGTGTAAATGGTGTATGATGGCATATTACAAACTATGACATTACATTGCATAGTTTACAATAAAATTCCTTTTCACGATCAGCGTTGAAATAATTGGTGCATTAGCATACATTTTGGCATGGTGTCCGTATAACAGAAAAGTACCAAACTTTCCTCGTCTTCTTTTTTAATTTTCCTAGAAAAAAAGCTGGAAAAAATGTTTTTTTTTCTGGCCAATTTAAAATTTAAAGAAACTGTACTATCAATTTCTAGGCCAGATTGATTGGTACTGACATCAATTGGCAAGACCAAAAATAATAGCAAAAATAAAATTGGAATTCTCATTTATGCGTTTCATATTTAAGATTTCTGTACTTTGGCTGTTGGACTGTGTGATACTTTAATATTTTTTGTACTTTATACATTTTGAAAAATATTTTCATTTATAATACATTGCTTTATAATATTTATTTATTTATTTTTCAGAGTTTAGCATATGCTTGTGGAAACACATATTTCCTGACAGAGTTTCATTTGTTTTATGAATAAAAAGTCATTTCAGCCACAAAATTCAAGTTACTTGAGTTCATCTAATAAGGTATCCCAAAGTTCCTTTTATGTCCATAGGTATTTTATGTCTTAAGGGAGTTTCACTATTTTCTTACTGTATTCTTAATTGTACATACTTAAGGTGGCAACAACAATTCCAAAATTAAATGAAAAATGGCTCATACGAACTTACCTCTTTCTTGGGAACTATGATTTTAATTCTTCTATTGAATAATCAACTATACAGTAGAACCTCATTAACATGAACACTCACAGGATAATTTTTTTCATATGTGTTAAAAGTAGTTTGCATTATCCATACTTAAAAATTATTATACATCGTATGTAACAAGAAGAAATATACATACGTATTTTCAAAATCTACTTTGTTACTGGCGTTAATTTTGTATCCTGAGATCGATCTGTCAAGAAAATAGACCTACACGTGGGATATCGCTTTGTGGTAGTCTTTTTAAGGAAGAACTGCTGGTACTTACATTACATCCGAAGAAATCCTCCAAAGCTCCGTAGAACCAACTAGATTTATTTTTGCGGATTAGAATCTAAGTCATTATAGCCACAGCAATTTCTCAGTTTAATTAGCTTACGTAAAAACCTTTGTGAAAACAATTTTTATTAGCGTTACATATTTTCTTCATCACTCAATGCAATTCGTACAATAGAATTTTAACATTTAAGTGCGTAGAAGAAGGAATTGCCTGAAAAGTTCACAATCGCATAGTTTGCAGCTATCAAAACTAAAGCCTTCCAAGACTAACTTTCTTTCAAAATTTTGGAAATTGAAAAAAAATAGAACTCAGTACAATAGAATTAAAAAGTTGGGAAAACTTGCTTCGACCGTGCTATGAGTAGGAAACATTTCAACGGCTGATCCTTTTCAATTCATGATAAATAATATTTCGTGTTAAGAGTGTTTGTGTTAAAAGAACTAAAATCCCAGTAAATACCTGTGCAACTTGACAGGACAATGGAAACAGTTCGTTCATGTTAAAAGTAATTCATGTTAAGTGTGTTCATGTTAATGAGGTTCAACTGTATTTGAATCATTTTATTTTATAGAAAACAATTCTTTTTTAGTAAAATATAATATAAAAAAATATATATAATTTTTGTTTATTACTAATTTAAATGTTGTTTGTAATTACCGTTGTATTTTTTTTTTCTTTTTCTTTCTTTAAATTTATAGCTTAGCTCTGGGTTAGTACTTGGGCAACTTTTAAAGTTCAGATTACATTGTTGTTACTATTTATACAAAATTGTATTATTCGTCTTATTTAATCTGTTATTGTTAAAGGGGGCTATTTCTAAAACTATATTTTTTTTAATATTAAAATCACTTCAGTCATTCCTGTGAAAAAAATTACTTCAATATGATCTGTTTTTCATGTGTTTTTGCAGTTGTTGTTCCCCCCCCCCCCCCTTAAATTACATAAATGTTTGTTTGTTTATTTAGTTTCAATTTATATAGTTCCGAGTTAGAGTCAATTTTATAATTTGTGGATTGCAATAAATCAATGACTGTTTTATACAGTTGCTCTAGCTTGTTGCTCTAACTTGTGAACAGTTATCTGTATTTCTGAATTTACTATTGCATACCTTCTACATCTTCCTTTGTTTCAAGGAAGGTTCTGCCATTTTCACATATCTCCCTTTAGCCAAAAATTCAAGTATGTATTTTGAGTCATCCATTTTCATCTCAATACCATAAAAATGGCAAAAATGTATAATCTGTAGATTAAGCAATCATATTTGAACAGAGAAACTTTATTTAATAATTGAGGTCAAATATTTATTGCAAACTAATAAGTTACATTTTACTACACAAAATTTCTGGTTCCAAACATGATTGTTTGATCTGCAGATTATAAACCAAAAATTACAGTATTTCATTTAGTATACAATTAAAAAAAAAATTAAATTTTTATTTTCCAAAATTGCTAAAGTGAGCAATTTGTCTGAATGAGTATTGAAAATACAAATGCATTTTAAGTATAAATTTCGTTAACATTTCTTTTTTGATTGTTTAAATTGAGAATTCTATAAAGTGCAAATTAATGGGGGGGGGGGGGGAGGGCTTCAGAGAAGTTCAGAAAGTGTTTAGTAATTATTTTAAACAAATTGAGAATAATTTTTTTTTTTTCAAAATCATCCGAGAAAAAGGAAAATTTAGTTTGTTAAATTTTAAAATCTGTCGAGAGACAGCCATTGCCCTCCTCCCTTGTGGGCACCCATGATTGGAATCATAATGAAATGATGTATAAAAGTAAATTCATATAAATTAGAAATGTATACAGGGTGTCTCACTGTACCAGAGTAATAATATGGCCTAAGATTTTGTTATAAATCTAAAATGAAAAAGTATTGAATTTCTAATTAAGTTTTTATCTAAAAATTCATCCAATTTTTAAAATTTTCTAAACTCTTAAGATTTGTTCACTTTCATATTTATAAAATGCATACTTTTTCAATTATTAAAAGTTTTAAAATATCTGAAACTAATTTCATTAGACTTAAGTGAAAAGTTTTTCTTTTGAAAAACTCATAAAAAGGCAAAGTGAAAAAATCCATAATAATTATCCTGTATCAAATACAACCATCATACTCAAAGGTGGATCCAAGAAGAGAAGATTACAAAGCTCCCCCCCCCCCAAGATTGAATCATTAAAAATAGCACAGAAAAGCAACACCCCCCCCCCCCATTATTTTATTTACATTTATATTCATTTTTTAAAAATTAAAATTCATGATCATAATAGGCTTTGATTATTTTAGTGTTTAGGTGCGTTCGTAATTTTATAAATACGTAGCACCTATAGTCGTCGTTCGGTCAGTCTGTCTGTCCGCATATAACAGAGCAAAAACTACCCAACCAATTGGTCTGAAATTTTAAATATATGATTGTTGCCTAATTTTGTCGAGTCATTTAAAATTTTATGAAAGTCGGATGTATAGTTTAATTACATACTAACTTACCTCTTTCTTGGGAACTATCGATTTTAATTCTTTCGGATAATTAACTGTACAGTAGAACCTCATTAACGTGAACAATCACAGGATAATTTTTTTTCATTTGTGTTAAAATTAGTTCGCGTTATCCATACTTGAAAATTTTTATACATTCTATGTAACAAGAGTAAATATACATACATATTTTCAAAATCTACTTTGTTACTGGTATTAATTTTGTATCCTGAGATTGATCTGTCAAGAACAAAGACTTACACATGGGATATCGCTTCATGGTAGTACTTTCAAGGAGAACTGCTGGTACTTACATTACAACCGAAGAAATTCACCAAACCTCCGTAGAGCCAACTAGATTTATTTTTGCAGATTAGAATCTAAGTCATTATCGCCACAGCGATCTCTCAGTTTAATTAGCTTACATTAAAACCTTTGTGAAAACAACTTTTATTAACGTTACGTATGTTCTTCATCACTCAATGCAATTTTTACAATAGAATTGTAACGTTTGTGTGGGTAGAAGAAGGAATCGCCTGACAAATTTACAATCGCTTAGTCTGCAGCTATCAAAGGTAAAGCTTTGTGAGACTAACATTCTTTCAAAATTTCGAAGGTTGAAAAAAAGAGAACTGAGTACAATTGAATTAAAAAGTTGGGAAAACTTGCTTCATTCTTGCTATGAGTAGGAAATGTTTCAACAAGCGATCCTTTTCAATTCGTGATAAACAATATTTCGCATTAAGATTGTTCGTGTTAAAAGAACTAAAATCCCAGTAAATATCTATGCAACTTGACGGGACAACTGGAATAAGTTTGTTCATGTTAAAAGCAATTTAAGTGTGTTCATGTTAAGGAGGTTCAACTGTATTTGAATCATTTTATTTTTATAGAAAATCAATTCTTTTTTAGTAAAATATAATATAAAAAAATATATATAATTTTTGTTTTTTAAAATAACATTACTGTTGTATTTTTTCTTTTTCTTTCTTTAAATTTATAGCGTAGCACAGAGTGCATAAGTATTAACATAGTGTTAATACTTGGGCAACTTTTGAAATTCAGATTACATTATTATTATTACTTATTCGAAATTGTATTATTCGTCTTATTTAATCTGTTATTGTTAAAGGGGGTTATTTCTAAAGCTATTATTTTTAATATTGAAATCACTTCAGTCATTCCTGTGAAAAAAAATTACTTCAATATGATCTGTTTTTCACGTGATTTTGCAGTTGTTGCCCCCCCCCCCTCCCCCCCTAAATTACATAAATGTTTGTTTGTTTATTTAGTTTCAATATATATGGTTCCGAGTTTGAGTCAATTTTATAATTTGTGGATTGCAATAAATCAATGACTTTTTTTATACAGTTGAACAGTTCTCTAGCTTGTGAACAGTTATCTGTATTTACTATTGCGTACCTCTTACATCTGCCTTTTTTTTTTCAAGGAAGGTTCTGCCATTTTCACATATCTCCCTTTAGCTAAAATTCAAGTATGTATTTTGAGTCATTCATTTTCATCTCAAAACCATGAAATTGGCAAAAAAGTATAATCTGTAGATTAAGCAATCATATTTGGACAGAAAAATATTTTATTTAATAATTTAGGTCAAATATTTATTGCAAACTAATAAAGTACATTTTACTACATAAAATTTTATGGTTCCAAATATGATTGTTTGATCTGCAGATTATAAACCAGAAATTACAGTATTTCATTTAGTAGGGTCAGGTGGGGGAAAGTGGACCCATGGGGTAAAGTGGGGGTATATTGAAAAACACATATTTTCAGTTTTTTAATTAAAATATTTAGTTAATTCTTTTTGGGGGGCATATATTGAAATTATGGCAAATATTTTAATTTTAATTTTAGAAATTGACAATAAGTTTAATGTTTACAAATGGTCTTGTTTATACTCATTGCATAGGTATGATAATTTACGCTGCTGATGAACTTTCTTCTAAAATGATTATTAGCTGTCAAAAATTATTAATTTTAGTTCAGACTTATAGAGGACAGAACATCTAAGGAACAAATCTGCATAGAAAGGAAAGAATAAATTTTATAATTATTATTAAAATTATGGCAAATATTTTTATTTTAATTTTAGAAATTGACAATAAGTTTAATGTTTACAAATGATCTTGTTTATGCTCATTGCATAGGTATGATAATTTACACTGCTGATGAACTTTCTTCTAAAATGATTATTAACCGTCAAAAATTATTAATTTTAGTTCAGACTTATAGAGGAACATCTAAGGAACAAATCTGCATAGAAAAGAAAGAATAAATTTTATAGTTATATTTATTATGAGTTGTTTTCTGAGGTGGGGTAATTTGGGGGTACGGTTAGGCTTAGCTAAGTGTTGTATGGTAGGGATATTTTTTACCTCTGTGTTAACTTTAGTCAAATGTCTAATGCTGTAAAATTTATAATAAAATTACTAAAAAAATAATTTACTTCTTTATTTATAACTCTAGATAATAATTTAAACACTGAAAAACAATTTCTTTTTAAATTTTATTTCCTAAATGTAGTTTAGAAAGAGAAGGGTGGTAGAAAAGTAAAATGATATATGAAATGATAGTTATGAGTAAAAACAAACATAAAAAACTCTGGAGAAATCGACCATAAGAAAAAAACTTTAAAGAAAAGGAAAGGAAAAATATCCAAAAAGCAGAGTAATTATGAAAAGTAAAATAAATGAAACAGATAATATAAAAATAGCCTTTAAAGAAATAAAGCAAGGTTCATGGGTAGAAGTCAAGTACCGATCAAAAAGTCAATCAGCTAAACTCATTGGCCAAGGGATAGAAATTGAGTTCTATCACATAAAGTATTTGACAATTGGGGAAATGTTACACTTTTCCTGCTATTGATGATGAAGATTGTGGCAGAGTTCAGCAACATGAAGTGAACCTAATTTTGAGAGCCATGGACATTATTTCTTTAATTAAATAATATGTAAAAAGTGTTATTTATGTGTATTTGTACCTTTAAATATAATTCGGATAGATTTATTTAAGTGTATTCTTGTTTAAAAAAGAATATTTACATATTTTTATTTACATATACACTAATTTTAGAAGTACACCCACTTTCCTCCACTATGGGGTAAAGTGGGGGTATCAAAACATGCTCTTTTAAATGCATCACTGTGAGAAAACAGTCTAACAAAATTGAATGGTTATACTTCATGTTTAATCTATATGAATCCAATGTATATAAAATGCATCAAAAGTTTCATTAAAATAAACTTAATAGTTTGGTTTTAGGACCTTCTCTAAAAGAAGCTTGATTTTTACCCACACTTTCCCCCACCTGACCCTATACAATGTAAAAAGATTTTATATTTTTATTTTTCAAAATTAAATTTGCTAAAGTAAACAATTTGTCTGAATGAGTACTGAAAATACAAATGCATTTTAAGTATAAATTTCATTAACATTTCTTTTTTTGATTGTTTAAATTGAGAATTCTATAAAGTGCAAATTAATGGCTCATTTTAAAAGGTTATTGTGATTTATTTCTTGTTTATTAGAAAGTACCACTTGTAAAGCCTCACATAAAAGGTAAGTGCTGTGACAGTTATATATGAAAATTGATAGAGTATTTGAAAATTTTAAAAGTAGTGATTATAGTTTATATGGCATTCCTAGAATCCTACATAGAAACTTCAAGGGGAGTTATAGCATTCTAACACAAATAGTTTTTATGTAAGAAACTAGGATTGACTTTAGGATTAGCCAAGTAATTCTTAGGGGTATACTACAGGTGCTTCAACACAGTGCCCTGTGCATAAAGAGTCCTTGTGCTCGTGTAAAAAAAAAGTTTCAGTAATAAAAAATATTTATCCTTTGTTTTGCTGCAAGTGCACGATAAAATTTTGGTATTTAAAAATGTAAAACTTTTATCAGTAAAATGTTATGTGCTAACATTCAAAATTAGAAAATATTGCTTGTAGTCGTCTAGTCTATACTCAATTTGTAGCTGCTGTTGCACTTTAGTTTTGTGCATGTCTTTTGCAATTGTCACAAAATATGTTGAATAAAATTTTCTTAAGAAAACAAAAAAACTATAGGCACCACCCTGCAGATTTCAGCTCCACAGGAGCTTTCTGTGCTTCCCTTCTCCGCATCACCTCTTTGCAGAGACTTTGGTTTTTATGCCGTATTCAGTGCTGAAGAGTCAATAAATGATTAATTTTAGTATATAACATTTGAATTAATTATTCAATACTATCTGACCACCCGGCATTGCCCGAACACTGATAGTAACCTTAATTTATGTCGAATCTTTTTATATGTTTAACTGAAAATTTTTCTAAAAGATCATAATGTAAAAGATCCCACACTTTTAATAGTGTAGGCCTTCATTTCTTTTTTTATAATTTTTAATTTCAAATGAAAATTTATCAGAAACAAATATAAATAATGATCCACATATCCTTTGGCAGCATTCGGATGCAGGAAGAAAAGACCCCTGCTAAGTTATTTCAATTCCTTTATGTGCAAATATTGGTTAGTTTTACTTTTTGCCTAATACTGGCTCAACCTTCTGCTTATCAAAAAGGTGAATTAAAATTGTCTATGAACCACATGAGGATTGATATGAAAGTATCTGATGTCGTAATAGGTCTGCATTGCAGTTCATTCCAAGGTGATCACGAACTTGAAAAGTACTGAGGTATCAGCAAAATCTTGGGGAAAAAATAACCCAATTTTCATTTGTTTTTTTAAACAGATAATCTGAAAAAATATCTCATACAAGAGTAGAACTTATTCTGAAGCGTGTTGATCTTTTTCAGTGAATCATTTCATTCTCAGCACCTTTTCACAATTGGATGGTTACCAATCCATATAACATGCTTTCCATCTTAAAAATACTCTTGTTAGTACTAATGTTGAAATAATGAGATGACCCAGTAAACCAAAATGCCCCTCCCTCCCTCCAGATAGTTTTAAAAAATTTTTAAACTATAGTGACGGAAATGGTTTATTGGGTCTATTCTCTCACCTTGAAGTATTACCTACTAACCTATATTCATTTATAAAAATTGTTTCATTTTTAAGAATTTTTTTTGACTATTTAATAATTATTATAGTATAGTTAATGTAGTTAGTTTGCTAAAAATAGTTACTGTGTTCACCCTATTGAATAAACTAGATTGTAGAACCATTTATTCAGAATGGTTGGGGTCAGCTGTGTTCTGGATATATGGTTTTTCTGGATAACTGGTTAGGCATTAAAACAACATCTACTTGATGAGGTTTCTACATCATCTTGTGCATATGAAACAACATCTACTTGATATTCATTATCAGATATTTTTTTTTTTTCACTAACGTAGAAACATGAGGAAAGCTTGATGTAAAGTATATGTCAACACCTTAAATATATTTAATAAATTTGCTGACTGTGAGTCTATAAATACTGTCATGGAAACTCGCATGTATAAAGACACTTTTATTTAAAAAAGGACTGACTGTAATGGTACAAAATCAAGTAGAATCTGTGTGAACACAAAGCATTAAATAACTATTTAAAAATTGTGATGTTCACAACTTCCCCATGTTCACATGTGACCCACTCTCCCCTACAGTCACCAACTAAAGAAATTAACAATAAAATTGAAAGTAAACATTATGCTAATAAAGAGTATTAGGTTGAAACCATACCAACTCAGGCAAGGGGGGTTACCTTCATAGTCTCAGAAGTTTTTCAATTGAACATATGTTAAAATTTAAGAAAAAACTAAGATACCTGTGTATTTTTGTTTTGTCCAAAAAAATCCCTGGCCAAATACAGGCTGCCAAAGATGGCATCCCAGGCACCATTTCCAATTCGCGATTTTCGATAAAAGTTTTAAAGTACTCTATCTCTAGAACGGTGCAAGATATTTTGTTGCGTTTTTTCCTATTTTAAAGATATTATTCTTCTGTTTAAAATGATATATCCAATTTTGAAATATGTATTCAACTTTTCTTGTGGCAACCTTTTGAAAAAAAAAATTATATATATATATTTTTTTTTTTCAAAAATGCCCATCCCAAAAATTTTATTTTTTTGCTGTTGATCAATACCATTGGGAACTACCTTCACTGTAAAGGAGAACTCCCACTTTTGAGTTTAACAAATTTTAGAAACATTTAAAAAATTCAGAGAATTTTACAGGAACTGTATATATACAGTTCCAGTAAAAGTCACAGAATTTTTGCTTATTTGTATCACTTTTGTAAGGGTAAGCTCACTATGTATCCTAAACAAGTTGGAAATTGCAATATCAAATGTGGCAGATGAGGTGCGCTCGTACTACAACTAGTTTTATAAATATGCAGGTCTTGGTGCAATAAATGTTACACTCTTGGGCAAACAGGCATGAATACAAAATTTATTATGATTAATACTGAAGTAATATGAATCCATCTTAAAAAGGACTTAATCGCCATGGTAACCTAGAATTATTACCTATCATGGTATATCACTGAATCAATTATGTATTATAGGATTTTTAAATAGAATGAAGAAAACTTTTATTAATATCTTTTTAACTTTTAATTCGATTTTCATAACATTTGAAACGATACATATTTTATTTTCATTACCGAACATTGCATAGTAAAACAATTTCAATAACATATATCAGTTATACAGCAATACCACCATATTAATGCAAGTTAGAGTTCAGACAGACGGCAGACAAATCGAATCCACAAACACTTTCAACTGTGTTGGAAAGAGCTAAAAACACATAAATAGGTTGGAATTTGACTTTTAGAAATTTATATCAATAGACGAAACCTACTTCATAGCTGCCAACTTGCACGGATTGACCGTACAATGTACGGATTTTGTTCTAATTGTACGGTTGTACGGATGAACAGTACGATTGTACGGTTTTGCGCGCGGGAAAAACAATCGCTGAAAAATGCGAATTTTGTCAAAGATCGCGTGAAAAAACGCTACTTTCGTCAAAGATTGCTTGAAAAAACGCTAATTTCATCAAAGATCCGTTCAAAAATACTACTTTTGTCAAAGGATCGAGAAAAAACGCCAATTTTCTCAAAGAATCTTGAAAAAAGCCCTAATTTTCGAAAAAAAAAAAACCCGCTAATTTCGTCAAAGATCGCAGGAAAAAACACTAATTTCGACAAGGGATTGTGAAAAGTACGCGAATTTCGTCAAAAATCGTGGGGATAAAACACGAATTTGTTCAAAGGATCGGGAAATGAACGCGAATTTCATCAAAGTTCGCGAGAAAAAGCGCGAATATCGTGAAAGATCGCGGGGAAAAAAAGAATTTTATCAAAGATATTTGAAAAAAAGCAAATTTTGTCAAAGAATCACGAAAAAAAAACGCGTATTTCGTTAAAAATCTCGCAGAAAAACACTATTTTTGTCGAAAGATCGTGAAAAGAACGCGAATTTTGTCAAAAATCGCAGGAGAAACACTAATTTCGGCAAAGGATCGTGAAAAGAACGCGAATTTCGTCAAAGATCGCGGGGAAAGAACACTAATTTCGTCAAGGGATCGTGAAAAGAACGCGAATTTTGTCAGAAAACGCGTAAAAACGTTAATTTCGATCAAAAATCTTTGAAACAAAGCTAATTTCGTCAAAGATCGCGGGAAATAACGTGAATTTCGTCAAAGATCGCGGGAAATAACGTGAATATTGTCAAGGTTCACGTAAAAAACACGCGAATTTTGTCAAAGATCTCGTAAAAAAAATGCGAATTTCGTCAAAAGATCGCGAGAAAAATGCGAATTTCGTCAAAAGATTGCGAGAAAAATGTTTATTTCGTCAAAGATAACAGAAAAAACACTTTTATCAAAAAATTGCGAAAAAAACGCTAATTTTATCAAAAGATCGCGGAAAAAACGCAAATTTCGTCAAAAGATCGCGAAAAAACGCAAATTTCGTTAAAAGATCACGAAAATAACACAAATTTCGTCAAAAGATCGCGATAAAACGGCGAATTTCGTCAAAAGATCACGAATAAAAACGCAAATTTCGTTAAAAGATCGCGAAAAAAAACAGTAATTTCGTCAAAGGATCGTGAAAAAAAACGTGAATTTTTCACAGGATCAAGGAAAAAGCGCGAATTTCATCAAAAGGCCTCGAACAACTCATAATTAGACCGGAAGGTAATCCAATCCCCCCCCCCCTTTCCTCCCCAATCCTTTGGCTGTGTAACCTTTCAGAAAATTTGCTGTGAATTTCAGAATTTTTTTTTAGAATTTCCCATGCAAATAAAATTTTCTTTTGATATCTCACGTTTTTATTTTGAAAAAAAAAACTATACATGAATATAGCATAGAAAATGTTATGAAGTATTACTTTTTTCATTGCATGTGCATATGTTATGCATTTTTAAGCACCCAAGAATACGTCATAAAAATTGTAAGGATTTCAAAATTGACATGTTGGCAGGTATGCTATTTGAAGACTTTCATACAACCCTGTATTTTACATACTCTCTATATACATGCCACTATTTAGCTAATATTTAATTAAAGACTAAAATACGCTTAAAACTAGTGAAATCACACCCAGAGTTTATCATCCATAGTCGTCCATGTATCTAATTCTTTGCATGGACCTGTATATCATTTTATCTATGTTCTACAAACATATCTTAGTATACTAAATGGAGTTCAGCATAAAAATGCATAACACATTTAAAAATCATCTTTAAATCACTTTTGTTCATACTCAGTAACCCTTACAATTTCTTTTGTGCACCCCATGTATATGATCTGCAGCATTTATACACACAACGTAATATGGAACAATTTAGTTAAATTAAACTCATATCACAACTAAAAATGCACTTCCAGCAATCATCGCCCGTACACAGTAAAGTATTTGAAATCTTTTGTGTGTCCCTGTAAATACTATGCACTTTCTATTACACAGGAAGTAACTTATTGTAAACCTCAGCAACATATAGGGGGGGGGGGCATAATTAAACTGCAAGTGTTCAAGGGGTGCTGGAGAGAAAACTACCGGGAATATTCCAGTAAAATTTGGTATCTACACGTTTCAAAACATGCGTAAGTCAAATATGCAAAGAAAAAAATCGCCATTTTCACCCGATAGATGGCGCTATACCGTGTTTCAATGGTTATCGACGGCATATATGCAAATTTTAAAGCCATCGAACAGTATAAAAACATCAATACATTGAGTAAAGGCCAGTCATGACTCTGAATAAGAAGGAACGTGCATTGTTAGTGAAGATATTCTATCAGATTTGTAGCAATTATTCAGCTACTCTGAAAGAATACCGGCGTATGAAACGATTAAGAGGAGGTCCAATGAGTGTCAAAGGATTAAAAAATATGATTTTAAAATTTGAAGAATCAGGAGAATTGGGCGTTATTCAAGGCACAAGAGGGGGACGCGCTGTAAACCCGGAAAGAGTGCAACCAATTGATGACGCCATTGCGACTACGAGTAGCAGTTCAGGAGCCAGTATGCAACAAGTGATCGCAAGAAGTGTGGCTCGGATATTATATCTTCCCTGGTCAACTGTGCATAAAGTGTTGCTCCACATTCTTCGGCGTTATCCGTATAAAATTAAAATTCTTCAAGAATTGAAATCTCATGATGACATCCTAAGATTTGATTTTGCAAACCTTGTCCTGTCGAAAATCAGTGAAGATGACACTTGGATACAGAGAATATTGTGGACAGACGAGGCGCATTTTACACTATCAGGTAGTGTAAATGTGCATAACTGCAGGATATGGGGAACGAACAAAAAATACGCTAAACGTGAAGAAGTCCTCCATTCCGATTATGTAACTGTATGGTGTGGAATGACTTGTGATTTTATTGTGGGCCCATATTTCTTTGAGACCTCAACTCCAAGTGGTCCCAAACGCTGTAGTGTTACAGGGACTAGCTACGGTGCGATGTTGAGACAACAACTGGTTCCAGCATTGCAAGAGAGAAATTGTTTAGAAACCACGGTATTTATGCAGGACGGAGCACCCCTCACATCGCTAAAGATGTTAAAAAATTGCTGCATGATACCTTTGGTGCGGACCAAGTCATAAGCAGAGGTTTCGACAACTCTTGCCCCCCCCCCCCCCCCCGCCCGTTCACCGGACCTTAATCCTTGCGATATTTATCTGTGGGGACATCTGAAAGATATGGTTTATAGAGAACGACATATGCTTCTGCTGCTGAATTGAAATCTAGCATAACGAGACACGTGAGGTGTGTTACACCACAGATTTTAAATGCGACGGTGGACCATGCTGTTTTACGTTTTCAGCATATGGTTGCATCTGGTGGCTCACATATTGAGCACATCATGTAATAATTTCATTGAATAAATAATGGCTTGTTTTCCAAAGCGGCTTTATGGATTGTTTAATTTGTGATCTTTTTTACGGTAATTTTTATTACATGATACTGTAAAAATTTAATTACTGAAATGAATTGTAAGGAATTTTGATAGACTGTAAATGATATTTTATATTGTTTATATGCCTCTTAGAATGTCATTATGATCTGTCTATCGATTTTGGAGGTTGTATATGCCACCGGTGAACGTTTAAATACAGTACAGCGCCATCTATCGGGTGAAAATGGCAATTTTTTTGCATATTTGACTTGCGCATGTTCTGAAACGTGTAGATACCAAATTTCACTGGAATATACCCGGTAGTTTTCTCTCCAGCACCCTTTGAACACTTGCAGTTCAATTATGGCCACCCTGTATATCAATTTCATTACATATGAAAGAGTTTAGTGTAATTAAAATATGGCGCAAACAATATTCCCCTTATACCATTATGTAATGGAATTCTTTTGTGAGGATCTATAAATGAATAATTAATATTCTTTGCACCACATATTTTACAGAATGTACATTTTAATACACTTCATTTTAGTACATAGTTTTTGTTTTATTTGATTTATGCTTCCATTCAACGAACTTTTTAGACCCACCTTGTATAACTTGTCAAAATCAAAAGTGGATGTTCTCCTTTACAGGAAAGGTAGTACTCAATGGTATTGATCAACAGCAAAAAAAAAAATCAAAATTTTTGGGATTTGCATTTTTGAAAAAAAAAATTTTTTTTTTCAAAAGGCTGCCACAGGAAAAGTTGAATACATATTTCAAAATTGGGTGTATCATTTTAAACAGAAGAATATTATCTTTAAAATAAAAAGAAATCGCAACAAAATATCTAGCACCGTTGTAGAGATAGAGCACTTTAAAATTTTTATCGAAAATTACGAATGGGAAATGGTGTCCGGGATGCCATCTTTGGCGGCTTGTATCTCGGGCCAGGAATTTTTTGGGGCAAAACCAAAATATACAGTTATCTTATTTTTTCCTGAATTTTAACATGTTCAATTCAAAAACTTCTGAGACTATGAAGGTAAGATTTTTTCTTTGGCTGCCTGAATTGACATGGACTATACCATTAACAGAAGATATGAAAGCAATGAGAAAATCAGTAAATAAATATTAATCAAAAAACAAACTATATGTTTCAATATTTTTTATAAATTATCTTTTCGATTTTAGTGTAGTTTAATAATTTTCCAGTAATGGGGACTCATTTTTAATGTTCATTATTCGTGGACATATTCAATTTTATATGTAACTAGCAGGCTATGCCCGCTGCGCTGGTCAATATTTCCAAATGAACCTTGGATTAAACTAAATGGTGAATTTGAATTTGTATTTTAAACAATATGGATCTTCAGCTTGACCTTGCACATTACTGAAAACGATGCGAACGCCATTGCGATATAATGTTATCTTAAGCGTTGGACAAAATTTAGCAATTAAGAAGTAATTGTTTTAGTTGATTATAAACAGCGCACTTATGGTCGGGAAATGAGACCGTTATGACAACAGGAATTAATACCTCTGTAACTAATCAACATATAATGAAATCGTATATACTAACACCATTCCTAAAAGTCATGCAACAGGGCCACTTGTAACAAAATATGTTCTGTAGATTTTTTTAAAAAGGCTAAACTTTCATAATCAGGTTCACTTAATTTTTGAACTTTTACTGTTGCTCTATAACTAAGTACCCTTGAACAATATGTATACACTAAAACCTTTCCAAAATTATTGCCTAACTAATTGTGGTATATCCTACGAAAGTATTATAAACAATCGGAATGAAATACAAATTTCCGTTGTAAATATATAGTAGATGATGATGATGCGATTTTGTGTAATAGAATTCATAGTAAAGTTTTCGCTTCAAACAAAAACGATGCTTTCAGCATTAAAGCTAATACACCAATATGTGAAGTATCCGATTACGGAAGGTTAACTTGAATTCTCATGAGCAACTACTTAAAGAAAAGTGAATATGTGGCTTTTGTGATACTTTTATGTCAGCCGGGCGCAGGTAATAAATCAATAAAGATTGTTTTCATAGCATATTCTTATTTTATTATTTTCATTTAAAACACAAACCTTTCACTCATTTAATTTAAAATGCATGCCTTATACTAATTTCATTTAAAAAACTGAAAAGATAAACAATAACAGGAAATAATGCCATAATTAAAAGCAAAAAAATATTTTTAATTTACATACACAAAATGTAACTACTGCTACTGGGAATTTTAAAAATGCTATCAGCGAGATGTGCGCACGGTTGTTATAAATGTACCCATTTTTTCTTCTTATCGAGGAGCAATTTATAAATCGCACAATATTATTCCAATTCCAATTTCTTTCATTGAGGAACCTATGACCGGAAAAAATGGAAAAAGACTCTTGTAGATTCTTCGGATGACGGCATCTGACGCCATAAAGCGAGTTTATATATATGAAAATAATTTTTAAGTCGTTACAAACATTGCTTTCATACTTAAATATTTTCATTGGTACTACTTGTTATCCCGTCGACCAATTGCGCCAAATTATATAAATCGCCAAATTATATAAATTGACCTAATCTTTATTTTAAATAACGAAATAACAAATAAATTAGTATAACATTAATAAAAATACAAATAAAACGTCGAAATTAAAATCACTTGATGACGTAAACACGTGTAGTTTGTTTAAATTCAAGTGAATTTGATATTTACGGTCAACCATTATTGGCATTTAATCTTATAGTTTGACGATAGATTTTTGGTCGACGGAATATCTAAGTAGTACCTTTTCCATTTTTGTTTTATAACGCTAAATTCTCAGTAATTTTTTCCCTTTTATTTTACATAAAATCACAATAAAAAAAAAAAAAATAAGATGCTTGCATTTTTATTTCAAACTCATAGAGCCGTTTTTATTTTTTAGCCAAAAGGGTTGATTTGAATTTTTTCTGTTGCTAGAGTAACGGATGTAATGATAGATATTTTGAGGTTTAGATGCCAAAGACACCGCCAAATTAGAAAAATATGAAATGTGTCATGAACTGTTGGACTTATAAAAATTTATTTGGTAGCATTCGATTCAGCATACAAAACTACATTAACATATGCTATCATTTCACGCATAATTTTGATATTCGATTTTTTTCCCCTCCCCGTGCAAAAACCATTAGGGGTGACACTTTAAAAAATCCTTTTTTAGCAGAAGTTTATGTCATAAGAAGTATTTTTACCACGATTTTCAAGATTTTAGGTTCAGTAGTTTGCGCTGTGCGTTAATTAGTCCCCTAATCCAGACTTTATTTTATATACTATATTAGATATTCCATTTTGCGGTGAATCGATGATCGAAAATTAGTCCAATATCATTTGAAATATTACATAACAGAGGAGAAAGTACGAAGAAAGACGAAGAAGAAATGACGAATTACAAAAGACTTGTATTTTTTTTTTTTTCAAAATGTTGAATTTTTCGATAGTAATAACGTATTAAAACATAAATTTCCTTAAAAATTATCTTTATTTCCTAGATTTCGAATCTGTGAATTTTCCTATAAATGAAATTGGCGATATGACTTGAGAAAAAATGAAATAAACAATAGATAATATTTGCTTATATAAAATGGGTAATATTCGTTGATCTGAGTTCGAGTTTATAAATATCACATGCTTTCGGAATTACGGCGAAAAACATTTTAAAAAGTATGAAATTATTTTACAATATGTATGTGTGGCAGAGATTCACACTGAAATTTAAGCATTCGATTCCACTTTTTAAATAAGAACTGATATCTATATAAGTTACAATTGAATATGAAAATGTACCCAAAAAATGATCTCTTTCACCTAAAAAAACACCATTTGTGAGAACATCCTCAAGCTAATGTCACGCTTATGCATTTTTGGCTTAAAATCACATCGTTTGGCGACAAAAGAAAAATAAAAAATTGTAAAGAAACAAATAGTAATTACACATTTGACTCACAATTACATCTGCTTGTTTCTTCTTTAAGTCACGTGATGGGACAATTAGATATAAAAGAAAAAAGAAAAGAGCAGAACAGAAAGAAAATGTCGTTAAAATTTCATCTAATGAAATTTTCTGATTCGTTTCCATATCTAACGCAAGCGATAAAGAGCCAAATATTGCGTATCAAGTGTAATATTTCTTATTAAATTAATTTTTAAGCATTACAAATATTTCTTTCAGGTTTTGATTAAACGTTTCCGTTTTTTAATATTATCACTCATTGAAACGGATTTTCTTTTTCTTTTTTTCCTTTTTTTTCATTTAAATAAAATTAGTAACAGTTTTTCTTTTATTTTTCGAGGTTTAATAGCCGTTTCAATTTTTTTTATCAACGATGAATTTCGCCAAGAAATAAAATGGTAACCTTATCGCCCAAAATAACAGAATTTTCCGTCATAATTCTAAAACTAATATAGGTAGAATAATGTGTTATAGCTTAAAACCTTCCCTGAAACAATACCTATCTAACGGTATAAGTTCCGTAAAAATCCATGCAGTAGAACTCGAAATCTAGGCGTTCGGAACGAAATTTCCGTTTGGATTATATATATATAATAGAATAGATAATAGATTTTATATATATATATAATAGAATAGATAATAGATTATGTGTTATGAACTATCTCAAAGTTTAAAACAGATCGCATTGTTAGATTTCCCAATTTTAACAATATCGCGTTATGTTAGTGCCACATTCCACCACCAGGGAGCGCACTCTATTCTTAACGAAAGCGTATCCGAACGAAACTCCTTCGTGCAACCTTTCCGTAGATACATGAATCGGGAGGGTGGCGGTCTTAACGAATAATGTAAGATAATTGCTGAAATTACTACGAAAAATATGTTAAAGGGGCCCTACGCGGGCCCCTAATAGAGTTAGAGGAAATCGGAAGACGGCAAAATAATCGCGGGGAAAAGTTTGCTTGGGTGCTTCGGAGCTACTTTTGGCGCGAGATCTAAGCTCTACGACCAATAGGAGCCCAGATATTTAAGGAAATATGAAGTTACAAAGTTCAATATAAAAGAATTTTCCGTAATAATTCTATAACTAATCTAGGTAGAATGATGTGTTATAGTTTAAAACCTTCCCTGAAACGATACCTATCTAACGGTATAAGTTCCGTAAAAATCCATGCGGTAGAACTCGAAATCTCGGCGTTCGGAACGAAATTTCCGTTTGGATTATATATATATAATAGATGATATAGCACCTTATCTTCTTTTATAAAGATATGTAATGCATGGCAACAATGCTAAGGTGTTAATACTGGTTACACTAAATTGAGTAAGTGTATTTAAAGTATTATTTCGTAGAAAAATGAATTTATGTTGTTTATATGATGTTTAACTTTTTTTAGTGTGATTTTCTTTTTCATACCCACCTTAATTGAATAGGGACTATGTATCAGGGTACTGTTGTGAAAGAAATTATCTATGAAAATGCCATTATTTTAATGCTGACCTGGAAGCATGAAGGAATTTTAACATAAGATATTTCAGAACTATCTTTCTTTTGTAATGCTTGAAAGTCATTAGAATAAATTAGTTACCCCAAATCTATTTCTGCACTTCCACATTAAATTCTGCAACCTTACACTTAAAAAAGCATTTTTAGACTGCTTTTAGACACACATTATAATTGCAACACAATTATTTTAAATATTACTCTTCTGATAATTTTTATTTGTATACCAAACATTTTATTGATTAATTTGTTTTTGAATAAAATGTTTCTTTTTTCTTTCCCATCTGATGTTCTATCAAGTATCATTACTACTATACTCTCTACAAACTCTATTATAAGATACTCCATTATAACTGGATTTAAAGATACTCCTCGTGCATTTGAGGGGTCCACAACCGTAGTAGACAAAGTCCATTTTGAAAAAAAAAAAATGATTCAAATGAGGCAAGAAACGTTTCATTGATTATAAAGTTACAAAATCGTTAAAAATGGGCGGTTGTTCAGCAGAAAATTGTTCTAACCTTTCCAGGAATGGGCTTAGAGTATTTAGATTTCATATAAAGGAAGATAGGTGCAATAAGTTGTCTATAAATACTTAGAACAATAGATCTGGATTGAAGAACTTCGTCAAATACCGCACCAACTTGATCCCTTGTATACAAGAAACTGGTTCTTCGAATCTGTTATATTTTGTACCGGACGGGTGAGAAAAGCCTAATTTTAAAAGAGTTGACAAAAATCCCCCCCCCCCCCACTTTTATAGAAAGTTCGCCTTATTCATTTATTTATTTTGAGGGGTGAGGTGTTGATTTAGATGGTTGAATTCATTTAATGTTTCTAAAAAGCAAAGAATAAGGAGTTTTTTAATCGAAATTTAAAAATATTACACTTCAGCATGTGAAGGAGGGTTCAAAAAGAAAAAGCTGAAAGTTCAGAGGGAAATGGGATTTAGATCATTATATATTTGTTGTTAGAAAAAAATAACAAGTTGGAAATTGCTCGTCAAACGTGGCAAATGAGGTGCGTTCGTGCTATAACTAGTTTTATAAATTTTTTTGCACCGCATATTGTACTGAATGTGTATTTTAGTGCACTTCATAAGTGCGTATCAATTTCATTCTGTTCGAAAGGCTGTAACATCATTAAAATGCACTTGCAATAATTTTTTCCCATTGGCCTTAGTGTAAGGGAAACTTTTGACCGTCCCTGTAATTACACTATACATCCGATTTTCATAAAATTTTGAAATGACTCGACAAAATTTTGTACAAATTATATATTTAAAATTTCAGATCATTCGGTTGGGTAGTTTTTGCTCTGTTATATCCGGAGGGGCAGACAGACAGACTGAACCACGACTATAGATGCTACGTATTTATATAATTACGAACGCACCTAAAAAAGATATTAGAAGAAAAAATAACATTTAAAGATTTTTAATTTTGTCAGCTAAAAAACCTTGGAGGTGTCAAATTTTATTATTATTTTATTTACATTTTAGGTTTAACAATCCATTATTTACTTACTGTTACTATAAAATTACAAATAGAGCAGAAAAAATTAAAAATGAAAGATAGTCCAGGCAATAGAGACCGTATAGGGACTCTACCTAGCAAAATTAATGGTAGTACTGGAAATCGGCTTTATAGATGTTTTTTGGGTCGCTGAATCCGAATTTGTAACTTCCCACCAAAATTTCCCCCGGCAACCCCCCAAATTTTGGTAAAAAGCCCCCCAAAAAAGGTTTTTATTAAAAAATTCCATTTTTTTATTGTTTTAGGGAAAAAGTAGCTAGAAATTCAGAAAGTAGACAAAATTTGCAACAAATTAGATATATGACATTATGACTTAAGATGAAGGGGAAGGGGGGATCTGCCTCGGAACATGCACCGCAGTGCTGCGTGGACTAAGTTGCGCAATTCCACTTAACCACTCACACGTTTACATTAGCCCTCCCATCTTCCCACCGAACTTTCTCTATAAGGTTTACTTTAAGTTTTTTGGGTCGCTGAATCCGAATTTTTAACTTACCCCAAAATTCCCCCCCCCCCCCAAATAATTGTTTTTAACTTAAATTTCTTATTGTTTTAGGGGAAAAGCATTACAAAATTCAGAAACTAGACAAAATTTGCAACAAATAAGATATATGACATTATGACGTAGGATAAATGGGGAGAGAGGGCGGCTGCCTCGGAACATTCCCCGCGCGATTTTCTCAAAAACCAAATTTTTTCAAAAAATCAATTTTTTTTTGGCGTTGCCGGGTGAAGTTTTGGTGGGAAGTTACAAATTCGGATTCGGCGACCCAAAAAACATCTAGAAAGCCGATTTCCAGTACTACCATTAATTTTGCCAAATAAAATCCCCTATTGCCTGGACTTCGTCATTTAGTGCACTTAGCGCCGCAGTACATGTTCCGAGGCAGCCCTCACCCTCCCCGTTCATCCCCATTCATAATGTCATATATCCTATTTGTTGCAAATTTTGTGTAGTTTCTGAATTTCGGAATGCTTTCCCCCTAAAACAATAAGAAATTTAAGTTAAAAACAACTATTTGAGGGGGGGGGGGTTCGAGGGGGAAATTTTTGGGGGAAAGTTAAAAATTCGGATTCAGCGACCCAAAAATCTTAAAGTAAACCTTATAGAGAAAGTTCGGAGGGGAGATGGGAGGGCAAATGTAAACGTATGAGTGGTTAGTTCCTTAACACTTAGTCCACGCAGCACCGCGCGCAATGATGCCCCTTACCGTTCATCCTAAATCATAATGTTATATATCTAATTTGTTTCAAATTTTGTCTACTTTCTGAATTTCTTGATACTTTCTCCCTAAATGATACTTTTTTCCTGATTTTTTTAATAAAAATCTTTTTGGGGGAGCTTTTTACCAAAATTTGGGGATATTGCCGGGGAAAATTTTGGTGGGAAGTTACAAATTCGGATTCAGCGACCCAAAAAACCTCTAGAAAGCCGATTTCCAGTACTACCATTAATTTTGCTATGTAAAATTCCCTATTGCCTGGACTAAGAGTTTTGTTTAACAATTTTATATTTTGAATGCTCAGTTCGTGGGGGCGGGGGGGGGAGCGAAATTGGTAATTTCGAATGTGGGGGATTTAAATAATTGATTATTTATTGTCTCGATAAAATAATAAATGAGCAGAAAAGTTTTTTTTTTTTACCAATTTTAAACTTTTGGTTAAAACTTTTAGGTTGGATGTGGGGGGAGGTTAAGATAAAATTAAAAGAGAACGGAAATACGGAATGATCTGATTCTTCTTTATTAAATCGTTTCCTTTTTTATATTTTTAGTAAGGGGTTATTTTACATGCAACTAAATCTTAATTATTGCATAGGATATTACCATTTAAATATTTTTTTTTATTAAATAGTTATATCGTAATTTCATAGTGAAAGTTTTAAAAACATAGTCCAGTGCATATGAATATATATTAGGGTGGGTCGAAAAAACCGAAATATTTATAATCGAAACGTAATAGCGCGGAAAATTTGCCTTTTGTAAAAAAGATAAAATACGTAAAATATTACACCGATTGGTTAATATCTTTTACCGCCGCAAGGGGTCCAAATTTCGAAAAAATCGCAAAAAACATACTTTTTGCCTTTTCTTTTTTAAATTATCCAAACCTACCTATTCAGTTTCTAATAGAACGCAATAGCCACGCCAAGATATTAGTAATGTCACATTAACATTTAATTTTTGTGACATCGTTGCTTTTACCGCCGCAACAGGGCCAAATTTTCTAAAAAATGTTAAAAATTAAAGTTTTTCAATTTTTCAATTTTCATAACTTTTGTAATGTTTTCAGATTTTTTGCATTTCTAATAGGCTTGGGAAAGGCATTTTATGTTGTTAATTTCATGCACATTGTTAACCATGATCACTGTAATTCTATAAAAAAAAAATTTGCTCAATGATAGAAACAGCTGCAACTGCCTTCACGTAAAATTAATTTATCGCTGGTAGAGGGCCACGTTTCACTTTGTTCGTTTTTTTTTTTTTTTTTTTTTTTTTTTTTTTTTTTTTTTTTTTGTAATTTACTCCTTTTACTCTACACTTTGATGGCCCTAAACATAGAAATATCTACCAGGTTAAAGAGGTGGCAAAGTTTCATCTTTGCGAAGTCAAGGAGGAACATATCTCTTTGATACTAGAACCAGGTCTCAATTATTTGCGTCATTTGACCCCCATCGTCTGGCAAGGCGACTTCTATATGCAATGACATTATAGATTTTTTGAATAAAAATGAAATCCAAATTGTAATAACAATTGCATTTAAATTTCGCGGAACTGTCTTCAAAACACGATGCAAAGGTTGTGTTATAGTAGGATTACTCGAGAACAACTTTTAAAAAACCACTTTATTGGCTTCTTTGACCTCACTTCAATGAGCTTCCAATAAGACATCTTTTCAAACATCTTGATGACGAAAAACAGGTTCTCTATCATATTGTGGCCCAATTGGTTGATCTCTTGTGATTTGCGAATTATTACCAATTGCAAAATTTAAGCCAATTTAATCTGATCACCAGCTGTTGATAAAGATGATTTGTCAACTGACCAGAAGTATATGTCTGAAATATTGCAAGCTCTTTCAACACGCGTATATACAATTGACCTTTTTTGCTGAGTCCCTGGACAAATATTTCACGCAAGGGGGATCATTACTGCTATTCGAATTTTGAGACTCTACGTTGGAACAAAGAAACCCTCTTCTTAACTTGTCATACTCTTTGAGTACATCCTGAAAGTGTACTGCATCAGTTAGTTCACAATTAAAATGAATCACTCATGTTTTCTATAATCTCTGCGCTATAGTTAGTAACTTACGTTACTTGACAAATAATCTACGAAAGATTATATTTCCTGTATTTTCACGAAATGACTATTTCGCAAATCATACAAATAGCCTCTTTGGAATGATAGCATATGAAGAGGAGAACATCACGGCCCCAGCCATGAAGAAAATTGCAAAAGCACGAAGTTCTGTGGACTAGAATAGTGCCATCCGTCACTTTATCATAGCAGACTTCAACATTGAAGCTTAAAATTGTATGGCTTTAGTCTACTGGCAAAACTGAAAACTAACGGAACCACCTGTTATGGTTTCTCTATCGACTAACAACGCTGGTGAGTTTAAAATGTTCGATTAAAGATACCAGCTATTATAACTTTCCTTGTCCCACTCAATCACTAAAAAGATGCGTGAAATTAGTCATTGAAGCGCTGATAAAGTTCGTTACTAGAACAGAGGGAGGATAACATCTGATCAATTTTGGCCTCTCGAGGAATAATGGCTTCATCTGAAAGCAAGTTATATTATAAAATTCATTTACATTAAATACTTCTTCATTTTAAGTTTATTTAACCCGTTTCGGTTAAACATCTCTATATTTTAATTAATAAAATACTAAAACATTTTGCTCATTTTATATAATTTTTGTGGCATGAATTGGCTGTTATGAAGTAAAACGTCAGTAGCTGAAGCGATCGTCAAGAAAAATGAATGATTAACTTTATTTTCAAGTATATTACAAATAGTTATAAAAAATTATGATATATTAATTGGTATAAAGTAAAATTATTTATTTCTAGACATATAGAAATTATAAAATTTAGAAAAAAAAATGAAAAATTGAAATTTTTACAAAAAATATCGTCTTTTTGCAGCAAATAAAGATATGATTTCATCATAATGAACATTTACCGGGATATTTCTCATATCTTCATGTAGCTATTGCGTTCTATTAGAAATTGTATTGGTATGTTTGGATAATTTAAAAAAAAACTTAAAAAAACATGTTTTTTTGCGATTTTTTGAAACTTTGGCCCCCTTGCGGCGGTAAAAGATATTAACCGATCGATGTAATATTTTAGGAATTTATTCTGTATTACAAAAGGCAACTTTTCATCGCTATTACATTTCGATTATAAAAATTTCGGGTTTTTCGACCCACCCTAATATACATATATACTCACATTAAATCAAATTTAGTATTACTTCAATTTATATTGTCTTTCTTAATGTAAAATATGTAAAACAACTCTGCTATTTTACGTAATTTTATTTTTGGAGTCTATGCGTGCCGAAAGCGAGCGAAACCACTGCAAAACACCCACTTTTTTTTCTGATTTCGAGGACATAATTTTATTTTGTAAAAAATATTTCTACTCGTCCGAACGTTTCAAAATTTTTCTAGAAGATGTAAATCTGGGCTATTTAGATGCTTCGAAAAGATTGTGTTAAAATAAGGACGTTGACTAAAATAAGAAATTTGCTTAAATTACTATTCGAAAATAGTGGTTAGTTCAATTTTCCACCTACAGGGAGAGCAGTATGTTCTATACAAACATTAGTCTACGAAACAGTCTTCAAAGGGTTGTTATAACTTACTTGAAAGTTTTAAGTCGATCGGTTAGTTTGTTTTCCGAATTAAAAAAAATTCCCGTTTATTCTCTATTAAAAAAGCATTTATTTTTTAAAAATCGATTTTTTTTTTTTTTTTTTTTTGTAAAACGAAAGGTTCTGAATAAAATTTTTTGAAATTTACATATTCTTAATTAGTGTCCAAATATACACAAATTTCAAATCTCTAAATGCTGTATTTTTAAAAATTTTGATTTAAATTTGAAGTTCTTTTAAAATTTTAAACTGGGGTTTTTATCCACTCACCAAAATAAAAACAGGTGTTTTTCGAAGCAGACATAATGCATTTAATTTATGCAAAACACTAGCCTTGTCTGACAGCTGTTGAGATTTCAAAGGCAGCGTTTTGATTGGACAGTCTTGTGCTAGCCTCTAAGCGGGGTCCAAATATAGTCAGTGTGGTTTTGAGGAAATTAATGTTTTTTTTAATAGGCCCTTTTGATGGCTTTTTAATGAGAGTGAGTTACTGTTGTTAATTAATAACTCAAATAACTATAAGAATTTTAAAATTCTGAGGCATCTACATTAGGAGAGGTCTTGGACTCTCCTCACAGAAATTTTGAGCCTCGTACGTGCCGTAGATTTTGCTAGCCATCGCAGACAGACACACACACAGAGCGATTTGTTATTTTATTAGTATAGATATAGTTATTAAGAAGAACTTTGTTTATTTATTGGAAGTTGAATAAAAAGTTATGCAGATCTGCATCGCTATGCATTCAAGGGTTAAACCAGCGCATCATGGTGTCTGAATTATGATAAGGAGCATTGTCTTGTTGGAATTTGACGCCGCGAAAACTTGCATCACCAAAAATGCGCGTTAAAGGCATCAGCACAGTTTCCCGCACCTTTATTTAGTTTAGGCTGTTCATGCTGTCTTTGCAAACAAACATTTCACTAAAGTCATCAGCTGCCATACAGCCCCAGATCTTAATGCTGCTGCTATAATGTTTTAACCCTTAAATGCATGTGGTATCGTTTTTGATACAATAATTGTTCCCTATTTATTGGATTTTTTATTCACATATTCCGTATTTCCACCAGAAAACTAAAAAAGAAAATTTCACTCAATTTAATAACAGCCATTTCGTTATTAAATAAACCGAAATTTACCATTTATATTTTCTGGTATGAATTCCGATTCTCTGAATTATGAAATTTCGGGAACGCATTCTACCCTATGCATTTAAGGTTTAAAGTAGGCACTACGTAACCTGCATGATATTCTTCGCCGATACGTCGCCTCACTTAAATCACGCCAGTTGTTCCAAATACCTGGAAATAAAATTAAAATGACACATCCTAAAATATTCTCATTTTCATTACAAAAACCGACTCTGACTGAATAATGGTTATTTTTCATTATAAAAAAGGGTACCTACCTCAAAGGGTGTTTACCTTAAAGTTAAATTCATCGGATCGTAGAACATTTGACCTTTGCTTTGTTCATGCAAGGCTTGAATTCTCACTCCTTTTTCAATAGACAACTCACTTTTTTAAGCCTTTTAGAATTAAATGATGTAAAATTTGTCACTAGATCCCACACGGAAGTTACTTTGTGCTGCGACTGTCAAATAAAAACTGGCAAAACATTCGAAGTATTACTTCAAAAAGTGCATTCCATTTGTTTTCGTCGCCATATGTCGCCAGTCGTTCCAAAGGGAATAATCCATTTGGAACGACTGGCGACATGTTTTGATTGATGTTTTTCAATTCCACTTACGCCTTTGTTTAAAGCGTTTGTTGTTGTTTTTAATATTTTTTACGGTTCGTGTATTTTGTAAGGGTTGCCTAATACTTTTTGCCAAGGCTGTACATAGGTCAAAGGGAGCAACTTGTTTAAGTCCACTTGGGGAGCGCAAAACTAGTGTAAAGAATTGTGTCATTAAACGGTCTGCTATTACTAACCACTCATGTTCTAACAATCACAATTTTAAATTTTCTGAACAATCAATAACACAGAAATATCAATTTACAATCTTGGTGTTTGGGAAGCATATCATATGTGGTAGAATTCAAACTGTTGAATTCGTTATTTCTCCACTATGCCCAATTTTTCAAAGGTATGTCTACCGTTTCTTTAAATCGCTTCGCCTCCTTTTCTCCTTTCTGCTTAAGACCCCTTATCACTCAGATTTTAGATTTCCTTCTCCAATGTTAAACCAATGGCCATTTAATGCCTCTTTATTTGTCTAATATCTCGTCAGAAAATTAATATTTTTAACTCATTTTTTCTGTGTGCACTTCTTAAAAGATGTCGCTTTCTGTTTTAGTTGACAAAATAATTTTTAAATGTATACTTATTTTTTAATGTAATGCTAAAGTCTTAAGAAGTAGGCGAAATGTAAATAACATTAAATAACTTCAATTCTATTTGGAGTTTTAAAATTTTGAAAACTACACAGCCTGTATTTTCATCTATTCATACAAATTAAAATTTTTCGTTTAGGTTTATTTAAACTTCAGATATTAGAAAAAAATGTTAAAAATTTCATTCCCCCACTAAGACATAAATCAATGCAGGAGGGAGCAGAGTTTGACCTTTGACATGCAGACTGTCACAATGGGGGTTTCAAGGGATACGCACAATCAAGTGAATTGAACGGAGGAAGTCTGATATAGTTTTCTTGCTTTCCTGATTATTTTTATAAAAGAAAGAGCTATTTTGTTTCAGTTATATTTAAAGCGCAGTAAAACACATTTTTTCAATCTGAATACTGCTTTTTTTTTTTTTTTTTTTTTTGCTTCAATGTCCTTTCATTGAATTATATATAATTTTTCGAAAATAAAACAGCATCAAACACTATACATACAGTTAAATTTTTTGTGCTTTTCTTCAATTTTCTCCAAGTGTTTTTGACATACTTCTAAAAACTTTTCCCTTCTTACATGCATGAAAAATTTCAGATTTTATTAGGTTTCAAGGAAACAAGTGATTTTTATTGTTTTTGCTTTTGTTTTTTCAAAAAAATACATTATTTGCATTTGCAAGAAGGAAAATAAAAAAAAACTTTTATGCAACTTATACCTTATTCAGAATGTCTAAAAAAATGCATTTAACAGATTTATAGTAATCATTTTCATTACTTCTTTAATTTATCATTTTATTTAAAATTGTTTAAACTTATTTTCTGTCTAGAATCCATTTAAATACTTAAATACAAAGTTCAGAAGATTATAAATCATCCTGAATAATAAAATAGAAAAATTCAAAATGAAATTTGTTTGAATGAATAACAATTCAATATGCTATTTAACTACAACTGGGATATTTTTTAACGAGAAAAGAAAAAGGAAATGTACAAATTGTTATGGAATTATTAAGAAATGTACAGATAAAATGTTCTTGCAATAGAAATATGGAAATATTTCCGAAATGAAAAATCCACTCCTCCCTCCCAACGCCAATTAAGCTGAAAAAATGCAAAGGAAAAAGAAATCATCCTTTTAAAAATACTTTTGTTTTGTGTAACACATAATGCTTTAATAACAAAATAAAGTAATGCATATCTATAACTCATTCTAAACTGTGTTACTACTAATCGATGCTTTAAATGAATTTTTAAACAGGTTATTTTATTGATACTTATAAGTACCGTCAGAAGATAAAGGATTAAATACATTTTATGAACGATTTGAACGAAATTTTCAAAAATTAAAATAATTAATATTTTTAAATTTTGTTTTTCTGTCTTAAAAACGTATTTAAGCGGTCGATTGCATAGTTTTGCTGCATTACATTTTTCTTATTCAACAGAATTTCATGAGACTTCTTAATTATTGCCCTACAATCAATTATTAATATTCTGTTGATAACACAAGCCAACAGCTGTTTTGGTGCCTAGGTTTTTGGAGCTGATTTTATATGAATTCGATGTCCTGAATTCAAATATGGCATTCAATTTTGCCTGGGAGCTCAAATATTTAAGATATAGAACTTTTTGTGAAATATATGTTACACTATTTTAAGTTAAATCCATGAATTAAACAAAAATAAAAATAAAATAAATAAACACAGAATTTTTTTGAATAATATACAAATGTTAATTTTCATTATTATAATATACATATATTCAAATAATATTTTTAAGAATTATATTATACAAATATATTTACTCACAAAGATCGAGGAAAAAGTCATCGATGAGACCAAATCTCACTGAACATTTCGGAAGCTTCTTTTCCGTGACATTCTTGAATTTATTTTTGAACAAACCCTTTTTAAACTCCAACAGTAATCTGCCATCATGTGCGTATCCCATCTTCCTTGGTAGTGGTCCTACATAGTCTTAATATCCTGGTGAAATCTTTCGCCTTGTTCCTCACTGATGTCTCCTACATTTTCAGGAAAATACTCTAAGTGGCTGTGTAAATAGTGCACCTTAATGCTCATATTACACCCAAGAGATTTAAAACTATTAAGCATTTCGTTTACCAGTTCTACATAGTTTTCTGCTTTGTGTTTGCCCAGAAAGTTTTCGACAACTGCAACAAAAGAAGTCCAGGCTTTTCCCTCAGTCTCATTCATCGAATTTACGAAGGTAGGATTCCTAATCAGTTGTTTTATTTGTCGCCCGTCAAATATTCCTGATTTAATTTTTTCATAACTCAATTGGGGCATTTTCTCTTCTATATATGCAAAGCATGACCCGTTCTTATCAAAAGCCTTTACAAACTGCTTCATAAGGCCGAGCTTGATATGCAGTGGAGGAAATATGATTTTGTCTCACCCAACTAAGGGGTTATTAATGATATTTCTTTCTCCAACATCCATGTTTTCTCTCTTAGGCCACTCGTTTCTAACCCAGTGATGTGTTTTATCCCTGCTATCCCAAAGACACAAGAAGCAAGGATATTTGGTGTAACCGCTTTGCTGTCCAAGGAGAAAGTTTACCATTTTTAAATGAACACAAATCACCCATTGATGTTCATGATACTTTATCTTGTCAAATACCAAAGCTATTGTGTTATATTCTTCTTTCATTTTCGTTGAGTGAGCAATTGGTATTGAACCATATTTGTTCCCGATGTGTAGAAGGACACATTTTAAACTCCGCTTTAAGCTGTCTACAAGAAGAAGGGTAATACACCCTTTTCTCTTGTGCGGTAAAAGGTAATTTTGGTTCCTTGTTCCAGTAAAGTTTTGTCCTTCAATCTTGAAGCCAGTAATTCAGAAGCTTCTTTTGACAGGTTGAGATCTCTGGTGAGATCATTTAACTCATCCTGGTTGAAACGTTGAGGCATTGATGATATCTCCTCATAATCACTGTCACCTTCATAAGTATCGGAAGGATGATCAGAGGGACAGTATTCATCCTCTCAGAGCTCTGGTAGCTGGTAAAACGTTGGGATCGGCACTTACTTCCTCTGAGTGAGGAACCGGGTGTCTTGCAGAGACTAAATCAGGATAAGTACACTTACTATGTTTCTTTCGATTAATTCCATTAATATTTACTAGGCAGAAATAACAATCATCGAAGTGGTTTTGGGGTTCTCCCCAAACCATCGGTAAACCAAATTTGAGACTTTTTCTTTTCCTGTTAGTCCACTGTCGTATGTGTTCTGTACAAGTTTTACAGACCTGATGCGGTGCCCAGGTTTTATCCTGATCACCAAGTTTAACACCAAAGTGCCCAAGATAAGCTCTCTTTACAAAGTCAGTAACATTTTTTCTGTTCTCTTTTAACACGTATTCTCCGCATATGTAACAAAACACATCAGGATGATTTACACAACTTCTTCTACTTGAACTCATTTAAATTACATTCAACAACACAAATACAACAATCTACAATACAGTACGTTTCAAATTAACTTTATAAGAATTCTATACTAAACACAAATATCGCAAAAGGTCAACAACGTCTACCCTCCACGGAGAAAACTCACAAACTAACCTTATCTCTTTGCGGCTTTTCCATTTGGCTTTATGGATGAGCGGCACGAAATCATAAGCATGCGCAGAACCTCCGTTTTACTTGCACATCTGTTTTTTTCAAGGTCTTCTGAAATTTCAGTGCCTCCCAAATCGCTTTGAGTGTTGCGAAATGCCCATGTGTCAAAGGCCAGTTTAAGCGTTGAAAGTCACTTCAGTTCTAAAAAATCATTAGTTCTCTTTGCATATCTAAAAAAGTGGAGCTGATAGAGAAAAACTGATTTCATATTTGGATTTAGTGTTCCAAAAATATCTAAAATCAGCTATAAATTCATAGGCACCAAAAAAAATTTTTTTTTTGTAGGCCTGTGTAATTTATTAGAATATTTTCTCATTTGATTTGCTAATTATATATGAATGCGATAAATACTAGAAATTTACACATAAGTAAAAGTTTCTAACATACTTATTACCAATTATTATTTATAAATATTTTTGCCTCTTTAAAAATATATCCAATACAAGAAAACTTGAAATTAATTAAATTATTACGCGAGAAAAGCATTAAGCGGTAGAAATTATATCTTATTTAAAAAATTCCAAATAATAATATTGCCAAATCCTTTCAATTGAATGATGTATTTACACGTAAATATTAAAAGAGAAAGAAGCTTTAATTTCAACGAATATAATTTTAACGAAAATATTAAAATTTTATATCTAATGTTGCAAGGTAGTAAAATTGGGGACGATCGCGACATTGTTTTAATGGACTTTGAAAAAAATATATTAATTTTGAATTGTTACGCCAATAATAAAAATATTACCGATCTTTAAAGTTAGTCGTCCTTGAAATTGTCAATAAAGAAGGGAATCCGGTGTAAATTTCGAAGACTAATTGAGAAATCAGGCTCTTTGCAAAGAGCCAGACTAATTGGCGAATCCTCTTCCTTTTTCCGATTAGCCTTAGAGTTTTCAGGCTTATTGTAAAGAGCCTAGAGAGCATTAGGCTAATTGAAAACTGGCCACTTGTTTCTCAATGAGCCTGGCGTTTTTTAGGCTTGTTGCAAAGAGACCAGACAGCGTTAGACTAACTGAAAAATTACAATTTATTTCCCAATCAGCGTGATATTTTTAGGCTTATTAACCCATAACGGGACCCGAACCCGAAAAAAATGCAACAAACCGCACTCCCGATCCGAGCAAGACAAAATAATTTCAGTCGACACGCAACCCGAGCAGAACGTGAAAGTTCTATTTTTTAAAAAAACCCGAAATCTCACCGGAACCAAATACGATAACCGACAAAAATATTCTAACCATAACTTGATCCGATCAAGACAAAATAATTTCCGTGGAGACGCAACCCGACTCTAACCTAAAAATTCTATTAGAAAAACCTTGAAATGTGACACGAACCAAATCTGAACCCGGCAAAAATATTCCAAAGAACCATAACCAGTTCCGAGCAAGTCAAAGTAATTTCTGTGGACACGCAACCTGACCCGAACCTAGAAATTTTGTTTACCCCTCCCCTCCGAAGTATAGCCCGAACGACATCTGAAACCTATAAAAATATTCCAAAGAATCATAACCCAATCCAAGCAAGACAAAACAATTTCCGTGGACACACAGCCCGACCCGAACCTAAAAATTCCGTTAGAAAAACCTCGAGATCTGACACGAACCAAATCTGAACTCGGCAAAAATATTCCAAAGAACCATAACCCGACCCGAGCTAACCAAAATAATTTCTGTGCACACGCAACCTGAGCCGAACCTAAAACTTTTGTTTGAAAAAAACCCCGAAATATGGCCTGAACGAAAACTGAAACCGATAAAAATATTCCAAAGAATCATAACCCGATCCGAGCAAGACAAAATAATTTCCGTGGACATGAACCTTACCCGAACCTAAAAATTCCATTAGAAAAACACCCCAAATCTGAACCGAACCAAATCTGAATCCGACAAAAATATTCCGAAGAAACAAAACTGGATCCGAGCTAGACAAAATATTTTCCGTGGCCATGAACCCGACCAGAACCTGAAAATTTCATTTGAAGTCAACCTGAAACCCGACCCGAACCCGATCTGAAAATGACAAAAATATTTCAAAGAACCGTAACCGGACTAGAGCAATACAAAATAATTTCCGTCGACACGCAATCAGATCCGAACCTAAAAGTTCCATTTGAAGTCAATCCGAAAACCGACTAGAACCGGAAAAAACTACGTGAGACAGTTCCCGATCCGAGCAAGACAAAATAATTTTCGCCGACACGCAATACGCCCATAACCTAAAAATTCCATTTCAAGTCATTACGAAACCCGGCCCGAGCTCGGCAAAAACATTCTATCGAACCGTAACCCGATTAGACTTATTGCAAAAAGCCTTAGATAGTGTTAGGCTTATTGAAAAATGACCACTATTTTTTTCAGTCTTATTGCAATGAACCTATCCAGTTTAGGCTAATTAAGAACGTGTTAATATAGTGAATGATTATGCATAATTTAAGTATAAACAAGTGATATAAAAATTTTGTTTTTAAAGTCAATTCCTACTTAAGTCATCAAAGAAAAAAATAATATAATCCCTTAAGCTAATATTAGTTTTTGTTGCATTAAAATATCTCAATTTGTTGATTTTCTATAAGCAAGTAGGTTTACAATGGAAGTCTATAGGAGTTTGGCAAAATATTAGAGATATCGCCAAGTTGGCGTCACTTTTGACGACTCATTTTGGTCTCCAAATTTGGCGGTATATCACCAAGTTGGCGACATGCTTGGCGGTATTTGGCTACAGAACAGGGTCCCCCCCCTATGGTAAACCCCCCTTATAGATATGAAGATTCATTAAATGCTGTTCAATAACCAATGGCCGCCAGTTTGTCTCCCATATAAAGCTAAAATTAATTAAAATTTAATTAATGAATTATATTTGAAAAATCTGTATTAACATCAATTGTCATCCAGTACAAGTTTATAAAAATTTATTTTAACTTGATAGGATGAATAATAAGTATTTTATTAACAATTGAAAATTTGAACAAGATACCGGGTGTCCCAAAAAGGACTGACTGATTTTAAAATTCAGTAACTTCCAAACGGTGACAGATATTAAAAAAATTCTTGCAGGAGGGTTATGCATAAATTCAAAAGTTTTTTTACAGTGATTTTCGATTTTAGTTCGAATTACAAACAATAGATGGCGCTGTAAGTAATAGTCGCTAAATACAGGCTCGATTTTTGGTACTTCGTGGCCCGGATAATACATTTCCATCTCCTTTTTCTGCATGGAACAACAGAAAGGACCAAAAATCGAGCCTGTATTTAGCGACTATTGCTTACAGCACCATCTATTATTTGTAATTCGAACTAAAATCGAAAATCACTGTAATAAAACTTTTGACTTTATGCATAACCCTCCTGCAAAAATTTTTTAAATATCTGTCACCGTTTGGAAGTTATTGAATTTTAAAATCAGTCAGTCCTTTTTGGGACACCCGGTATATAAATAAATATAGGGAGAGTGTGAACTAGTAGTAGGAATTGAAAAAATAAAAGCAGGTACATAAAAATATGTAATAAAACTGTTTTGAGAGTTGACAAAGTTGATTGTTGACAGAGTTCATCACGGCTAGAATATAATTTTTGTGAATACTTCATTTTTATTGCAATAGTCTTTGTTTTGTTAACAACCGATGCGATAAGTATAAAAGAAATCTGCAGATGAGGCAGATTTTTAATGTTTTTCTGTATTACGAAAGAAGATTGGTTGCTAACGAAAATAATTAGAAAAAAAATCTGAAAATTTCTGCAAAAATTACATCTGCAGATGAGGCAGATTTTTAATGTTTTTCCATCATTATAATGATGAGTTCTGGTGCTCATGAAAATAGAAAAAAATATATAAGAAAATTTCTACAGTAATAAAATCTGCAGATGGGGCAGGTTTTTTATGTCTTTTGAGTATTGCCCAAATAAAACCTATCTTCTTTGCGTAATCCTGGAAAAACATCAATCATCTGCCTCATCTGCAGATCCAACAATTACAGAGCGAAGGTGTGTTGCTATTAAAAATAATCATATAAGAAAATTCCTACAATAATGAAATCTACAGACGAGGCATATTTTAAAAGTTTTTCCAGTATTACGCAGAGAAGATCCGTATCCAATTACATTTATAATAAAATATATTTTAGAAAATGTTTGCAATAATTGTATTTTCAGATGAGGTAGACTTTGTTATTTTTCACTTTATGTAGAAAAGATGGGTTACTGGATGAAAACAATACACTAAAAATAAATAAGAAAAGAGCTGTAATTATAAAATTTGCAGATAAGGAATAAATTTAATATTTTTCCAAGAGTGTATGGATGGCTGTATGAATATGGTAAGAAACGAAGAAAACTGCTTTATTGACAGATTTGATTTATGCAGCTGGTTGATAATTAAGGTTATCAAACACCTTTTTTTAATTTTTTCGGTAAAATTTGATCGTAAAGATAACCCAAAAAATCTGCAATGCTGATATCAACTGAGAATCTAACTATATCATCCATATATTTTATAATTTTTTTTTTATTCCGCATTATATTATTTTTACATAAAACTGGGAAAAAAAACACATTTGCATATGAACAAATTGCTTATATGAAAAATAACATTATAATTAATGTTGAATAATAATTTTATTTTAACAAAAAAAGTTATTGATTATTTTTTAATTTTTCCTTTTTAACAAAGTGGTTAATAACTAATTGAAAATTCACTTACAAGATTAGATTACCATTAATACAAAAAGAAGGTAATAGCACAAGAGTAGATTAACACCAGTAAATAAATTTAAACGAATTTTTACTTTAAATATAAAAGTAAAGTTACCAGTACTTATCATTTGTAATTTTTCTTAATTTATCTCTACATGGTGTACTCTTATGACACTTGGCGGGTGACATTTTTGTCGTATTCAGATTTGGTTCAGATTATTTTCAAATGGAATTTTTAGTTTCGAGTCGGGTTCCGCGCCTTCGGTAATTATTTTGTCTTGCTTCGATTGGGTTATGGTTCAATGGAATATTTTTGTCGGATTCAGATTTGGTTCGTATCAGATTTCATTTTTTAAATGGAATTTTTAGGTTCGGGTTGGGTAACATGTCCACAGAAATTAATTTGTATTGCTCGGATCGGGGTACAGCCTGATGTAATTTCTTTTGGGTTCGGGTTGACTTCAACTAGAACCTTCAGGTTCGGATCGGGTTGCCGGTCAACGAAAATTATTTTGTCTTGCACAGATCTGGTTATGGTTCTTTGGAATACTTTTTTGGGGTTATGATTTGGTTCGCGTCGGGTTTCAGGTTGCCTTCAAATGGCATTTTTAGGTTCTGATCGTGTCCATGGAAATCACGTTATCTTGCTCAGATCCGGCTATGATTCTTTGGAATATTTTTATCGGGTTCAGATTTGGTTCGGATTTTTTTTTCAAATGGAATTTTTAGGTTCGGGTCGGGATACGTGTCCACGGAAATTATTTTGTCTTGCTTAATTCGGGTTATGGTTCAATTTAATATTATTGTCGGGTTCAGATTTGGATCGGGTCAGATTTCGGGTTTTTCTCATATGAAATTTTTGTATTCGTGTGGGGTTGCGTGTCCACGGAAATTATTTTCTCTTGATCGGGTCGGGTTATGGTTCTTTGTAATATTTTTGTCAGTTATCGCAGTTGTTTCAGGTCAGATTTCAGGTTTTTTCAAATGGAACTTTCAGGTTCGGGTCGAGTTGCGTATCGACGGAAATTATTTTGTCTTGCATGGATCGGAGTACGGTCTGTTGTAATTTTTTTCGTGTTCGGGTCGGGTTATGTGTCTATAAGCCTAAAAAAGGTCATCCTGATTGGGAAATAATTGGTTATTTTTCAATTAGCCTAACGCTTGCTAGGCTCTTTGCAATAAGCCTGAAAAATACCAGACTGATTGAGAAACAAGAGGTCAGTTTTCAATTAGCCTAAGGCTCTCCAGGCTCTTTGCAGTAAGCCTGAAAAATATCAGGCTAATTAGAAAAAGAAAGATAATTCTCCAATTAGTCCAACTCTTTGCAAAGAGCGTGATTTCTCAATTAGCCTACGACATATATAATTAAATAATATGTATTTTAACCTTTGTACATAAATATATACAATAAAGAAAATTTCCTGTGAAATTTTACATAATCTTATATTAATAATAATCTTTATATAATCTTTATATGTTAGTATTTTATAGCTTTGTATAATAGTATACTTTATATGCTAGTATTTTTATATTTATGATAATAATAATAATTAGAGATCGACGGAAAAATCGATTTCGTTTTGTTACAAAATGAGAGTTTCGCCGAAAATACTCAGAGATTTGAGCTATATTGGCTTAAATGAGACAAGCTTTGTTTATTTCTATAAACTTCACTGATTATAATTGTCAGTCATGACTGACTCAGGACGTGAGTACAAATTACAATGTAAGTAATGCATATATAACTAAATTTTGAAGACGCCTTTCATGTTCTCATTAAGAGATGCAGACTTACCAGTAATAGAAAATTTTTAGAAAGTACAGAAGTGCTTTGAATACTCTTTGAGAAAGTTCCAGTATAACAGATGATCATTAAAAAATCATTACAAAAGATAAATCGAGGTATGTATACCTAAAACATTTTCTAATTATATGTAATTCGCATAATTTGAAAATAATTTTGTGTTGTTGACGAATTAATTACATTTTATTTTGTAAGAGAATAAAAAGTTTTGGTCAGATTCACGGAAAGCCAACTTGGGCCTCACGTATAATTAATTAATAATTATGAATATTTATGTATGTATTAATTACTCAAAATTTTTTTGGACATTTTCGTTTTCGGCCGAAAATAGGGATATTACCAAAATTCTGTTTCGGTTTTAAATACCTATTTCGGTTTATCCATAATATAATACCTAAACAACTAAAAGATTTGTTGAGAATTGATAAGACCAATATAGGAAAATAACAAAGATCTAAATTGCTTACAGTGGAATTAATTTTGGCATAAGAATTCAGGTTCATCTACGGACTGATTATGCTATAGGCGAATTGGGTACTGACACTCCTGATTTTAGTGACCCCCGAATTTTGTTTTAGGGAATTTTCATATCGCTGAAAATTCAAGCCTATTTTAACCTTCTAATCTTTATAATCAATATTTTGAACTTTTAAAATAGGATAAGATTATCTCTATATGTGTGAGTGCGTACTTATGTAATCAATCATATGTTTTATAAGACTTCGAAATTTTTTTAATAACAATATTAGAGGGCGGGGCGGGGGGGAGGGAGGAATATCAAGCCCTGGACCTCTCTTTGGCTGTCCGACCTGTGAAACTATTTTTTTCTGAATCTTCTCCTTTTGCGACAAACTCAAAAGAAAGCTCTCTTTAAATTTTTTTCTCGTAAAAGAATCTCTCTTGCCTGTTTCTTTCTGTATCCATCCAAGACTGCTCTTAAGCAGTTTTCCCCCTGGACACCTTGTTTGACCCCTCGCTTGACCCTAACTGCGTTGACAGTTGCAGAAAGGCATAGGCGTGTTTAGAAAGGGCGGGGGCTAGAATTCTCACATGGAGAACTCAAGTTGGAAAAAAAAATGTCAGTGAAAGAGAGCCTTAAGCTCTTCCAGACTGGTTCAGAACTTCTGATTGATCTCCTCATATGCAAAGAAAAGATTGACTCCACTGTTATTTTTTGGCGCTCATTGCTATTTCGCTGATGGCTGAGAGCTGTGAGTATGGCTCTCTATGTGTTAATCTTTATTTTTAAATTGTGCTTTTTAACGTTGTTCATTCTTTTTAATCATTTAGAACATATTGCGCCCACTGGTAGTAAAAGGTGGAAAAACAGGATTTTCTGGCACATGCAGGACAATCCCGGTAAACGGTGCTGTAAGCAGTGGAGACACGAGGTTTGTTTTGAACATATTTTGTAGAAAGTCTAGTCTGCGCTACCTAGGATAACGGGGACCCATTCCAAAGGTTCCTTTTCAAATGTTCTTTTTATAAAAAAACTTTTAATATGGATCGAGATTTTAAGTATTCGAATTCCTTTAGAGGAATTGACGGGCCCTGACAAAGCCGGGCGGGTGAGCTAGTTTATTTATATTTTTTATTTATGTAAATTTTCTTTATGATAGGTTATTAATTTTATCACGGTAGCTATTTATTTTATTTATTGTAATTTGAGTTATAATTTAAACTATAATATTGGGAAATCCATCTGACACACCATTGGTTACGAGCATCAGATAATTGGGAGTCTACTGTATATTTTAATACTACTGTAAAAATTTTATTTCAAGTTAGTTTTCTGCTTTAATTTTTCATAATAAGATTATTTTTTCTTAATTTCCATTTTTATCAATTTTAAAAAGTGATAGATTAACTTACTTCTATTTATTACAGATGCAAAAAGCCGTAAATGTAGATACACATCACATAATTTAAAACTGTCTTTAAACTGTGAAATATGCAGCAAAATATTTCTTCACAAGACCTTTCTGGAAAAGCATATTCTGACTCACAGCAAGGAAAATCATTTGTTTGTGAGGTATGTAGCAAAGACTTCTCCCAAAAGAGTAAGTTAAGCAGACATCTGTTAATTCATACTGGTGAAAAACCTTTTGTTTGTGATGTATGCAGCAAAGGATTTTCGCAAAAGGGTGATTTAAGCAGGCATCTTTCAATTCATACTGCTGATAAACCTTTTGTGTGTGAGATATGCAACAAGAAATTCTCTCTCAAGCATAAATTAAACAGCCATCTATTAATTCATAGTAGAGAAAAACCTTTTGTTTGTGATGTATGCAGCAAAGGATTTTCGCAAAAGGGTGATTTAAGCAGGCATCTTTTAATTCATACTGCTGATAAACCTTTTGTGTGTGAGATATGCAACAAGAAATTCTCCCGTAGGAGTAATTTATGCAGGCATCTGTTAATTCATACTGGTGAGAAACATTTTGTGTGTGAGATATGCAACAAGAAATTCTCTCAAAAGGTTTGTTTAAGCAAACATCTATTAAATCATACTGGTGAGAAACCTTTTGTGTGTGAGATATGCAACAAGAAATTCTCTCAAAAGGTTGGTTTAAGCAAACATCTGTTAATTCATTCTGGTGAGAAACATTTTCTATGTGAGGTATGCGGCAAAGTATTTTTGCAGAAGAGTAATTTAAGCACGCATCTTTTAATTCATACTGGGGAAAAACCTTTTGTGTGTGAGATATGCAATAAGAAATTCTCTCTTAGGTGTAATTTAAGCACACATATGTTAATTCATACTGGTGTAAAACATTTTGTTTGTGAGATATGCAACAAAAAATTCTCACAAAAACATAATTTAAACAGCCATCTATTAATTCATAATGGAGTTAAACCTTTTATGTGTGAGATGTGCAACAAGAAATTCTCTTGTAAGAGTCATTTAAACATTCATCTGTTAATTCATACTGATGAGAAATCTTTTGTGTGAGATATACAAAAATAATTCTCAAAAGAGCAATCTAAGTGTTCATTTTCACACCCAAAATTTGTTAATTTCAGTTAACTAACTTTAGGAACTTCTTGTATTTAAAAAAGATTTCTTGCCAAACATTACAGTGATCAAAATGAAACAGCGACCAACAAAAATGTTGCCAATTTAAACCAGTAAATCAGCAGATCATGAGCTTCACCATCAGCTTTGGAAAACACAATTTCATTTTGATCATGCATCAATTTAATCATCACATTGAAATATCTGAAAAATATTACAAATGTCTATCAGTAAATCAATTACTTTGTGGGAGTATTAAATATATAAGCTAAGACTTTTTGCAACATTTAAAACCACAAATTCATACAACAACAGGACGCAAAAAATCCCATACGATCGTTTCAAGGATTCTTGAATCCCCTACCTCAATGCAAGAAAAAAGAATTAAAAGATTAAATTGGGTTCAAAGAACGCCTCGAGTACTGGCTAATGAATTCACTGAAGTACTAGTATTCATTAGCCAGTACTCAGGTCTATAACCGTGAGTTTCTTTGAACTCATTTTAATCTTTTTTTTCCCTCACACTGAAGCAAGGGATTCAAGAATCCTTGGAACGGCTGTATGTGATGTTTAGTGTCATGCTGTTGTACTTATTTCTGCGTTTGAAAGTCTTAAAAATGTTTAGCTTACATATTACAAATCTCTTTATTTTTTTACACGATATACATTTATAAGCCTGTAAGATTTTCTGATGATTGAGAATATTTAAGTTAAAAGTCTTTGTTAAACGTAATTTCTCACACTAAAGTTCATCCACTTTAAAACTGATTTTCTTTTAAACGTTTAGGGAATGTTTAAAAAGGGGTACAGCCCCCGAATTGCCGATAATATTGAAAATAAAAAATAATTAAATGTCCTGTGTTTGATACACTGATTGTTATTTTAAATGGTAATAACAGTCTGATGAGGTTTGAAAATGTAAATAAAGGTTGCTACTAAGTGTTTTAAAATTATGGTTTTCTCATTGGGATTCTATAAAAAAAGAAAGTATCCTGATTTAATTACGATGTCCTTACTGATGCCTGTAGTAATTTATTAAGTTCCTTAATTTCAAGATCGCCTCAATTCTGATTGCTAGTTCTTAAAGAAATAACGGTCTGATGTGATTTTATATGTCAATAAATTCTGATAAAAAGCGTTTGAAATTCTTTCTTTCCTCAGACGATTCAATACTCCTTAAAACTTTTCATCATACTTAAAAAGTGTTTATGACCAGGGCTTAATTTGCGCCGGAGCCCATCGGAGCCCGGCTCCGGTACTTCTCAGTTTTCGATAAATATTTAAACATTGGTCGGAATTCACCGGAGCTCATAAATACAGGGCTCCGGAGCCCAGTGCAATAGTGCTTCCGAAAAACTGAAGCCTAAATTACCATTTCCTTTCCTTCCCATCTCCAAGCTTTTTGTATTCTTTTTTACCAAAACACTTACTATATGTGATGTAATGTGTCGCACACGTAGGAGATGGAGATAAAACGGACTCGATTTTTACATCAGTTTTTGGTCTTGGACTGACTCGAGCTCAATCTGTATTATATTTAAAATTTTATTTATTTATGTATAGAAAAAAAACTTTTCCTCCTTTAAAATTACGTATTATATTCTATTTCAAATCATTTTAGTGCTATTTTGATCAGAATGAAGGGAAAACAGAAATCGTGTTTTTCTATTTCAAACTTATGTCGGCGACGTGTTGATGCTGCGCCACTCAAGATACTGAACAATGAATTTGCTATCAGTTCGATTTTCTTTTGTTACAGTAATATAATTTTTTATTGGCTGTTTTTTTTTTAGACATCTAACCTGAAAAGAATATTTTCTGTTTTAGCCAACGAGCATCAGAGTTTTGTTTGTTTAAGGGTTTTTTTCTTCTTTGCGTACGAGTATAAAAATCACATTAGTGATTTTTATATTTATTTTGTATCATGAACGGTACCCATGTTAAGGCTCTGCTCTGACATTTACGAAGTCGCTTTCATTTGTAAGTAGATATAATTGCCGTGTATTGTTATTCTGATAGAAATCAATCGATCAGTGTTTTCCCTTTTTGTATAAAAGCATCGATTCTTTCCGATAATGGTGTCAAATTTTTAATTTAATCTGATTTTCAAGGCTCGCCACAAAAGATTTTTATACGGACGGAATCGATTATAGTTTAAGATAGTCACCCTTCATAGGATATTTTTCCGTTCTTCAGCATATAAATATTAATTTCTGTAAATTTCATTCATTTTTTCTTAAAAATGCATAGCTGCGAACTATCCCTTTTTTGTGCTAACACTATTTCCTAATCATAATCCTTACCATATTTAATCGCAGAATACTGCAATTAATTAACATTAAAATTAGGCAAAGATTACTATTCAGAAGGAGTGATAACTAAAAAGTGGAATAATTGACAGCTAAGTATATGCTGATAGATAGATTTAAAATTTTTATTTTGCCAAAGAAAAAGATGCTTTAAATTTTGCAAATAATGTACGAAACATAAATATGGAGATTGGAAAGACAGTGGGGGGGGGGGGGGAAGGGGCGGTATTGTTGTTGTACCAGTGCAGCAGAATATTAGGGCTCCGGTACTTTTTTTGTTAGAAATTAAGCCCTGTTTATGACTTCAATTTAACTGTCTCCCATCTATGATCTAACTCTTGATAATTTACACAGATTGTTATGCAACTGATATAAACTACTGATGTACTGTGTACTACTTGCCACATTCACTATTAAAAATGAATTGTGTAGCATTTATATTTCGTCTAGAGACACGCTTAAAGTAACTTCATTTTATATTATAGTCTATCGTTTATTTTTTACTAATTCAAGAAATTGTTGAATGAAATGTTATGAATTTCTGAGGTTCTCTAAAAGATGCTTTCTGTAGAATCGGAAATGAAAAGTATTTATTATACGCTACCTGTCGTAAATTGTCGATTGTAAGTCCTGTTTTTTTTCCAATGCAAAAGTAGTTCAATTTGGAAGGCGATCTTATAATAGCAATTTTAAAATAGTCATTAAAAAATCCATTTTTATGATTAATTTAGAAGTAAAAAATGTGAATACAGGGATGAGAATCTCTGGCCTTCCGTCAGATTTCTGCTTTAAAAAAAAGTAATCGTCTAAATTCTCCCCCTAAAATCCTCCCTCCTGTAGCATACAAAATTTTAAATCCTTAAAAATCTTTATTTTTCAAAATTTTTCCTCATTATTTGTTTTTTATTTTAACAGTAAATAATCTATCATCTAAATCATTCACACATTGCCCACTGAACAACACTGAATGTTTAATCTCTATATCTGTTTTAATTTTAAATTAATTTATTTTCTATTTATTCAACAAATAAATAAACATATGTGTAACAGTGTATATGTATATATGTAATAACAAATAAATAATCTGTCACCAAAATTATCCCTTCCCAAAATGTCTCCTCTTCCCTTGTCCTCCTAAAATCCTCCTTTTATATCAAATCAAAAATTTCCCCCGGCAACCCCCCAAATTTTGATAAAATGCCCCCAAAAAAGGTTTTTATTAAAAAAATCAATTTTTTATTGTTTTAGGGAAAAAATATCTAGAAATTCAGAAAGTAGACAAAATTTGCAAAAAATAAGATATATGACATTATGACTTAGGATGAAGGGGAAGGGGGGTCTGCCTCGGAACATGCGCGCGGTGCCGCGTGAACTAAGTTGCGCAATTCCACTTAACCACTCACACGTTTACATTCGCCCTCCCATCTCCCCTCCGAACTTTCTCTATAAGGTTTACTTTAAGTTTTTTGGGTCGTTGAATCGGAATTTTTAAATTCCCCCCCCCCCCCGAACCTTCACCCCAAATAGTTGTTTTTAACTTAAATTTCTTAGTATTTTAAGGGAAAAGCATTACGAAATTCAGAAACTAGACAAAATTTGCAACAAGTAGGATGAACGGGGAGGGACGAGGGGGTCTCTCAACATGCACTGCGGCGCTACCTGCACTAAGTTATGAAGTCCAGGCAATAGGGGATTTAACCTGGAAAAATTAATACTAGTTCTGAATTTCGAATCATTTTATGTTTTTTGGGTCGCTGAATCCGGATTTGTAACCAAAATTTCACCCGGCAAACCCCCCAAAAAATTGATTCTTTGGAAAAATTTGGTTTTTGAGAAAAGCGCGTGGTGAATGTTCCGAGGCAGCGCCCTCTCTCCCCATTTATCCTACGTCATAATGTCATATATCCTACTTGTTACAAATTTTGTCTAGTTTCTGAATTTCGTAATGCTTTTTCCCTAAAACAATAAGAAATTTAAGTTAATAACAAGTATTTTGGGGGGTTTTCGGGGGGGGGGGGAATTTCGGGGGTAAGGTAAAAATTCGTATTCAGCGACCCAAAATACTTAAAGTAAACCTTATAAGGAAAGTTCGGAGGGGAGATAAGAGGGCGAATGTAAACGTGTGAGTGGTTAAGTGGAATTGCACAACTTAGTTTATGCAGCACCGCGCGCATGTTCCGAGGCAGATCCCCCCTTCCCCTTCATCCTAAGTCATAATGTCCATATATCTAATTTGTTGCAAATTTTGTCTACTTTCTGAATTTCCAGATACTTTTCCCCTAAAACAATAAAAATTGGAATTTTTTTAAAAATTTGGGGGGTTGCCGGGGGAAATTTTGGTAAACAATAAAAAAATCCTTCATCCTGATTTTTTAAATAAAAACCGTTTTTGGGGGGGCTTTTTACCAAAATTTTGGGGGGGGGGGTTGCCGGGGAAAATTTTGGGGGGAAGTTACAAATTCAGATTCAGCGACCCAAAAAACATAAAGTAAGCCGATTTCCAGAACTAGCATTAATTTACCTAGGTAAAATTCCCTTTTGCCTGGACTATAAATGCAGTTTAATTTTTTTCTTTATTTGTAACTTTATTCTAACAATAATAAAATGATCATATAAGTTACCTCTCTCCCGTCCAAAAAAGTTCTCCTTCTCCCTCCCACATAAAAATTTTAAGAACTTTAAAATTATTTTTTTAAAGATTTTTTACTGTATTGTTACTTTGTAACAACAATAAATAAATAATCATCTAACTCTCCCCTGAAATTTCTACTCTCTATCCCCAGAAAAAGGGCTGAATTTCTAGACATGAGAGGGGAAGAGGCACCCCCGATACCAAGTATCAAACCCATTCAGCTGGGGCAACCTGACAGGTAGGGGCCTGGTAATCAGTTAGAAGGAGGGGGCGATTTTAATTTTTTGTTGTTTGGTTGTTCTCATCCCTGATAATATATTTTGATTGGAGGGGGGGGGGGTTAAAGAATATATTTATTTTAAAACCTAAAATGTACATGTGAGTCAGGGATGAGAACAGCAAAAGTGCAAAAGAGGAAAAGTGTCGCTTTTCTTACATATATTTAGAAATCCTTTCCTGTCCGTTTGTGTTTAAAGGATGAAGAAAAAATTTTAAAAAGGTGAGGATTTTAGATGAACCTTACTAAAAAATAAGAAATAAGGCAGAATCCTTTTCAAACTTAACTATATGAAAGATTTTAAAATATTTGCTGTGTAAAAGGACGGAAAGGGAAGTGAAACTTTTGAGAGAAGGAGGGGGGGGGTAATTTAAATGACTGATTATTCATTAATTGTTACCAGAGAGCAGCAGATTATTTTAAAATAGAGATTTTAAATTTAGTATGTGTGTGTGTGGAGGGGTTTCATGCCTTTTGATGTAAGAGATAATTTAAGTGGCAGATTATCCATTTATTTTTGTTAGAGAGCAACAAATAGGACATAGGATTTTTGTAATAAAAGTTTTAAAAATTTATAACTTGGTATTTTGGGGGGATGAGGGCGAAATATCAATTCCGAAGGAAGTGGGTTTGTTATTTAGATAATTTTTTAATTGAGATCAACAAATACGACAGAAAATTTTTATTATAAAGAGTTTTATGGATATAGTTACACAGATAACTGAAATGGTTGATTATTGATCTAATGCAACAAATAGAGCATATATTTTTAAATAGTTTAAATATTTTAAACTTTGTATGCTGTGAGAGGAGAGAGGGAAAGAAAAGGGTAAATTTTAAAAGGAGAAGAGGAGTAATTTAGATGATTGTGTATTTACTTATTTTTAATATAGAGCAACAAATATAACAGAAGATTTTTTTATAAATAGTTGTTAAGGATTTTTTCGCTTGGGGGTGGAAAAGAGGAAGGTACGCAAACAGTTTTGGGGCAAGGAGATAATTTAAATGGTTGATTATTTATTTATTGTTACTACAGACCAACAAATGCAGCATATTTTTTTAATAAAGAGTTTTAAATTTTTGTGTAGGGGGGGGGAAGCAGTGAAAGGAAGCTGACATTTCATGCAAGGTGGGGGGATTTCATTAACATTATATTAAAACAAATGGAAATCTGCCAAAAAGTGTAAGGAGAGAAAATTATTTTCCTTGATCTTCTTAAATCAATTTTTTGAGTAAAAAAAGTTTGGGAAGAGGGGTTTTATATTTGGAAATGTAAAGAAAATCAAAATTTCTTTAAAATTTGGTGGGTATTTTTTGTCGAAGGGGGGGGGGGGGGAATACAATCAAGATTTTGCAGTACTCAATCATCCATATTCATTAAAATATGAGATTTGCATAAAATGTATTAAAGACCTGCACTATTGTTTTATATAGTTTTTGCCAAGACAAAAATTCCCTTGTTATTTACAATCAATTTAAAGTTATGTTCAAATACCCTAACTATCATTTGCTCAATCAAAAGTTCTTTTTACTTGAAATCCCATGTACATTGCAGTGGTGTATATATTTTTATCATTAAATATTATTTAAATTTTGTTTAATTATAATTCTGTATTTTTACATTTCAAATAATAATAGTTTCTTCCATTGAAAAAATACCTGATTTTCTGATGAAAGTACCGATTATTTTATCTTTCAAATTTGGTTATTGTATATATTATACTTATGAAATAGTTAATGCTAAACCTATTATCTTAGTTATATTGCTTTGTTATTAGTGATGGGAAATAGAGTTAATTTTGGTTATAGGTTGCATCGTTTCATATATGGAAGGTAACGGGTTCCAACAACCTGTTATTTTTGTAACGTATAACTAATCGCATTGTATGCTATCAACGGATATTTTAATTAGAAGGCCTTTAAAAGAAATGTTTGGAATAATTTCGGGGCGAAATTATAGACGCTGTTTTTTGTTGACATTAATTCACACCACTAAAATCAGCTTATGTTTAAAACTTAATTTTTGGAAGACAAAACTTACCTAGTTATAATGCTTTGAATTTTATGCATTTTCACATTTTTTGGCACAAAAAAACGTTTTTCCAATTAAAGTGACTGAAATGTTAAAAATTCATAATTCTAAGTACTATAACTCAGTACGTTTTAACTATAGAAGAATAATGTTTTACTATTTTTATTGCTAGAACAAAGAGAAACTTTTTCTAAATAAAACTTATAGGACACAGACATTATAAAAAAAATAATTTCTTAACTATTTAAAAAGCTGTTATTTTAATCAAAGTTGATTTTTAAATAATGCTTAATAAAATTTGAAACATTTTTACAATTTGAATTTTACCTCTAAAACTAACGATTTACAAATTAACTTTTAATTATCGATAAGAAGTATAAAAATAAACAGTTTAAACAACATGATTTGTAAAAAAATTAAATTTGGTTCTCGACTTTATTGCGTCCATATCTATTAACGCATATCTATAGCGAACCCCCACAACAACATATAAAAATTATTTATACATTTTTAATCAAATGTAATAATTTATCATTCCAAATTATTAATGTTATACTAAAAACACGTTTTCCACTTTTGTTGACTAAAACACTGAAAATTCATTATATTCCAGGTATTATAACTTAATAATTTTTGGTCAGAGAAGAATAAATTTTTACTGTTTTACATATTAGAACATGGAGAAACTTATAACGCAGGGGTGCAGAATATGTCCTGTCCAGCGATCTAGGATCTGGGGAAATTTTGCGGAACGGAAAATATAAGTTTGACTTCAATTTTAAGAATGAATTACATGCCAGACATAATTCCTCGAGATAGAAAAATTTTCACTACAAATAGAAAGATCTGTATGGCGATCTTCACAAAATCGATCTCAGAGTAATATATACCGTATATACCCTTGCATAAGTTGAGAAATTTTGGAAAAATAACAAAAATTTCTTTACCTACGGTAATACAGAACTTGTGTAAGCCATATCGTAAAACTGTGGGGGAATTTTCATGTGGATTGGGGGAAATGTTGGGAGTAAAACCATTTTCTGCACCCCTGTTTATATGGTGAGGTACCCTTTTCGCAACTGAAAGGGAAGAAAATATGGGGAATCTTAGGGAAAATCTTTAAGATACTGATAACAAACTTTGAGAGGCACCCATTTTGATGCTATAGAGTAGAACTCTTTTCTGCTCCTTGAGATCGGTTATCGGTTTATCTGTAGTAGAGCGTGGAGCATTTTACAACACAACTAATTGGTATCTGAGATCAGTTTACGATAAGGATCTGAGGGGAGAGAAGGGGAAGGGATAGGCAGGGGAACAACAGGGAGTGAAGTGGGGTTGAAATACAGCGATTAATGCTTATTATGATTTTTTTTTTTTTTTTTTTTTTTTTTTTTTTTTTTTTTTTTAATCTTTTACAAATTTAGGGTTTTTCTAACAGTTTTTCTATTCAGACGTTTTGAATTAAACTTGTCGGGTGAGAGAAAGGTTTGTTTCTTTTGTTTAATAAAGTGTCAGAAAGTTTCGTGTTCTTGAGCGGAGAAAAATACATTTCTCAGGACAGCTTTAAAGGACTGTTCACAAAACTTTTCACCTTAGAACCTTATTTAGCTGTGAATAAATATATTTAATATAAAGGACTTTGCTAAAATTGTGTAAACAAGACAACTGGATATAACAATATAAGCTCAATTCCTTTTAAAAATTGAAATAAATAAATGAAAAAAGTAATAACATATCTTGCAATGCATGTTAAAAATGTACCAATCTAAACGTTAAATTGTGTTATTTTACAGGGGGGGCGCCAATCCAGTGTTATAATGTGTGCAGCGAACACAGGCGTCAGGATAGAGGTCTGAAGAGGGCGGAAATACCGCGCCCGGGCCGGTCTCGACTCATTGAAAAAAGTTCAGCCCGGCCCAGTATAAAAGTTAAAAGTCAGGACGAACTTTTAACTGTTATAAGCCTAGTCCGGTTTAAAAAGTTTTTTTAAAGCCCGGCCCAGTATAAAAGTTAAAGACTCGACCACAGCCGAACCCGACAAATACAAAAAAATATTAATGGCACGGACTGATAAAAAAAGCTAAAAGTTCGGTAAGCCAATTAATTACTTTGTGCGAGTTTTAAATATATAAGCTTTTATTTTCCTCTTTTTACAATGTTCAAACCCACAAATACGTTTGAGCGTTTCAACGTTGTAAAAAAAAAATGTAGCTTATATCTAAAACTTTGGCCCGAATCCTGTCCGGCAGGAAAAACGTTAAAATCTCGGCCCGAACCTGGCCCGACTGAATTTCTACAATAAATCTGGATTTTCCCGTCGATATGGTTAAAAATTGTTTCGTACGAGACTTTCACAACAAAAATATTTATTTTAGCTCGTTTAGTGTGGTTTAAAAAAATTAATTGATTTTTGCAAATTTTCCTTCAAAAATAGTTTTTCCTTGAATAGATCATTTTTTCTTTCTAAAACCATTTAATAATATGTCAGTGAGATTTTATAAAATAAATTTTAAAAATGTTCAAAGAATATACAGTCCTTAAACGTTAATACTTGAAAAATTATACAATATTATGTCCAAATGAAACGGTGCTGGTCATTTAAAAGATGACAAAAATTATCCAAGATAAGAAATTAATTGTTTTTTATAGATTTGAAATAAATGGTGGATTTCCCTTATGATTTATTAATCTAAACTTTGTCAGTATGATTTCTGTATGGGAAATAAACCAATATTAATTCATTTTCATAACCACCACTACATTTTGCTTCTTATTTTTTTTATACTCTTCAATTATATTTCTTAATTCTAAGATATATTGATGTATCTATAAAGATTTAGATTTTGGCTTTAAAGGTGTTCCCAAATCCAAAAGGGCGACTTTCTGACATAAGTTTTAATTTATTTTTGCTCAGAAATCCATGAAATTAGCTGGTGTTGTTGTTCAGAAACTAGGTCATCCAGCTGTTTTTCCGTTTTTTTTTTTGCAAAAGCTCTAGATTTTTCAGAAAAGAGTCAAAGTGAACGTTTTGAACAGAGTTTCCGCGCGAACGGAGAAAAAGCAGTCAAGAGAGGGCGGAAAACGGGTTTGTCACGTGATCAAAATTGCTTATAACTCAATAAGTAATTGATTGATGAAAAAAATTAAAAAAAAAACAGTTCCATTCCAAATCGCTTCCATGGCCAGGCTTTCTAATTTTATACCTTTCCGTTCAAAAATGAGTTTGTAAACGTGTCAAAACGTTTTGCGCTTGTTGAGCAGAGCAGTTAAGAACAGCCTTAAGGAAAAATTTTGAAGCAAAAGATTGATTTGTGTTCTATGGTAAATAAGCGTGTTATTTGTTAAAACATAATGTATGAAAAATGAGATATCGTATTATTTTGAAAAAAAAAACTTAATTTATTTAAATTTTACAAAAAAATAATAATCTGATTTATTTTATGCTATCTCTAGCGTTTAAGACAAATCCATCCTAGATGATGCAATTGTCTTGGTGCCACTGTATGTTCAAATTCGCATTTGCTGAGACCTATTCATGAAATTCTGAAGAGCTTGCAACTCTAGTCTATGTTTACATTCAACTTTTATTAAAGTGTATGGAATACTCAGAGATAAAAAAAATATATATAAATTTTTTGTAACTGGGTATAAAACAGCCAAGTTCAACGCATTATTAATAGACTCATAATGATACCAATGTAAATAAATGCATTTTAACTAAACTTTAAGATGTTCATTCTTTATATATACATTTGACATTATACATCATTAGGCCTTCCTTAATGCGAACTTTCATAATTCGAAATCTTAGTTCATTTGAACTTGAGTTTATTCTTTTGAAAATTTAAAACAATATTAAAAACTCATGTAATTAAAGTTTTCGAAAATATTGAGTTCCTATATCTCTCATGCATTTATTATACGGCTTTACGATATGAAGCGAAATTTTGTAGAGACAGACGTCAGAAGTGTGTAGTTTCATGATATTTATTTTCAGTCGTTTTCGAGAAAATTACGTCTATACATAGAATTTTATTAGGTTCGTAACTAGTAAATAACAGCAAAGGGGAGGAATGGATGGAAGAAGAAGCACAGGAAAATTTAAGAATTAAATAAATTAATTATTTTCTTAAGTATGTAAAAGCACACAAAATATATTTTTTAACCGTATAAAAGTCTCTACTCTTTAACCCTTTCAGGGCAAAGTACGGCTGTTTCTAAAATGCTGAAATGATTGAATGACAACAAGAATTTACGAAGAAATTTGTTTGAAAATAAGTAAAAGCTTTCCTTCCCGTACATTATAAATGAAAAATTTTATTTAAAAATGCTGGTGCTATTTTGGCATTTGGGAATAGGCATAAAAATGTACCACCGCCCTTCAAGACAGACGTATATAGACTTATCATTGTTGAGATGGCTGAGATATAGAAAATGTTTCTAAGGTGGAATCGCAAAAAAAAGGGAAAAATTTCGTTTTAAACGGGTTTTTAGCATAACAGGTAAAGCATCTATCATACAATGAAACCTGCTAAGATGGAATCGCATGAGACCGGGAACTGTCGTTTTAGGCAGGTTTCTATCTTAACAAGTATAATTCCATGATTACACCGCATTTTTTAAAACGGAATTTTGAAAATTATATTCTAAAATGTATCTCAATAAATAGTAAATGAAATCGACGTAAACAGCAAATTTAAAATTATTTAAGACTGTTCTCAAATCCATGTGGTCAATTTTCTGACATAAGTTTTAATTCATTTTTGTTCGGAAACGCATGAAACTAGAAGGTGATGTTATTCAGAAACTATGTCATCGAACTGTTTTTCCATTTTCTTGTAAACGCAATAGATCTTTCAAAAATACTGTCAAAATTGGCATTTTGAACCGAACTTCCGAACGAAAGAAGAAAATCTAGTCAGTAAGGGGAGCAAAATGCCGTGTCACGTGATCAAAATCGCTTCTAACTTAATAGGTAATTGATTGATCAAAAAATGGAAAATAAATTTCGATTCCAAATCGCTTCCATGGTCAGGTTTTCCAATTTTATATCTTTCCGTCAAAAAATGAATATGTAAATATGTCAAAACGTTCTCACTATAAGCCTCCCTCCCCACACCTCTTTCAACACATTCGCGGGCTTATTTTGGAGCATACGTGCATGGCATTTACAATACTTAGAGTATTGAACAGCGTTTTACATTTTCTTATAAATAGGATACATTTGGAATTGCAGTTCCCTGTTGATGACTTTTCTGAGACTGCCACGTGCCAAAAATTTGGTTAAACTGCCCAATATGACAGATTTTTTTTTTTTTTTTTTTTTTAATCGGAAATTGTGGTTGATAAGAAACTTTTTGTATATTGGGGATTCGGAATCACTCAATTAGATTTATGTTGTATTTTAAATGTAAATAAATCTTATTTCTGATGAAAAAGTTACACAACCTTTTTAATATTTTGTAATGCTATCGAAATAAAATACACATCACACTGCTGTAACGATCTAAGTAAGAAATCTATAACGTACCAAGTATTTAAATAAATTTTTAAAAAAGGTTCAATGCTTTGCAGTTCATATACTAACAAGATATCTCAATCAATACATTACCTTAAATCACAGAGTTTCAAGTGATAAATTAATGTTTTTTAAAATAATTAAAATTAATAATGCCTTTTTAGTCACTACATATCATATTTTACACAATAAAACGCGGTACAAAGAGAGTCTGTGTATAACGGAAACTTGACTTAAATGGTAAATTTCGTGGTCTCTGCAACATAACATAAATTACGTATAAAACGGAATATTTTCCCGCTTCCTTTTGAATTTAAACTTAGCCGGTTTCCTTATATTTCGCTAAACTTTTGTAATTAAAAATTTTAATGCTATTATTGCATAACAAATTTCGGAGGTGGCTGCAGCCCCATCAATCCACTCACTGGATACGCCACTGTATCAAGACAAATACATTGTTTTCTTTTGTCTCAATATTATTAGTTTGAAATATGCGTTATATTTTCACGATTTTCTTTACAATGCAAGTTATCAATAATTCTGATTTTGGATAACTATAACATTTTACGCGACTCCATGGAATTCAAATTAAAATTTATTTTCTAAAGTTGTATGAAAAAATTAAATTTCACTTCAAAATATCTAGACAAATTAATTTATATTTTTCTTAATATTTCTTCATTTTCTTGTAATATCTTAAATTCAATCATAAATTTTATCTAAGACAGTAAATTGTATAAAAAAATTTCATTGTAATTTGTTTTTACTTTAAAATCTGCTAAAACAATTATATAATTTCAGTTATGTCTCTATCTGTTAAGCTTTCCCGCGCGTTCTCATTGATATGCTTCGACTGCAATGAATTTTGTATATTTTTTAAAGATTTAGTATAATATAGTTTCTATTGAAAATAACTGAAATACACAAAAGAATTCGTATACATTACAATCTACGTTTGGTAATTGTTTGAAGCACATCTTTATTTTCCGTTTTTTACTTTTTTTAGAGTACTACTGAAAATGGCATGCAACACATTTACAATCCATTTGCAGGGACACAAGAAATGCAAAATGTTTGGATTATAAGCCATACAATTTTTGAAATTTTTTTAATTATTTTTTTTCCACTATCAAGCAGGACGGTCGTTCTGCCAAACCAAGCTGAAAAAAAAATGCTAACCCCGCCAAACAAACAAAAGCCAAGAATAAAACGGCAAGACACAGTAACTGCTTATTCTACTGAAGACAACTTATCCATGTTAAATCGACCAAACATGCCAGCGTAAAATTCCCCATATCAATAGAACCAATCATCGCAGAAAAATAAAACCAAAACCAGAAGGACCTAATGAAAAAGATCTTCAATTTGAGACCAAATACATCATCATAAGTTAATTATAAACAGGGATATAGATTTTTTAATATATCGTCGAGATACTGAAATTCACCGATTTTTTTTCTTCGTCACACCTTATGTTTAAATCGAGGTAGAGACTTAAATAATGGACAGAAAAAAGTAAGGATTGCATTTTTGGACAGATATTTACTTAATCTACGTGCTTTTATAAAATTCAGCTTTAAAAATACAAATTTTCTATTCTTAATTAGCGAAAAACTGTTAATTAATTCTAAAGTTTACAAATTATGCCAAACAGCGATAAACCCGCCAAAACATTTTAGAAGTCTTATACTATTCTTTTATATTATCCTTTGCATTGATTTCATCGAAGAAAACTATGGCCGAGATCCAGATAGACTTTTCGCTGTTAGCGAAATGAGTTTGACCAATCAGAAGCCAGCATGTTTGAGAATTTTTGCTGTTTCTGGATCCCAGCCTATGTCATAAAAGTTTTGAGTCATTTTCTTAGTGCCATGGATGAAGTGCAATGTTTGTAGAAATGTTGGCTGGGATCCAGATAGATTTTTCGCTGTTAGCGAAACGAGATTCACCAATCAATAGCCTGCATTTTTGCAAACAGCGAAAAGTTCGCAAAAATGCAGGCTTCTGATTGATGAATCTCGTTTCGCTAACAGCGAAAAATCTATCTAGATTGCGGCTATAGCGAATAGAATTCATAGTGTGGAAATCAGCTATCTCCGTAATACTTAAAAAGCGCTAAAATATTGTATCCCTTAAATATGCAACGATGCTGCTGCAATATACAGATCGCAGCTACATCTGCAGGATATTTTCTACAACTGCAAAGTATTGCTAGTCTATGCAATGTAATACTAGTAATACGAAAATCCCGCAGATGTCGCTGCGATCGAAACTTGGAATGTTAGCAGTATCGTCGCACATTTAAGGGATAAAATTTTTTAGCACTGTTTGGATAGCATAATTCCACACTAGGTATTCTAGACGCTGTACCTTTGCTACAGCGCCTAGAAGATACAGTGTGGAAAACTGCTACAAAATAGTGCTAAAAAATTGAATCCCATAAATGTACAACGATGCTGAATAACAAGATGTTGATCGTAGCGCCATCGTAGTGATTTAAAAACGATAGTCATTCTAAAAGAGACTCTTTAACCTATTTCACATCATTCCTTAACTAAATTAGCTTATAACAGACTAAAATATCTTATATTTATAGTTTTCGATATTTAACATTCTATAATTTTTGAAAACACAGGGTTTATATTGAAAAGAGTTACGAGATGGCGCTCGTATCATCATATTGCCGCTGAGCATTGTTGGAGATTTATGGGATACAAGTTTTTAGCACTTTTTAAAGCATTATAAGAATAGCCGTTTTCCACACTGTATCTTCTAGGCGCTGTAGCTATATCTGTAATACTTAAAGCGCTAAAATATTGTATCCCTTAAATGTGCAACGATGCTGCTGCAATATACAGATCGCAGTGACATCTGCAGGATATTTTCTACAACTGCAAGGTACTGCTAGTCTATACAATGTAATACTAGTAATACGAAAATCCCGCAGATGTCGCTGCGATCGAAACTTGGAATTTTTTGCAGTATCGTCACACATTTAAGGGATAAAATTTTTTAGCACTGGTTTGGATAGAATTTTTCCACACTAGGTATTCTAGACGCTGTAACCGCAATAGCCTGTCTTTTTCGTTTGCCTCGGAGTAGATACGAGGCTAACGAGAAAGACAGGCTACCGCGGTGGGTCCGATTCTTCGTTTTTTAAAGACCGCTGGAGTCACGTGATGCTCTTTTCGCACACTTTTATTGGTGCATTCGCGAATCACGTCACTCCAGCGGTCTGTAAAAAAAGAAGAATCGGACCCACTGCGGTAGCCTGTCTTTTTCGTTAGCCTCGGAGTAGATATAGATGACGTCATTTGAAGCTGTTCCTGAACTGTGGCCAGCTCATCACGTCACACAGAGTTGATTATCTCTACACGGCAATGAACACAAAAAAATCGGAGCGCCGCTTTGTACTAATCATCGTGTAAAGATGATCCAACTCCGTGTGACTTTTAAACGTCATGAACTGGCCTATAATGTCATTGGTCACTCTAACACCCTCCCTCCTGCGTCCGCCATATGTAGCGGCATCTTGCACTGGAGACTGCTAAATGGGCTGCTATCGGTCAAAATCAGGAGAGAAAAGGGCAGAAGAGCGGGAAAGAACTCTTTTTTTGGTATCTAGTTTTTCACACAGGAAGATTGACATGTCTGTTCCTCTCCTTTCATAGCTTCATGGTGGTGAAATAAGCCAACGCCCCCTAGATATTTGAGAATGTCTTGACGCGCGTCACAAAAACATCATAAAAAGTAGGCAAAGCAAAGAAACAAAATCATTCATTGGCTCGTGGATATGAACGAGCCAATGAATGATTTTCTTCTTTGTTTTGCCTGCTTTGTGTGACGTTTTCCTGACGCGTGTCAAGGCTTTCTCGATATTTAAAGGGCGTTGAATAGGTCGGGATCAAGATAGATTTTTCGCTATTAGCGAGATGAGATTGATCAACCAGAACACTGCATTTTTGCGAACTTTTTGATGTTTGCAGTAAACACCGAAAAGCCTGCAAGGATGGAGACTACTGATTAGTCAATCTAATTTTACAAACAGAGAAAACTTTATCTGCATCCCGGACATTAACTTTGGTTGGTTAAGACGATTTTGAATAAAATAGCCAATGTTTGTTAACTTTTATGGTTAGCTTAATCGAAATTTTCCACGTCTATTACTGAAAACTGAGTTACTGTACTTTGTACAAAAACTTGAATATGAGTACTCGATTTGTACATATGTCACCACTCGTACATATAAATGTTCTCTGTTATGAGCATGATTCTAAGCGCAGCTGGTTAAATTTGAGTATCTGATTATTAGAGAAAGCAATAGTGGCCCACCGTGGCTGAGTGGATAAGACACCATGCCGCTAATCGATTGAGAGCGTAGGTGGGGGCTGGTTCGAATCCCGCCGTGATCCCCACGTGATCTGATATATGTGTTCAATAAAACAAACAAACAAACAAACAAGAAATAGTGAAAGGTACATTTGCCATGGAAACAACGACTTCTTTAATTCGTATAGAAAATTAATGAATAGTTGTAAATGACTCAAGTTTAAATAGTTAATAAGTTTAAGTATGGATAAACAGATTTGAGTAAAATTACATATTTATTGTTTCTTCTCTATAACACGATCTAAATGAAGATGAAGTTATATGTACAGTTTATATCTTTAAATTTTTTTCATCAAAAATGTTTCATAATCATGTCTAGAATTGCTAGATTTACAGATCTTGAAATAGATCTTCGATTCTTTAGATGCCTGCGGAGCTTCATTCGCGGATTATCCGTAGGTATTTGTAAAGGTAAATTTATTTTACAAAACCGTCAGCAAGAAAAAGTTAGAACAAACAATTAACTGACAGACTAACTGTATATATATATATATATTATTTCGACTCTATCTGTTTTTACTAAATTTTCATCCTTCATAGAAAATTTTAAGGAGATATAAATTGAGAAAGACTGATACTTTGAAAGAAGAAATTAACTTTCCTTACTTTTAAATTAATAATTACTCTAAAAAATGAATGATAAGTAAACAAAATGTATACTGTGGTGTTTGTTCCCTGCTTATAAAGGCTATACAAGGACTAATTTTAGCGAGTAGAATTATTGTAATTATATATAATCTGTTTTTTAAAAAAAGAACTGATATCTACTAAAAAACAACTTTTCAAATGTAAAAAAAAAAAAAAAAAAGAAAAGAAAAAAGGTGAGAGTTGTGGCTAAAAAATAGTGTGATATCGAATTTCCTAGCTTATATTATGGTACTTATTTAACATTTTTTATTTAAAATTTACCATATGTAAGTCGAGTACCTAAGTATGAGTTGATAGAAGGCCTTTTCTTCTTTACTAAATACATCATAACGTGTTTCTGAAAATTATATTTTTTTAAATTATGCATGATGGGCTTGGCGGCCATCTTTCCATATTTTACACAAATTTCTAAGCAGACAAGCTCGTAATATGTTTGCATTACTAAGAATTTTGAACTTCTAGTTTTAGCTACAGACAGATAAATTAAGAAAGTCTTTTATATTGAAAAAACAAATTGATTTTTACTGCTTTAATTAATTAACCCCTCCGAAAAAAAGAATCATAAGATGAAACCTGAAGTTACTTCAGCTTTATTTTAAGACACAAATTTTTAGGCACTCATTTCCATAAATTAAAAGCATAAAATGTTTGCTTTAGCAACAATTTCGAACTTCCGATCTTAACAACGCACTTGTGTGCTTAAAAATTTGTGTAAAGTATGAAAAGATGGCCGCCAAGCCCATCATGCATAATTAAAAAAAAAATTAATTTTCAGAAACACGTTATGATGCATTTAGTAAAGGAGAAAAGGCTTTCTATCAACGCATACTTAGGTACTCCACTTACATATGGTAAATTTTTAATAAAAAATGTTAAATAAGTACCATAATATAAGCTTGGAAATTTGATATAACACTATTTTTTAGCCACAACTTTCACTTTTTTTTTTTTTTTTTTTTTTTTTTTTTTAATTTTTAAAAGTTTTTTTTAGTAGATTATAATAGACGGCATCGATGTTGTAAGTAGAATTTTATGATATCTACAATTTTGTCTTATCAATAATAAATAAATGTCATTCTGGTACACTTTATCACATTATCTGTTAAGCTTTTATAAAGAAACACATAGATCAGAAATTGGTACGGATATATTGAATTAGGAAAATATGTTGGGCAACTAAAGGTCGACAGGAACTTTCACAATTATTTGTGATTTGAGACTTTTGTTGTCAAATACTTATTTTGAAAGCGGCAATTTTTTTCTTTTTTACGATCCATATGAGTGGAATCATTCCAAATTATTGCTGATAATGTTACTGCTAATTGTTGTTGTTCAACAAATTTATTATTTAAACAATTCTGATTTCATTTATATCCAATGATTTGTATAAAGTAATTTTTTGGAGAAGTAAGGAGGTACAATAAAGAGCTAAACGACTTTTGCACAAAGGCTCTCAACATTGCTACCGCGCCTGTACACACAAGGATGATTTAAACATTGAATGCATAAATTAAAAAAAGATTTATCCCTTAAAGTTTTAAATGGAATTTGTCGACATTTTTCTAAATATATTTATGCATCTACTTGGGAACATTTAAATATATGTAAGGTTTATGTAGAAGAATGAAAATATAGATGCAATATGCATGGCTGCCAACGTCCCTGTTTCTTACCAAATTAAATAAAGATATTTTCAACCAGAAAATTTAAGGAATAAAAAAGATTTTTATTTTTAATTACAGATTCTTGTTTTATTTCAATCAGTACCGGAAATTTTTTGTCGAAAATAGGTTATTTGATTTTTAAATTATCGAAAGGATGGACAGTTATGCATGTACAATATAAAACCACTTTTACGTTATTCATTTAAATCGCGTTTTAGCTTCTCTTGATGTGACTATCTAATTCAGATACATTGCATATTCTGTGGGTGATAATGATTTTATTTATATTTTAATAAAATCATACAACATCTAACATAATGAAATTGGTATGCGTTATTGGAATGAACCATAACTTATTTTAGAATAGAAAATGATGTTCATAAAGTTTATCTACTTATTTAAAAGACTTTATGAATCATGGTCGGTAATTGGATAAAATGCTTTTAAAGGTTGTTCTGAAATTCAGTCTAACCACTTTATAATACATTCCTCTTTTTCTTTTTATTCTGTAACGCATTAATTTGAATTAGTGTATTTAAGTCCAAAAATAATGAAATTGAAAATTAATTTCGATTTCGCAAGATTGGTAAATAATCTTTCCGAAAATGTCGTTTCAAACTGAAATTCTGGACGCTACCGCCCGATAAACGTCGTCATAAGACAGCGATAATTTGTAACTGAAGATATAATATACTTACAAAAAACAAAAGTGCTATTACATTCTAAATCAATTCAATTGTCATTATTAATTACATGATTTTACGTATAAAAATGAGTTCGTAAATGTATCAGAAAATTTTGCATCGTTGAGCAGAGAAAATAGTACGCAGCGCTTATACATTAAAAAGTAATAATACCGATTTACAATTTTCTGACGTAAAGATATAATTTACTTCTAACAGGAAATTTTTTATAGTTTTTTCAAAATTAACAGAGATGAATAAATAAAAGCACGAACGAAATACCTTTGAAATGTCTTGGCAACTCGCAAAGAGTCTACCATTGGTTTTCTATTAAAAAAACAAGTAATATAAAAATTTTGTTTTTAAAGTCAATTTCTACTTAGGCCACCAAAGAAAAATTTAATATAATTAAGCTAATATGAGCTTTTGTTGCATTAAAATATCTCAATTTGTTGATTTTCTATAAGCAAGTAGGTTTACAATGGAACTCTATGGGAATTTGGCGAAATATTACAGATATCGCCAAGTTGGCGACAAACTTGGCGGTATTTGGCGATAGAACAGGTCCCCCCCTACGTTAACCCTTATTGAAAATACTTTCATTGAAATTCAATAACCAATGGCGGCCATTTTGTTTCCCATGCAAAATTAAAATTAATTAATTAAAATTTAATTAATGAATTCATATTTGAAAAAACTTTATTAACATCAATTGTCATCCAGTACAAGTTTAAAAAAATTTATTTCAACCTGATAGGATGAATAATGAGTATTTTATTAACGATTGAAAATTTGTACAAGATAAATATATAAATATATAAATAAATATAGGGAGAGTGTGAGCTAATAGTAGGAATTGAAAAAAATAGATTTATCTATATCGTTTAAATTGGATCAATAAATAAATGACACATATTTTCTTGAAAAATATTTATTTGTTTATTTATTTTCAAATTCAACAAATCAGTGATAAAAATGTCAAATGTAAATTTGCAATATCCATCTCGACCTACAGTTCGAGACATTTCTTTAGTCTTGATTGGATTCTAGTAGTTGTTATTTTATATCATTTTAAAATGAAAGCTAAAATTTTGTTCTTGGCTCTATACATAAAGTAAGTATTAAAAGTTTTAAAGAATCTATACTTATTACTTATTTTTGACCTGAATAGTTCATCGCGTAACTAATCCTTATCGATTACATGAAAAGAAAGTTTCCTGAATTTTTTTATCCACCATTCTCATTCCACTTGTAAATAAAATAACAGAATATTATAAAGAGTATTAGAAATTCAGAAGCAATACAGCCAAAATCAGGAGTGTGCTAACTCAAGTAAAAATCAGACATCCCCCATTAAAAAAAAAAAAAAAAAAAAAACTTGGCAAGTCTGCACATAAATCTACTCTATCTATATTATAAAGGACAAACATATCTGTGCGTAACGCATACGTCATTTTGCGAATGGCAACACTTTGAAATTTGAAATAAAATTTTGGTTTCGCAATTTTCTCTACTGCAAATTTTTATACTTCTAAACATCGCACATTTTAAATTTTTACCCCGCCGTATAACGAAAAAAATGCTCTTTTAAATGCAATTTGTTTGAAAGCTGTATCTCATTTTAATTTTAAGATATTAATTTTTTTGTAGTTTTTATTACTTTTTTTGTAATTGTGGCAGCTTAAGTACTCCATTTTTGATGAAACTAAAGGGGGGAAAATGAAAATAGTAGATTGCTGTATCTTTTTGATGCCATTTTCTCATAAAAACCGAAAAAATTTGAAATTAAAATACGTGCTATGTCAAGAATATCGTCTGTTATAAAACCCAGTGAGTTTTGGCTTTATTTTGTTGTTATTTAACAATTCAATGATTTTGCCGTGCCGGCTCCATTGCGAAATATTAATAAACAATTTGCACATAAAAAAAAGTTCAGAATTTCTCTCCCGCTAATTTTCTACAACGAAATTAAAGCTTCATCAATAAATAAATGAAAGAATAATATATAAAAAAGCACGAATTTAGCATGTATGTAGTCGAACAATTTAAATTTTTAGAGCCGAATTGGGAAAAATATGTGCTTTTAAATGTAATTTGTATGAAATAGAGTTGCTAGGCAACTGTTAAAGTAAAAGAGAAAAAAATAATCTATGTATTCAAAACACAAGATAGCTTTTTTAGACATCTTCCTTGAACTTTTGACTGACCAATTTTGCTAATAATTCTTTTTTTAAATGAACGCTGTTCATTTGTAGATGTCCTCGAACTAGCTATTTTTCTAAATATTTTCACTTTTATATTTTTAATTTAATTTGAAAAGATTTTTTGAAATTTCATCAAAATGGTAGCAATCGTATTATTTTCACTGTTGCAGAAAAAAAGAAATAGTGGGGTTTATTTATCCTTATTGATACCATTTACTCATTACAATTAAAAATAACTTTAAGTCTGAACAGAAAATGACGTCACTATTTAAAAAACATTTTCGCTCATAAAGCTAATGTTACAATATATTTTCATTCGGCTGATACCGAATTTGAGACACTTGGCGTAATGCTAAAGTAAGTGCCATATTCAAAAGAAAACAATCCTTTTCTTTGATAAAACTATATATTTTTACACGAATACATCTAAAAGACACCAGTTTCTGGAATTTGTACTTCGCGGTACTGAAATTAGACCCTCAAGCCAAAAGAATACATTTTCACATGCAAAGTTTTAGCTGACAAGCGGAAATTCACGTTTGAAAATCTATCTATATTATAAAGGAAAAATATGTCCGTGCGTACGGCTGACGTCGTTTTGAGAATGGCAACGCTTGACGATTAAATGTCGGATTTGCAATCTTTGCTACTGCAATTTTTTGAATTTCTAAACATCGCGCATCTTCAATTTTTACACCCGTTGTATAGGGGAAAAAATCTAATTTCAAATGCAATTTTCTTGAAAACTTTATCTTAATTGATTTATTTATCATGTCTTTTTAAATATTTTTTTTTTTTTAATCTATATCCATTGCGTACAGGCTCCATTACGGAATAAGCCATTTGCACTTAAAATAATATAAATAATTCAGCATTTGTCCCTGACTATTTTTTTACAGCGAAATTAAAACTTCATCAATCTATTATATTAAAAAGTGACTGTCTATTTGTATTTCACAGCTGTTCCTCCTAGAATATGGAATGTTGGGTGATCAAATTAACGCCAGTTATCCGCATGGGTCCGAGGATGTTAAACGTGGTCGCAGAATTTAAAAATTTGTTTAGTTTTCGAGATATAGATTTTTACGTTATTTTTGATGACATTTATGTAATGATGGAAATTAAAATTGCTCCATTTTTGTGGATAAAAGAGAGAAAAGGGAAAATGACAAGGATTATTAGGTCAGTGTTTGAAATCATTTTTAAATTGAAATTAACGTATATTTGAATAAATAGTGAAAAAATGATTGTAGTTTTCAAGAAAATTTCACGAAATACGAACTCACACATATTCAAGCTTTAGGAATCCGTTTATTTTAGAAACACAAATTCGACTCTCGACTGGAACATTGAGATAAATTCTGTTGACGTAAAAAGAAAAAAAAAACATCGTACGTTATTTTCATTTAATTTAAAGTAAAGTAAAGTAGTCGTAAAGTAGATTTTCAACCATTGCCTTAAGATGGCTAATAAAACATTTCAGAAACGGACATTAAAAATGCGAAAAAGCGAGAAAAAAAGAGAAAAGTTTTAGCGACAAAAAAAAATAAGCCTTTAAATATTTATTTTAATTCATAAATATAAAATGCTTCTGAATAAATTCGTCCAAACAAATTCATTTTTGTATAAGTTCACCCAAATGACATCATTTCTACGAACTCCGAAATTCGAAGCAAAATCTTGGAAGAGCGAAAAGCTCTAGGCAAATAAAGTTATAGAATATGTGCATTTTTATTGGGAAAGTTTTGATTTAAATTGTAAATATAACTTATTTGAAATATTGTATTTAATAAAATTAATATTGCAATGGCTTTCTAAATTTACAATAAAGTTAAGATTTCATTTTTCGCAAAAAGATCGATTGTCTCATGCAATTCAAAAGCAACACAACGGGTTGCTACGCAACTAGTATATATAAAATCCTAATGAAACGAATTTACGAAACGAATATATGAAACGGCTAAATGTATCGATTTTTTGAATCGACTGATTAAACTACTGATTTTGTTTCACGGCGATTTCTCCTAAAATATGGAATACTTTGCGATGAAATTAAGGCCAAAAATCCGTGTTGATCCACAGATCTCAAAACTGGTATTAGAATTTTTAAATTCGAATTCCTTTTCGAAATATTAATTTTTTTCTAATTTTAAATACATTTTTTCTAATGATGGCAGCTCAAATTTTAATCATAACAGAAATTTTTTTTTCATAATTCAGAGATGGTTACTATTTTAAATTAATTTGGCGACCAATTTGGCCTCCTTTAAATCTATGTTAAGAACAATGCTTTTTTTTAATTTCGTTATCATTTTATTAAATACAAAACTTTCATTTAAAAATGAAACATTTAAATTCATGGTTTTCACTCTTTTTTTTTTTTTAAACAAAACGAAAAGAAAAATATTAGGCACAGATGTCATATACGCACCGAGGTACCTAATTGGTGCACAAATGGCCTTATTTTGATTGACATGGTAACCCGGCTATTGTTGTTTATTTAATAATAAATGTTTATTTACTTTTATTCCTTTTTTAAATTTATATAAATTATTTTGTTCTATAGTTATTAATTATTTTTTTGCTATTTCCTTTTGAAAATAATAGAAAATAATTAAAAAATACGGTACAATGTAGTAGTTATACCGTCAACCAATTTCGCAAATTATATAAATCGCCAAACCACTCGCCAAATTGTACAGATTGGCAAAATTTTTATTTTAAATAACGAAAGAACAAATAAATTAGTATAACATTAATAAATATAAAAATAAAACGTCGAAATAAAAATCACTTGATGACGTAAACACGTGTAACTTACTAAAAGTCAAGTGAATGTGACATTTACGATCAAGCATTATTGGCATTTAATCTTATAGTTCGCGATAGATTTTTGATCGACGGGATAACTAAGTAGTACCAAAAATACATATGTAACTGGCATTCAAAAACGAGGTTTTCGCCAAATTTTCGTTAAAAAAAAAAAAAAAAAAAAAATCATGCCAAACATGCGTATACGACATATGGCAAAATATTAAATTATGTAACAAACCATGACATTTCCTTTCAACTTCAAATCAATGTTTTAATTTACCACTCGAACAATAAAAAAAATGCTAACTGGCGAGTTGAAAAAAAGATATGGGCGAGATTTGCACCCGGCTTTTTTTTCTTTCGGCACACATGTCATATACGGCCCCATATTGGCGCGATTTTTTTCTGCCGCCAATGTCATATACGCAACGGGTACTTAACTGGCGTAAAAGTACCGTTATTTTGCTTGATATGGTAAGCCGGATGTTGCTGTTTATGCTGTTAATGCGTTCCCCAAATTGGCGTTGGAAAAAAATCGCGCCAATATGGGGTGTATATGACATTTGTTCCAAACCTTCATATGAAAGGCGAAGGGATCAGATCGTATTTGTTTATGGCATTTGATGACTTGAACTATTATAATATAGATGAAATGATGGGGATAGAATAATATTTGGCGACTTATCACCTGTGCCTGGATAACATTAAAGTATCAAAATGGCACCTAGAGTATAAAAAGAAAAGTGTTCCGCCCGGAACTGTTGATGATAGTCACATGATTTTGGCTATTGTTATAGAGATTGTTTTAAAATATCGGTTGACAAAGACTCTGAATATTTCATTCATTTTATTTTAGCTTCTTTTCAAATGTTTAACTGATCCTCTTTAATCAAAAACGAAAACAACCATTGGATGTCTTAACAGCAACTGATTCTCCGTTAAATTTTTGCAATCAAAGGGAATTAAATGGAAACCCGTTTACAGGGAGATCTGCACAGCTTTTTCAATATAATTTAATCTCCTCTAATATTTTTAAAACCCATCAGATTAGCATGTTTTTAGATTTTTAGATTCTGCGGTGTCTGAACGGGGGTTGGCGAGCGTAGCTTGCAGGGGGCAGAGCCCCCTAGTATATTATATATATACAAACTGTTTTCATTAATATAAATAATGAACCTAATATCATTTAAAGATAAGTTTGAAGTAGTTGAAATTTTAGTCAGTTTTTTAAACTTCTCTTTTACATAATTTTTACTTTCCTCTACCTTCAATAGAAGAAAGTATTCAAATCGAAATTTTTTTCGACTTCCGGTTTTCGACGAATTTACTCATTTTATGGGTCAGAGATCCCAAAAAAAACATGTTTATAGAAAATGTCTGTCTGTCCGCATGTCGCCATTGTACCATCAAAAAATGTATGAAGTTATGCATAGAATTGAACCAAATTTTTTGTGTACGTTTTTGGCCATGGCAAGAAGATACCCCTGAATTTGGAAATATTCCGCCAAAAGGGGGCATTATAACAGCGATTTTTGTCTAGTTTTCTTGATTTTTCATAGTTGACACCGGTGACTTGTAAATCGACGGAAACTTCCCATCCTGGTGAGCCTACTATTCGCAAACAGCTGATATACAACAGAATAACGAAAAACTATTGCTTATAATAAATATCATGATCGAAATTAACTCGTTTTCCTCCGATTAATTGACTGACGCAGAAATTTAAGATGAAAGTCAAAGTTGATATAGTATTGAACTAATAAAAAGGAAATATTGGTATTTGTAGCAACATTTTGAAATATCAAAATACAGCTCATATTCAAAATATTAGAATAATTACTTTTTTTTACAAACTGAAAATATCGTTTGGCGGATTTAATGTCTTTTTCTGCAAATATGCAAACTATATTTTTATTAAGAACTGATTGTCGGAGCACAGCTCCGGCTTCCCTGCAAAAATTACACTTATTGTTAACACGATAGCGTCCAAAATATTTGTCGTATCGACACCAAAAATGAAATGGACGTTGGTAGTGCGAAAATCTCGGTGCGTATTGAAAATCATAAAAATTCGTCAACCCTAACGGCATGAAATGTCTGCTCAAAATTTTTCCATAGAGATAACATTGCGGGTTTAAATCTATATATTTGAAAGATAAGACCTTTTTTTCTTAGACATCTACGTTGAGCTTTTATCTGAACCAATTTTAATAATTCTTTTTTTAAATGAAAGCTGTTTCTTTGTAGATTTGCGGCACTAGCTATTTTTTTAAATATTCCCATTTTTATATTTAAGCTTAAAATTTAAAAAATTTCTATGATTTTTTTTTTTAAATGGTAGCAATTGGATTCCTTCCAATATTGTAAAGAAAAAAAAATTAATAAAGTATGTTTATCTTTATTGATGCCAATTTCTAATAAAATTCAAAATTAACTTTGTAAAAAAAAAGGGGTGGGGACAAAAAATGACGTCACGCTTTAAAAAAAACACTAAATTTTTCATCAAAAAGTTACTACAATTCAATACTTTTTCACTCCAGTGAGTTTGAGACTCTATGTGAAATACTTCAATGAGGCAAAGCGAGATCATATTTAAATGAAAACAATCATTTTCTCTGATAAAAAGAAATATTTTACTACGAACGCCTCTAAAAGATATAAATTTCTGGAATTTTACTCGCCGATACCCAGATTAGAATCATAAATTAAGAGTGCGAATGTTCACATGCAAAGTCGTAGTTAGCAAACTTGAATTCAAGTTTGGAAATATATGTATTAATAACTTATTGCGTACTGCGATATTTTTGAAATGGTGAATGTAAATTTGACAGATGCGTATGTAAATTTTGAGACGAAGAAAATGACGTTAAGTTTAGGTTTCACGCGAAAAATAGTTCTATGATATGGTGAAATCATTTCTGCTGATTTTCAATCGGTCTGTTTAACCATAGCCTACTATGATATATACGGCCCACGCATTTCGCCGTAAAAGTGAAGTCGGATTCAGCTTCAAACCCTGAACCAAAACATCACAACGTGCTCTTTTTTGTTTACATTTATACCCTGCCCCAGATAGCGGCTTGTTTCTCATCGTCGAAGTTTCAGAATCATTGATCGTATTTTCAGAATAAATAAATTAAATACTTATATTCTTCAATTTCCTTCGATTTAAAAGGATATTTTACACAGATTAGATTGTAGTATTTTAGTGTTCACATACTTTTAAGATTAGCTAAATTACTGATTGTTTACTTGATCGTTTGGTTCATTCTGTTATTCTTTTTTTAATGTCCCGTATTTACATAAAAATAGCTTGTGTTTCATATACACGTTTTAAAATTAAAATTTGGTTTTTATCAAACTACAGTTCTCATAACTGGCTTGAAGCAGTTGTTTTTGAGGAATTTATTGCTACCCGTAAAATGTTTGTGTTTGATATCGTCCGAACTAAATAATAATAATAATAGTAAAAACAGTGGCACTCCGGGAGTGCCAATAGAAGTGAAAACTTCAACAATTACGTGTGTGTTTTTTTAATCGTTAGGAAATGTTTTATACGTTGAATTGTGTAGCAGCACTAATGAAAGCATCTGAGGACACGGCAGTGCCCCTGCCAAGTCTTGAAAGCACAGCCGTAAGCATCTTTTTCTGGAAGCAACTCAGGGTACTTTTGACCCCCCAATATCTTTGTGTTGGTGATTCCCAGAAACTTGAAACTTCGTAAATCTAAAGTAATGTGGAAATGGAACTAAATGCTGAAATTTCACGTTTCTATCTTTTTTATTTCAGAAGATATATGAACTTAAACTTTCGCCTTTTCGACACTGATTCACCGATCATCAAAACTCAGAGGTATGTCTTGTATCCCTAGAATCTTGAAATTTGGTATGAAGGTAGTGTTGGGGATACAATGAAAGGGAAAATTTAAAAAATCGGGAAAATTTGGATAAAAAGTCGAAAAATCAAAAAACCGAGAATTTGGCACAGATGTGATATACGAACCAGGTTTGGCGCGATTTTTTAACGTCAATTTGCCGAAAGCCCGTTTTCCAATACCAGTTACAATATATATTTTTAAATTATTTTCTATTGTTTTAAAAAGTAAACAACAATAAATAAACGGTAATTTCATTAATAACTATAGAACAAAACAATTGTACTATTAAAAAAAAATAAAAGTAAATGAACAGTTTATTAATAAATAAGCAACAGTAGCCGGGTTACCTTGTAAATTAAAGTAACGCCATTTTGCTGTCAATTAGGTACCCAAGTGCGTATCTGACATCTGTGCCCCGTATTTTATCTTCCGTAATCGAAATTCCCGCCAATACTGTTGGTCATTGACCAGACCATCAACACGATAAAATACAGCGTTATCGGTTTTTAGTTACACGAAATAGGTAGGTCACGAATACGGTATAATTCCTTTTAACTGACGAAAAACAAAATAATAATTTGTTTTAGCAATACGCCGGGAGAAAAAGTGAGTTTTAGCTTCCTTCTTCTTTTGCGGATTGAGCTGAAGAGGGAAAAGTTCCTGTCATTCACCGCTTGGCGCGCTAGCGTCTATGTGTCAAAATGCTAGCATGTCGGTTACGTTACAGCGTCTCGAAATCAGTGATTTTTCCCCATCTCAAAAAAAGCTCAACGCGCCTAAAGAAGTTTTCACTTCAAAAAAAAAAAAAAATAAATAAAAAAACGATTTTCATTAAACATTAAATATTCTTATTTTTAATCATAGAAAGAAATGGTGATCGCAGATTTAAATATCGTTGCAATATTTTATGTTATCCAAGCAATTTTGATTAAATCTTGTAAGTGTATTTGTTACTTAATAAATTATATTTATTAATTATTACATGGAATTTTATGAGTACTTTAATATATTTAAAAGAAATTCCATTAGTTTTATTGTTTCAGCAGGGAAGATAGCAAATAAATTTGTGTTTTTAAACTATGCATGTTTTTATTTATTGGGGTGAATCGTGGAATACTCTACTTCTCCCCAACCTGGCGGTAAATGCGCCAAAGTGGCAACTTTGGTATTTAGTATTAACTTGGTATTAAGTAGCAACCTTGGAAGTATTCTCCGGTCACACCATTTATTATTCCGATAATTGTTAAAATGATAATGCTTTTTTTTATGATTAGAGTTATTATTTTTATTAAACTCTTTTGAATCATATCTATACGGGAAAAAAAGTGTAAGCACAATGGAATTCTCTGAACCCTGCCCAGAGCGGTTTGCTTGGTTCTCGTCGTTGAAGTTACGGTCAGAGTCACAAATTTCTGTTTTGGGCAGCGTATCAGAGTCCTCTGGCGAGCAACTTCATACATTAAACCCAAATCGGTCTGCCGGTAGTAGTATCTAAGTATGCCTTGGTTTAACAGACCAATCGCAAATTTAACCATTTGGTGGCGGTCCCAATTACAGAAGGTTAATCATTTTTTTTTTATTATTCACTGTAAATGAATATGCTGCAACAGAAATGCACATGGACATTATCCGTAACCTTCCAAATCGGTGCAATTCATTTTGAATTTTAAATTAAGAGAAATGAAAAGAAATCGAATACGGAGAATACGATTTCGTTTATTAGCGGCATGGTAACGATTTCAGTATTAGCCGTATGGCTACGAATGATAATCAAAGAAATCGAGAAAAATATAATGTCATGTATGTATTACTTATATGTATGTATTCTTATATATGTATGGTTGTATTAAAACATATGTATGTTTGTATTGGGAAATTTGCGTAATCGGGTTTGTAGACGCTTTCATAATTTAGTGAGCGTTATTTCATGCGCAAATTTAACTATTTGTTAGCAGTCCCAATTTCAGAAGGTTATTAATATTTCTTTTTAATTCACCGTAAGTGAATATGCTGCAACTGAAATGCAAGTGAACATTTTCCGTAACCTACCAAATCGATGCGATTCACTTTGAATTTGAAATTAAGAAATAAAAAGAAATCGAATACACAGAATACCATTTTATATGTTAGTTGCATGATAACAGCAAAAAACACACAAAAACAACAACACAAAACACAGTGCAGCAACAACAGTGCAACAACAAACAACAACAACACAAAACTATTAAAAAAACACAGTGTTTTAAATAGTTCGCAGATTTAAAAAGTCAGGCAGAAAGAAATCTACAGCTCAGCATGGATACAGTATTCAGTATTAACCGCATGGCAACGAATTATAATAAAAGAAGTCGAGAAAAATATAATGCTATGTATGTATTACTTATATGTATGTATTGTTATGTATGTTTTTATTCAGAGGTATGTATGTTTGTATTAGGAAATTTCCGTTATCGGGTTGGTAGAAAATTTCATAATTTAATGAGCGCTGTTTTATGCGCAAATATAACCATTTGGTAGTGGTCCCAATTACAGAAGGTTACTCATTTTTTTAAAATTCACCGTAAGTGATTTGTTGCAACTGAAATGCGAATGAACATTCTGAAGTGAATGAGAAAAGCATTTTTGGCCTAGATGTACACTTGAAAACAAAAATATGTAGATAACAAAATAAAAAAAGTCCTAAAAGCGTAAAGAAAAGGTAGCTTACTTATTTCTTGATTTTAAGATTTTAGCTAATTTTACGGTAAAACACTAAGCTAAAATGTGAAGAACCCGATTAGAGAAGAATAATCAGTGCTGAATTTCACTGGAAATTTTGCCTAATTTGGCAGCTACAGCCAAAATATCGCTGCTTTTATATCAACATATTTTGGGTCGCAAAATTTGGCGAAATTTCGCGAAATGTCTCCAAGCTTGGCGAAAATTTTGACGTTAATGTATATGACTATATAGTTTTATGCTTATAATCGGAAAATGGATACAACAATGAAAGATAATTCGTGAGAAATTAACTTTAAAAGTCATAAATCATTCTGTGATTTTTTTTTAACCTGTTGCCTAGATGCAGTGTACAGTTTAAGAAATGTACATATTTTTATATGTGTAACATTATACACAAAAGTTTCGAAAATGCCGGTTAAAAGAAAGAAATTGAGATGAAAAGAGTTATTCAGCGTAATTCTGTGTGGAAAAGTCACATAAGAATAACCCAGCTGCCTACGAGTAATTGCGCATATATCGATATAACAGTAACTCAGATGAACAAAAGTATCAAGTTTGATAGAGGAGTATAGCAGATTACCCATGTGTGCGTGTTATATGCGTGTTACAAACCTTTCCCTTATACCATTTTAAATAAGTCTGGGCTATGCCAGACATGCAAGTCTTTGAAGGAGCTTTGGAGTTTTCTGCCGTTAGCTCGATGGATCCAGTTCCAATTTTTGATTGTCTCAAAGGTCGGAGCTACATTAAACAAATCAAAATCGCTCAACACATCCCCGGCGGTTATTCTTTCTCTTTACCATAGACTCTCTTATTCAATGAATTCTCTTTATTTTTAACATTTCTGAATTATTTTTAAGAACAACAGATCACGCTGCGTGAAAATTTTGATAATTCTGACATCAGATTTACAGATGAGCAGCAGAAAATACTTCAGTTATGCACAGAACAGCTTTCGTCATTGCAAACAAAAGTTACAATTTTCCCTAAGTCAACTTTTATTATTGGAAAAGCAAGAGCTGGAAAAATAGGAGAAATTAGTAAAACAATCATACAGCAGTTAGGATCAGAAGCTGACATTCTTTTGGCACCAACAGGTACTGCTGCGCTTAATGTCGAAGGAAAGTTAATTCACTCAGTGCTTAAAAAAACACAATGTTTTAAATAGTTCGCAGATTTAAAAAGTCAGGCAGAAAGAAATCTACAGCTCAGCATGGATACAGTATTATTTATCTTTATTGACGAATTTTCAATTGTCGTCTTATGGCTGAACTTGAAGAAAGATGTCGCAAAGGTACTTTGTTTAAATCCTTGGAGATATTAGGTAGTTACATCGCGTAAAAGACATCCCTCTATATAAGAGACATTCTATAAAAGACATTTTGGCTCTTCGCAGACAAAACTGCTTAGAGCTTTTGAAAATTGCTTCACTTTAACAAACTCATTCAAACAAAATGACGATCAGCAAAGACAGTATCGAAAGACTCTATATTCGCTTTGCGTGGGTCAAGTTTCAGACTACTCTCATCCCTTATGCAACGGTGGAAAGCTACACTGCTTCCGGCTCAACTTGAATGATTTCAAGATGCTACATGTCTTTTTTCCAAAAACAAGCAAGCGAAAGAACATAATCAAGAAGTACTTCTGAAATCAAAGTGGTCAATGACAAGAATGTTAGCTGACCACAATAATTAAAAGTAAGATGTAGTGAAGATGATCACGTATTTGGACTTCAGGCTGGACTTCTTTCAGCAGTTGGATGCAGAGTTTTGTTACATACCAATATCTGGACGGAGTGGGGATTGATAAGCGGTGTACTGAGTACAATAAAAGATACTGTCTATGACCCAAAATTTCAACACCCAGGCTTGCCACAGGCTACAATGGTTCATTTGGATGATTATCATGCCACAAATTAGCATTTGAGCATTACCTGAGGCAACTGATGACTGAAATAAACACTAGAAAATGAGGATTCAACGGGCGTTATTTCAAATTTAATTTTGTACTATTAAACAATAATTATGAAAATTAAAATATTTTTTTTCATTTTTTAAATGTTATGTGTTAAGTTTATACGACTCCATGCTCCGACATTTTGGCCTGACGGATACTAGTTAAGATTATTGATTATCTTAAAATTAATATCATTTTTGAAAAGATTAATTGAAAAAAAATTATTTTGAAAAGTCAAAATATTAGAATATTTATTCAAGTTTAGTCGGTAGAACGTCAGTGCGCTATACTGATGGCCCGGGTTCGAGTCCCGGCTTGGAATCTTTTTCACTATGTTGGCCTTTGCGCCTTTTAAGCAATTACTTCGAAATTTGATTTTCATTTGAAATATTTATTCAAGTGGTTCAAAATATTAGAATATTTCATATTAATTCTCCTTTAATTATCACCAATCCATAACTGGTGGCATCATGGATTAAATTAAGACGATTTTATTTAAAATCAATATTCTCTTTGCAGTTTGTTTGCTTTTTCGTCTTAAAATGGGTCGTGTGAGTGATATTCCTGAATCTATTAAACTTAGGATGGCTGATTTGTGTTGGCACGGTAAAAATCAATGTTATATAGCAAATTTTTTACACTGTTCGCAATCAAGCGTTAATAAAATACTAACACAATATTTAAAAAATGAAAAATTTCAAAATAATCGCCGAAATGGAGGCCGATAACTAAAAACATCTGCTAGAGATGACAGGAAACTGAAGCATATAGTTAAGAAAAACCGTTTTAAAAGTGTGCAATTCTTGCACCGAAAATGGAAAGAAGAAGGAGTTGAAGTTTCTACATCGAGAACATTAAGACGTCTCCATAAATTTAAGTTTGAATCTCGTGTACCAAAAACAAAACCTCTCATGACTGCAAAACAAAAGCGTATAAGATTGAATTGGTGGAAATCAAGACGTTTATCGAGCGAAGAAGATTAGAAAAACATATTAGTTAGTGATGAAATTATGTTGTATAGATACAAAACATACTTTCATCACTAAATAATATATTTTTCCATTCTTCTTCGCTCCATAAACGTCTTGATTTACACAATTGAATATTATACGTTTTTGTTTTGCAGTCATGAGAGATTTTGTTTTCGGTATACAAAATTCAAACTTAAATTTATGGAGACATCTTAATGTTCTCGATGTAGAAACTTCAACTCCTTCTTCTTTCCATTTTCGGTGCCAGAATTGCACACTTTTAAAACGGTTTTTCTTAACTATACGCTTCAGTTTCGTGTCAGCTCTAGCAGATGCGTTTGGTTTTCGGCCGCCATTTCAGCGATTATTCTGAAATTTTCCATTTTTTGAATATTATGTTAGTATTTTACTAACGCTTGATTGCGAACAATCTAAATAATTCCCTATATAACATTGATTTTTACCATGCCGATGCAAATCAACCATACGAAGTTAGATTCAGGAATATCACACACACGACCCATTTTAAGACGAAGAAGCAAACAAACTGTAAAAAGAACACCAATTTTAAATAAAATCGTCTGAATTTAATCAATGATGCCACCAGTTATGAATTGGTGATAATTAAAGGAGAATTAATACGAAATATTCCAATATTTTGAACCACTTAAATAAATATTCTAATATTTTGACTTTTCAAAATAACTTTTTTTCAATTAATCTTTTCAGAAATGATATTAATTTTAAGATAATAAATAAGTTTAATCAACAATAAGTTCTTAATAAAAATATCGTTTGCATATTTGCATTAAAAGATGTTAAATTACCAAACGATATTTCCAGTTTGTGAAAAAAAAAGTAATTATTCTAATATTTTGAATATGAGCTGTATATGAGATAGAAGAAAGTTTTGGGATTGTCACATCCGACTAATACTACATTATTATTCGTTAATTAAATATCTACTATCTTATATCTATCATACCGGGTGTCCTATAAAGGACTGACTGATTTTAAAATTCAATAACTTGTAAACGGTGACAGTTTACAAAAGTCACAGTTTACCGGTCAAAAGTTTTTTTACAGTGATTTTCAATTTTAGTTTGAATTACAAACAATAGATGGCGCTGCGATCAATGGATGCTAAATTCAGGCTCAATTTTCGGTACTTCGTGGCCCGGGTCTCCTTTTTCCTTCTTTCCATCTCCTTTTTCCGCATGGAACAAGAGAAAGGACGAAAAATCGAGCCTGTATTTAGCGACTATTGCTTACAGCGCCATCTATTGTTTGTAATTCGAACTAAAATCGAAAATCACTGTAATAAAACTTTTGACCTTATGCATAAACCTCCTGAAAGAAATTTTTAAATATCTGTCACCGTTTGCCAGTTATTGAATTTTAAAATCAGTCAGTCCTTTTTAGGACACTCGGTAGATTCGTCGAAGAGAATAACTGAATAAATGGATTGCGACTTGGTTTTGCATACAAAAATTGTTAATTGTAGCGTACTCTGCCACTTCTTTAAGTTTGTCACTTTTTTTAAACAACCTGTATATGCCTATTTTTAAAATCAACATTATAATTGAAAAAGCATGCATACTTTATTTTGTAAAATTTTACGGTATATTTATGAATTTTTTTATTTCTGTTAGTGATACCTCTGACATATATCATAATAAAAAAATTGTTTTGTTTTTCTACAAGATTTATTACATTTATAACTAGCAGGCTTCGCCCGCTACGTTGATCGATTTCTCGAAACGAACCTTGAATACACCGACATATATCGGTGAATTTTATCTTGTGCTTTAACGCAACATGGGCCTTTATCTGGAATGTCCTTCCACATTGCTGAAACCGATACGAACTCCATTGCGCTATTATATTTTCTAATGTATAATGTATATCTGAGAAAGTTTGGGCAGTTAAGAACCGACTCTTTTAGTTGATCATATACAGCAGGATTGGTAAAAAAAGATAGAACGATATGAAATGTGCTAAAACGCATCCCTGAAAAAAAAAAAAAAAAAAAAAAAAAAAAAAAAAAAAAAAAAGTCTTTTTACCGGTGCAAGTCCGAACAAAATCTGTTCATTAGAACCTTTTGAAAAGACTAATCTTTCATAATCGGGTTCACCGGATTTTAGAACTTTCCTTCATAAATCATAACTAAGAAGCGTTGAATATTATGCAATATACTAAAGCCTTCTCTGAAAAAATATTTAACTAAGAATGCAAGTCTCATCAAAATTGCCCACTTTCCATATAGGCGAATCTTTAATAATCGGTTTCATCTGATTAAAGAATTTCCCCCTATAATTTTATAACTAAGCAACGTAGAAAGACTAAAACCTTCCTTGAAAAATTATGTAACCGTGCAAATCCCATCAAAATACATTCAGCGGAACTCAAGTTATAAGCAGACGTAACGAAATTACAGTTTGCACATTTAAAATATAGCACTAAACCTGTGTGAGACTTTCACATTTCGCAGTGCAATTTTTGAAAAAAAATTTCCTGATTCTTTTTTCATTAATTTTTAATTAAGAGCTTTTTTTTTAAAAAAAATCAAGTAACGTATTTTAACGAAATTTGAGTGTATTATGTCAAAAAAGTGTTAAGAAACTTGTCGTATGATACGTCATTCATCGTTGTGTGTTTTGTATGTGCGTAGAAAAAGGGAAGTTGACATCAGAAGTAAAATATATGTCAGTGAACCCAATTCACATGTTATTCTAATATTTTTTTAGCAATATCTAATATTTTTTAGGTGCAGGTTTAAACTTTTAAAAGAGAATTAATGATAAAAATATATGCAAGAAACATTAGACAAACCAGAATATCATCTCATTTATTCAATCAAAGTTATACAGTAAAATATAATCGAAGATGGCAAAAGGTACGCGGGATAAAAAAAATTAACAATCGTATTTTAACTGCATTAAAACATGATGTCATCGCTTCGTGAAAAACCAGGGACAAAGAGAAATAAATTTAATAAATATAAAGTACAATTTAATCTGATACAACAAAGCACAGTTTTAAAGCTAACACGTGAAATACCACTGCTTCGGTCGATCGATGGTATCTATTCTTCTAAACATTTCACTTTCAAATTTGCTTTTTAATCATAAATATAAAATAAATCCACCCGTACGGAGACGTCACACTTTTTCTTTATTGTACTATTTATTATTTTCTTTTAGAATGATTGCTGAGTATGAAATAATGCGGTATTTTATTTTTGTGGCAACATTGATTTGAGAAAAACCTCTGATTTTATTTGTGAAAGCAATGCTGATTTAATTTTTAATTAACTGCAATTTTAATTAAAAACATGTTTTAATGAAATGTAACTGAACTATGCCAGAAGCCGTTTCAAAGTCCTTTCGAATGATACCTTATTCATCGTCCTGCGTTATGTAAATGCTTAGAAAAACGGATGTCGGCAACAGAAATAATTAGCGTGTATAAATTTGAGAAAATGTTGAATAATAATAATAATAAACAAAAATCTAAAAGTATGTTTCAACTCAAAGAACGGCTTGTAATTTTTTTGTAATTAAATCTTTGTAAATTTACCACCAATATTTAAAATTTGCATGCGTAAAATTGTAAGGAAAATATTTCACATAAATTTCTTTGAATGTCATTTCTGCAATTTCAATCTCATAGAGCAGTTGGAATAAAAGTAAATGTCCGACAAGTGCCGAAACTAGCCTTTTTTCCCCCGGGGGCAAACTTAGAATTCGTCGCCCCCTCCCACGGCCTCCGCAAAGTAATTTTACAAAGAGAATTTCACTAAGTTTCTTATAACCGACTTTTTTTAATTTTTAAAGTATGTAATAAAAAAATACGTAATACTGAATTACGCAATCAACTTTGTCAAATAGTGATTCATTAAAACACTGAAAACGAAATCCAAAGGAACCGGAAAAAAAATCCGCTTTATACAGGTTTCTGTCTTAGCAGGTATAATTGATGGTATTCTTTCTGTTGGGAACGCGTAATTTTTCCATCTAAGACAGGATTCTGTTATATAGATTTCACAGATTTTACGGTAGTTGTAAAATTACAAATGAGGCGGTTAAAGTGACAGTGACACATTGATACATAGCCACATTGTCTTAAAAGACTACACTAGTAAGGTGAAGAAACTCGCTAGCTAGTTAAACCTATGTGAGCGTCCTTTCCAAATTTCTATTTCTCGCTTGCATTTTAATATTTTCAAATGATTTTTTCTGTTTGGGATAGCAGAGGTATATCTCTAATCGGGTAATCTTTACTTTTCCAAATTTTGTTGCAGCTTTTTATATATATATATATATAAAGTTACTTTCACTTTGGAACCGGTTTCGAAATTAAAAGTAGCCTCATTTAAAAAAAAAAAAAAAAAAAAAAAAAAAAAATGCAACCAAAATCGAAAACGTATAACGTATACAAACTAACAACTTTAAAAATCAACCTCATCTATCATAAGAAGAAAAATAAATAAAAATATTAAAATGCATGCGAGAAATTTGAAAAGGACGCTTCAGTACATTTAATATTAGGCTAGTGTTGGTTCTTAAGAACTCAAAAACCAATCTTCATTTGGCGCCCCGTATGTTTTTCGTTCTGGCGCCCGGGGCACATGCTCCCTCTGCCCCCTCTAGTTTCGACCCTGCTACAAATTTTTTCAACATTAATATTGTTATAATTGAGAAGGGAAAGAGATAACAGCTTGTCTTTTTTTATTTTGACTGACATGCTGGGAAGTATACGTAAATGCCTATAAAAATGCATAGTTTCCTCATGAGATATAAATTTCCAAAAACTGACATTTTGACTAATGTTTAACTATACTAATGTACTCAATTTCGAAAGAATGCAGATAAATCCCCGACAATTACTTGATATAATGAAAATAAATGCGTAAATTTGTGATATTTTTATTTAATCTATGTGTGTAAAAAATGTGTAAGATTTTATGAACCTTTGAGCTTTGTATAAACATACAAAATCGCAGCTCTGGGAGGGGTTTTAATCCCAAACTCTTCCCAAAACCCATCCTTCGCTGCACCAGTGTGGTTTGAAACACATTTGTAAATTTACTTTTAGCTTCAATCTGAATTAGAAACCTTTCATGTATTGAAGATACATTTTTTAAAGTTTGAAAATAAAAACAGACAATCCTAATTACATTGTTTTATTGAACTCAACTTGATTTGTGTATGTGATTCAAAATTTTAATAGTTTTTTAAATCATATCCAAATATGCTGGAATTTAAAAAAAAAAAAAAAAAAAAAAAAATGTACAAAGGTGTGCTTCCGATGGCAGTTCAATGTTATAATTTTTTAATGACGTAATTTTTTTTGCATATAATGTTATTCTCACATTAAAGTATAATTATTCTAAAGTAGTCTTTCTGTTTCAATACTCGTGTGTAAATATCTTTGTTTATGGAAAGGAAATATTATTATTAGTGCTTTTTAAATTTACGGAAAAATTGGTAACTAAATTACTTTTTTGAATTATGAAGTAAAATGAATTAAGAGAGTGCAATTTTAAAATAAAATTGAAAATATAAACTTAAAAAATGCGCCTGAAAACGGTTAAAATGCTAGTTTTTAATACTATAAAACTTTTTAATCGAACTATATTACCTTTTTCAACATTAAAGAGCATTTCTTCGCATTAAAATCTGTTTGCTTCAGCGAACTTATTGTACATTTCACTATAAAATTTCCAGTTTTCATATTTTATATGCAATATTTTTCTTATTATAAGTCAACAAAGAGCCCCGGATACAATTAATTTAATTACTGAAGAGCATTTCTTCGCATTAAAATCTGTTTGCTTCAGCGAACATATTGTACATTTCACTATAAAATTTCCAGTTTTCATATTTTATATGCAATATTTTTCTTACTATAAGTCAACAAAGAGCCCCGGATACAATTAATTTAATTACTGAAGCGACAGGGATCACAATCCTGAATTGGCAGCATCTTTAAAACTGTAAAATGAAATGCCCTGTAAAACACGCATTTCATTTCTTGAAAGAGGTTCGAAATGATTAATTACACTTTTGACATCTGCAGAAGTTCCAGTTCAACAATCAACCGACCGCCTGTTACCCCCAACAGCGCAACCGCGGGGACGTAGATATGGGATAAGTGGTTTCCTTGTTCGATGGTTTTAGAGATAAATTCGAGGATAAATTTCAGCAAAGATGGAGTATTTTGGGGTTTGGCTTTTCAAATCATCCGTAGCCGGAGACTGGAAGAAGGGATTTTGTTGCGTTAGGACACCCAAACCGTTTATATGACCCAGGCATTTAAAAAAATTTTCGATTTCTTAATTATTTAAAAAACAGCTAATTTAACGTAAATCGGTTTTTGTATCATGTAGAACAAAATTTGAAACATTTTTAAAATTGGAACTATACACAGTAGCGGGTCGTGGGTTAGTAATGATGCAGTGGTGTGAGGTGCTAATCAGAGCCAATGCCACACTTGAGGCACACAGGTTGCTTCCCATGGTAGGACTGGGAATTTCGAAAAGGCGCTAACCTTGGATTTTCAGAGGATGTAAAAGTATTGAAAAGCATGAGAACTCACCGGTTCTCCAAACGGCGGGGTAGTCCGAGCTTGCTGCCAATTTAGAGCAACTTATGTTGGAGGATGACATTAACATCTGTTTTGTATGTATTGTATTTTGTTAAAATACAAGAGTAAAGAGATTATAAAATAACTCTTATCTCAGGCAGCAAAATATCCAATTTCGGTTCTTGTTCCAATAAACTGTTCCATGTGTTTAACTTAAAATTGGTAGTAAGAATTAAATGATACATTACAGAGTGATTATATCTCAAATTATTTATATACAAAATACATTCTTTTTTTCTTTTTGGCCGGCAAATTCATCTATAATCTTTTCATTAAAATTTAGTATTCTAGCTATTAAGTCCTCCATTGCTAATGCTGATAAGCGATCCTCTAACATGGTGCTTCTTAAAAATGTCTTTATTCTTTTCGGTGTAGAAAAGCAGAGCGGGGATTACGATGTTGTCATTGGTGTTGTAAGAAAGCAAGTTGTTCAGCAAACTGTTTACTTCACCAAGCTAATTTTGTAGGCCATGGTTTACAATAAATTTATGAAGATCAAAAGCTCAAGAGATATTTCAAAATTATTCTCTTATAGAAAACAGATAGTTCTGTTCGACGCTTTTCTTTCTTTAATATAAGATATGCAAACACAATTTCATCTTACTCCTTTGAAGAAAAATCTTTGCAAAAGTCAAAAAATTTCTCGCCAACTAATAATTTAGCTGCTCAAAGATGTCATAAAATATGAAATCATTCTTTTGCTGGGAAACGAATTGCGTCACATGCTTTTTTAAGTATAATTGTTAAGACGAATAAAGAGCTCGATACAGCAGCGGTCGTTCGGTAGCTTCAGGACCACGAGCCTTCCCTTCTCGCTCTTCGATGCTTTTAATTTGTGTAATTTCCCTTTTAAATTTGTCCTGTTTTAATTTTTGATTTTTTTTTCTTTTCAACCTAGCTTCCGCAAGAGTCTCGTCTTAAGGGACGTCAATTGGACACGCGGAACGCCGCGAATTCTGCGGCGGTCTGTTGATTTTATAATAATTATCTTACATTTTATATTATTATCTTATTCCAAATAAACCTTTTCTTTTTAATTTGAGGCGATCCCCTCAATTTATTTAGTGACCACAAACATCTGACTTGTGTGCTTGACATCAGGGGCTCGCTTATAAGTCATCGTCAATATACAATGACGAGATAGCGCAAGGACGATTACAACACCAGGGAATTGCATCCTGGAGCTCCGCCAAGAGTGTGCGATGGGGCCAGCGGGAGTTGAACCTGCAGCCCACCTAGGCTCTCAAGCCATTGGCGGTGTAGTGCTTTAACCATTCAGCCACGGTAGGCCCGGTCGTTTAGTTATGTGACGCCTATATTCCAACATGTTCTCTCTCATCTCCACAAATGCAATATATGAATTTACATATGCCATTTCTAGCACAGCAAAAAAGAGCCGATGCCAGAACGTTTTCGATTTCCTATAAAAAATAATAATGAAACAGAAAAGAAATATCAGGAAAAGCATTACTATACTTTAATTTAATAATTACATTATGAAGCATATAAAAACGAAGGATAACTACACAAACGGAAAGTCAACAAGAAGTTATTTTCCAACTCCCAGTACTGTACTTATAAGTACCGCCAAGTAATTGAACTGTTAAATCATCTGCATACGTTCACTTAAAATAGCTAAACAAATTTTATTCTAAGATCATAATGGACACCAAAAAAATCCAACACTTATCTTATGTCCTTTACTATGTTTGCAGAAATAGAAAGACAAGCATGACAATCTGTACAAAATGTCGGCAAACAACACATCGACTGTTTCAAAGATAGCCTCCTTTCTCGCTAAAATAACGAACTTAGATCTACGGCTGCTGCCATATATACTGAAGAAGTGGATATAAAACTGTGGTATTGAAAAAGTACCATTAGAATATTAGTAATATTCACTATGGGATGAAATTTTAAAGTGAGTGGTACTTTTAAGTACCGTCAGTAGATAAAAGGTTTTAACTTAAAAAATTTATGAAATATTTGAACGAGGTATTACCAACTGTATAAAATTTATAAATCTTGAATAGCTTTAGAAAAGGAAATGGGTAGATAGTAAATACTAGCAGAACTATCCGGCTTCGCCCGTGTCAATTATAAGAAGCCTTCCAGGTAAAATAAATTAAAACGAAATAATACGGCAATCACAATAACTGAAATTTGTGCATTCCCATCCACAAATCGTTATAAAGACAATCAAAAAACATGGCGTTATTGTCTTGCAACCATAGTAAAATCCCTGAGCTTTAAAAACAGAAAGCAAGTTTTCTTTGGCGGGTGTAAGAGAAAAATATGTGATTTTCCTTACAATACGAAAAAAAATCCTCCAAATCGCGCAGCACTTAGTGAAATTCTGGTTTGTATGGTATTATCTACATTATAAAGTAAAAACACTTGTCAGTGCCCATAAATTGTAACCCATAAAATGTGCCTTTACTGCATTTTTTTATTTTTTAAACATCACACAATTTCTTTTTTTACAATGTCGAATAGAAAAAAGTTCTCTCAAATGAAATTTGTTTGAAAATTGTACCTCAGTTTTCTGATTTTAATGGATTTTAAAGTAATTTTTAATCATGGATATTTTTAAAGTTGAGTGCAACCCGATTACGAAAGATGAACCTGTTTACACTTAATGCAATAGTATAAAGAAAAGACATGTCTATGAGTAACGCTGGTATCATATTTTCGGTGGCAACAATCTAACACAACAAATTTCCCTCTTACTGCAGTTTAACGTCTAAACATTGTACATTCTATTGTTCCAACGTATTATAGAAAACAAAAGTACTTTCAGTAATATTTGTTTGTGATGTTTATCTAAATTTACGAATTTTTTATGGGTTTTAAAATAATTTTTAAGCATGCATATTTTTTAAATATGCTTGCAACCAAAATACAAAAAATTAACTCAATTGTTCAAAAACATTGTAAATAATTCAAAATTTGTTTGATTTCGCGTAATATTCAATAACTAAATTGGCAAACGAAATTAAAACGCCAAAAATAAAATAAAATAAAACACGAATTTAACAGATATCAAATGAAACTACTCAAAATAACCTGATAAATATATAAAATTCAAATGGGAATTTCGTTCCGGGTGCATATAACTTGAATTCTTCCGAACGGATTTCCATGCGACTTGCACCATTAGTTTTTTAAGGAAGATTTTAGTGCGTAACATATTCTTTTCTGTTGCTTAGTCATAGAATTATAGGGGAAAGTTATATAATGATTTGAACCCAATTATGAAGGATTAGTCTTATTAGCTGAATGAAAAATGCAGAACTATTTTTATTTCTAAGTATATTGACGGGTTTATCTTCGGTAATGGGGTATTCTTATTTTAATGAGTGTGCCTGACACCTATTATGGCATGCACCTTTGTTTAAAACAATATAGAATGCCTTATGTTTTAAGCGACTATCTGGCATGCAACTTGATTACAAAATACTAACCTGCAATAATGCTTAAGGTACTTCTCCAGTTCCCTGCTCAACAACGCGAAACTTTCTGACACATTTTCTGACTCATTAAACGTAAAGGCTTAAAATTTGTAAACCTGATTATTAAAGCGTTTGGAATTGAAATGAGTTTTCCTTTTTTCATAAATATATTACTTATCAAGTTATGAACAATTGTGGTTGCGTGACGGCCAGTTTTTATCCTTTATTGCACTGTTGCGTCCGAAATTCAGTTCAAAATACCAACTGAAAAATCTTATACCTTTACCAACATATGGAAACTATCTTTCGACTAGCCGCTCTGGCGACCAGTTTGGTCTCCCTTAAATGTATGCTAAGCATTGCATCATGTTACTTTCATTCTGAAACTAATTTTCTTGCTCAATCCTTCCCCGAGTCCAAAGATTTTGATAGAGAAATCAAGAATTCTTTGCGAACTTGATAACCTTTCATACATTTTTGGTGTTATAAGTATTTCGTCTTTTTTAACAAATACCTCATAATTTCCGTAGCTGTAAAAATGAGTGAAACTTCAAGTGTTTAAACTCAGATTTGTTTTTAAATTATCTAAATTAAACTTATTCTACATAAACATGCTGTTACTTCAATGTTATTTTTAAATATTGATAAATTTATTTAAATTTTGCAAATCATGTATTTATCATTTGTTTTCATTACTTAATAACTAAATACTGAATATATATACTTTTGTTTTTATAGATTTTATTTCTAAGTTCATAAATATGACAATATACTAACATAACTAAGAAAGATAGCAAAATAAAATTCTCGTGAATGCAAGCCGTTAGCAGACGTTAGCGCCGACAATTTACCTACTATGACGTTATAAGAATAATGTCCATTCATTGTTGGAGAACCTGCTTTGCGAATGATTACCTCCATGATCTAATATTTTCTACCGTTTATATGATGAATGAATCTCTTATGTTTGTTTACTTTATGAAGTGAAATAGAAAGCTGTCAACTTAATTTCAATTGAAATCAAATCTTGGAATATATATTTATTTGAATGTAAATTAGAAACAATACTTTGTTGTTGAAATGAAATATTTTAGTTTATGTTATTATTATTACGATTAATTATTTATTTAGGTACTTTTCCATTACCGGGGCCTTGGCATTTTTCTTTAAGCTTGGCGCAATTCGGGCTTCAGAACGTGAAATACGTTGATAAAATATATAAATAGCTATGAAAAAAAACCTGGTGAACTTCTATTTTTATTTATATGTATTTACTTGCATATAAACATTTTATTTACACATATATATACAATATTTGTTTACATATAAATTACTTCTGTTTCTATATAAAAAAAATTATTGGCTTCTTTAGATTAAGTCAATTGTATACATATGGAAAAAATTGCTTATGCATATGAAATAGGATATAGATTGCCAGAAAATTCGATGCTATTTTTTTTCTCGCCAAAAACCTGTACTGGAAAAATATCCATTTATTTATTTATTTACTAGAAGGTTCTGCCCCTGCAAGCTACGCTCGCCAACCCCCGTTCAGACACTGTAGAATCTAAAAGCACGCTAATCTGATCGGATTTAAAAAGATTAGAGAAGATTGAATTATACTGAAAAAACCTGTAGCGATCTCCCTGTAACCGGGTTTCCATTCAATTCCCTTTGATTGCAAAAATTTAAGGTAGAATCAGTTGCTGTTAAGACATCCAATGGTTGTTTTCGTGTTTGGTTAAAAAAGATCAGTTAAACATTTGAAAAGAAGCTAAAGAAAAATCAATTAAGTAAGCAGAGTCTTTGTCTGTCGGTATTTTTTAACAGCATTATAAAACGATTGACATAATCCAATTACTAAAATTTGCTGCTTTAACCCCTTCAAGGGCGGTGGTTCATTTTTGAACCACTTAATTTTAATTCTTAAATGCCACATTACCATCAGAATATTGGGATGAAAATTTCCCTTTTATTAAGTAAGTGAACAAGAAACGGAAAAGCTTTCCGCCATTGAAGTTGAATTGTTTTTGGTGCTCCTGCGATAAAGTCTATTATATGGGTAATTATCTGATCCAGTTCTAATTTTTTGGCATAATCCTATTCCTGTTTCTATTATCTTACTGTGTTATGAGTTTCATTTAAATATTTGCATTATTTTTGTAGTTACTGAACTTTGAAAAATTTTTACACTGATTCTTGCATGTCGAAAGACACGCTTTAACGTTAAGTTTTCTAAGTTAGCTATTATCTATTTAATTTATGCATATTTCTTACTGATACTAATATTGTTTATGTAATCTTACCTGAGCTTTCTTTTCGCTTACTTTTCGTTTAATTATTCTAGTTATTTATTGAGATATCTATTTTTGAAGTTTTTCGGCGAGCGTTTCTTTTAATTTCTGACATTTTGTTTTGGTAGCCATTTTTGTGTTTGAGTTGTGTTTAGTTGTTTGCTTCCTGTATATTTTTCTTGCTGGTGTCATTTGCGATCACAGTGATTCTGCTTTGTAATGTATTGTGTGGTGATTTAGTAGTGACGTATATTTTTTAGAGTACTTTTATTTTTGGTAGTCAGTGTCTTTGTTGCCGTGGTTACCGCGATCTTATTGTTTGTTTACAATTATTGTGTGTAGTTTGGTCACGTGGTGTGTGAGTTTTTTTTTTTTTTTTACTGTGCTGCACGTGGTATTACTTCTCTACATTGGTATTTTTAGTCCTTTTTGTGTCACATGTCTAGTGAGGCAGTTTTCGTGGGCTGATCCTTTTATCCAGCGGTTATTGATTCTATTACCCGGTGATTTATTAGCTGTTGTTTCTCTTATACTTGAATCATGTTTTCCTGTTTCGCTTTTTAATTGGATCATTTGTGTTTTTTCTGACCACACGATCTTTTATATAAGCTGAAAGGTAGTTATCATTGTAAACGTACGCTAGTGAATTGTCGGTGGTTTGTTTTGCTTTTTCAGTTAGAGGGTCTTTTGTGATAGTTATTGTCGATAGAGGGTCTTTGGGTTGTATTAAAAGTCTTTGGTGGTATTTGTAGGGTTCTAGGATTGGTAGGATGGCTGATGATAATGTAGAACAGTGGATCAAGAATGCTGAAGGTAAAAGATTTATCGAGGTAGTTATGGTTATCAATGCGAAAATTCATGATTTGTTAGAACATAAGAGTTCAAGGGGTAATAAAATATCGACACTAACTGTGAATTGCGTAAAGAAGGCTTTAGATTTTATCCTAAAACAATGTACCAAAATATCGGAGGACAATAAAGTTATGAAAGCAAGACTTGATGACCGCGCTGAATATAACGCATTGATGTCAGATTTAGCCCAGAAAATCAGTAGAACTTCTGTTAGCTCAAATGAGGAGGTCCAGACGAAACCTAAGGAAATAATACAGAAAAGGAGAGATGAGCACACGGTAATAGTGACACCGAACGAGGAGAACCAAGATGTTTCACAACTGAGGGAAAAGATCAAGTTGGTTAATAAAAGGAATAAAGATCTCCCATTGTCAAAGGACATCATAACTACTAAGACTAACAGGGTGATACTGAAATATAAGACCAAAGCAGAGGTGGATGTGATTAGAGATTCTCTAGCAGATTCAGAAGAGATTAAGGATATTGCGAAGATAAATGTTCCGATCAGAAGAAGGGAGAGAATACTGATTTTAAGTGTTGATCCAGAACTTAAAGAGGAGGATGTAAAGCAGGAAGTGGAAAAGTGTTTGCAGGACGGCTCGTCGGAAGATACTATGATGGGACTTAAAAGAAAGCTACAGTCTTCTGATGTAGACTCAACTACGAAGGCGATAATAGAAAGTTTAATGAAAGGTACAGATAGGGAAGTGCGGATAATACGTAAAATTGAAACCAAGCAGGGAAAAAATAATTGGCTGATAGATGTGGACGAAGAGTGTAAGAATATCCTACTGAAAATGAAAAGAATATGCATTGACTTTGAAAGATATAGGGTGGTTGAGTTTGTGTCAATAACCAGATGCTTTAAATGTCAGAGGTTCGGGCATATGTCCAATAGTTGTACTGAGAGAGTTAACTGCGTTAAATGTGCTGCTGATCATTACTTGAAAGATTGTAAATCGGATACACTTTGTTGTTCCAATTGTTATTTTGATGATGTGAATGGGGATTGCAGTCATCGTGCTGATAGCAGTAATTGTTCGGCATTCCAGAAATATAGACTGAAGATAGTAGCTAATCGTAGCTAAGGGCACTGTCACGGGTGTTTCTCATGTTGGTTTGTTGAATTTTGTGCAGGTGAACTTGCATCACTGTGGTGATGCAAGCGATGCTTTGGTACAGTATGTTTTGTCTAATAATATAGATCTAGTTCTTTGCCAAGATATCTATGTTTCTGATTATGAGGCTCCTGGCATTCCACCAGACTGGCCAATCTATTTCTCTTTAAGATATAATTCTGCTATCATAATAACTAACATGGATTATGCCGTGATTAGTAACCTGGCTCTCGATAATTCCATTACCATCTCTTTAAATGTAAATGATGATGTTATTTTTATTTGTTCTCAGTATTCACCTCCTAATAACAATATAGATAAAGACTTTGTGGATCTTGGTTCACATTTTAACAATTTTGATAAGATCCTGATAGCTGGCGATTTTAATGTGCCAATCATGGACCTGGGCTACGCCCGTCAAACGGAACGTACAGAAATATTCCTGGAACACCTTGTAGAAAAACAACTGAGAATCATGAATGATGTCACCGCTCCACACTCGTTTGTGCAGGGCACACAGAAGGGTCGTCCGGACTTGACACTTGGCGGTCTGGAAATATGTGATAAACTGAATAACTGGTTTGTCGACGACAAAATATTCTCCTACAGTGATCACCGTTACATAAGGTTTTCTTTGAATTATACCCCTATAATTAGATTGCGACAGAGGTTCAAAACAAAGAATAAAAGCTTTCGGAAATTTATTGAAGATATTAGGAAATTTGAGAAAAATTGGTTACAAGATCTTATATTGATTAATAATACTAGTGATTTGGATGATCACGTAGAGAATTTTATGAAAATAGTGACAGAAATGTCAGAGAAGCATTTTAGAAAAGGTACTTTGTCTTACAAACCAACCATAAAATGGTTTAGTGAAAAGTTAAGATCTGCAAGAAATAAGGTGTCTGCACATTACAAACGATATATCAGGAACCCAGAAGATGTAAACTTGAAAGAAATATATATTAAACATAGAAGAGAATATAAAAAATTGGTAAAAAAGGCGAAAAGAGATTCGTGGACAAACTTTTGTCATGATACTTCGGATACTTATGGGACTCTGTATAAGTACATCACTGGTAAAGCTACAAAGCCAAGTGATTTTATTTTTACAAGATTTGATAATTCGACACCATTTGATTCATACGACGATGTAGCAAAGGATCTGATGAAAGAACATTTTAGCGTTGACAAAATTCCCACCGAAATTTTTAATTTTACTTCAACAGGCAAGGTTGCGGGTGATGTAATGGAGGTGACAACTAGAGAAATGCGATATGCTATGTCTTGTCAAAAAAATAATAAGGCTCCGGGTTATGATGCAATCGATGCTCTAATAGTGAAGAATATTTGTAAAGCATGCCCAAACTATGTTAGAAAACTCTTCACGGCTTGTTTTAGATTCGGGCATTTTCCTAGGATATGGAAAAATGGATTAGTTATCTTTTTTCGTAAACGGAACAAAGATGGGAAAAGTGCTAGATCGTTTAGGCCAATTACTTTACTTAGCATTTTTGGTAAATTATTAGAAAGAATTATCAAGATTAGAACAATGCCAATGTTAGAATCAATAGGATTCTGGGATGAGGCTCAATATGGCTTTAGAGAGAAGAGGAGTACGGTGACTGCAATCCATTTTTTGAGGGAGTTGATGAGAGATAAACTTAGATCTAACAAGTACTATGCAATCACTTCGATTGACATACAAGCAGCATTTGATGCGGTGGATTGGATGACACTTGCGGAAATTATTGATGGTTTACCGATATCGGATTATATTAAAAGAATTTTGAAGAACTACATCAGCAATAGACGAATTGGATTCAGCTTTACGAACGGAATCATCTGGTTCGCACTTTTTAAAGGCTGTCCCCAAGGCAGTTGCCTTGGCCCATTGTTGTGGCTGATTGTTGCCGATTATTTACTGAAGAAATACAGGATCAAATTTGAAGAAATTCTGTCCTATGCCGATGATTTCGTAATTTTTGCTGGTGCTGACACCAGAGCCGAATTAGAGAGGAACATGAATGCTCGTATTAAGTGGTTTTCGGATATTAGCAATGAACTGAAACTAACGATAAGCAGGGAAAAGTGCATGGGCATGCTTTTCGGTAGATATCTTTTGGAAAATCGGCATCCCATCTTCAAAATTGACAACATCTCAATACCAATTAAAAATACCATCACTTATCTAGGATTGACTTTGGACGCGAAGTTCAATTGGATCTCACATTTGGAAAACATCAGAGAAAAAATTAGAGATCTGGCATCAAACATTAAGAAAACAGATAAACGGGATCGAGGACTCCAAGCGAACTTCAGAAAAATATGGTATAAGACAGTAATAGAAAAGCAGATAGTTTATGGTGCTGAGGTTTGGTACAGAGATTTGAAAGAACATGCACTTAGTAAATTAAGCTCATGCCAGCGATTAGGTCTTCTCACCATCTTGCCTACATACAGGACAGTCTCTACGGATGCATTGTGCGTATTAAACGGAATCCCTCCTTTGCACATTAGTTTAAGATATCTGGTTAAGAAATATGACATAATGATTGGAAAGGACAATATAAAATATGAGGATGTAGTAATAAAAAGACAGAATATAATGATTAATCTTGCAACAAATGATTTTCCTAAGTATACTGCAATGCATAACCTACAAATCACAGATAAATCGGATGATGATATTAAAGAACAGAAAGTTCCCATCGTGTACACGGATGGATCGAAAATGATAGCTGGCGTGGGTGCCGCATATACAGTTTATCTGTATGGTGAATTTATTGAAGATTTTAAAATCTCGTTAAATAAGATGAACTCAATTTATCAGGCTGAGTTGATAGCGATTAAATATGCTATTAATTGGTTTTTGGATACCGATTACAAGAAAGTTTATATATATACCGACAACAAATCTTCAACTCTAGCTCTACAAAGAAATTTTCCAGCAAATTTGATAATTAAAGAGATTTATACTAATTTGATACAGCATCCTGACAAGATTGTGATTATTGGGTGGACCCGTGCACACGTCGGAACCCTTGGAAATGAACGAGCAGATACTCTTGCGAAAGAGGCTATTAATCGTGAAAATGCTAATATTACCGAGAATGTTCCTTTTCCTGTCACCTTAATTAAGAGAATTTGCAAAATCAATACGGTAAAGGATTGGCAAAGAGAGTGGAGGCATAGTGGTAAAGGTAGAGACACTTATACAGTATTAAATAGGGTGGATGAAAACTTTGTATGTTCAGGCCAGTTATTACAATATTTTATTACTGCTCATGGCAGCTTTCCCGAGTACCTGAAGAAAATCGGAAAGAGAAATAGCGACCTCTGTGACTGTGGTTATAAAGGGAATGTTAGACACTATTTATTTGGAAGATGCCCCAAAATGCCTTATTTTTTCTATTTTAATAACTCACTTACAGTTCGCCAAAATATATCCAGAGTTCTTTTTTGTAAAGAAAACTATAGAAAGCTCTGTGCTAACTATAACGTCCTTAATGAATTGTACTCGTTCATAAGATACAAGTTTTAAACCTAATATTGGGTGGTTCTTTGGTCCTGATGCATGGATCGTCATCAGTTACTGCTGACTTGTTTTTAATAATACTCAGAATTCTTAAATATCATATATTGTGTCTGTAGTATGCTACAACCATTGTTTAATTTATCAGAATATACTATCCTATACAATTGTCAGATAGTGATTAGTATGTGGATGATGGTCTTTGAGCTGGGACTTCCTGTCTTCTACGGAAGATTGGAGTGCCATTCATTTGATGATCTGAACGTTGGTCATTGTGGAAGTGATATATGCTTTTAAAAAGGAGCAACATTGGTTCTGCAGTGTTCCAGACTTTTGGAGATGGTAGAGGGTCATTGAAGTGGAACTTTTACTGAGTTTCATTTTCGTGATGTTACATGACTATGGATATTGAAGTGTAATGACTGAACTTTGAGGATCGTCTTCTCTGACTCTGTCTGTGAATCTGGTGCGTTAAGTTTGGGACTTTGTATAGACATTATGCATGAACTATTTATCAGTATAGACTTTGACACGCCATTGGTTGCATGTTACCCATAAACATGCGAATTATGTTATCTTAGTTTAATTTTGTTTTTGCCAGAGATGCATGTAACCTCTAAACATGCAATTTTTGTTCATTCAGGTTAGTTAATCTTAGTTTTTATTTTATATTATATTTGCATGGAACCTATAAACATGCGTTTTTGTTAACTTTTGTTGGCATAGCAGGAATCTATGCTGCACAGGATTGTGCTTTTGTATTTCTATTTTATTTGATTAAATAATTGCCGTTGGTAAGCCTGTTTCGGCGGATGAGGTGGAGCTGGATTGGTGGAGAGTGTTTTCCCGCCAGGACATGCGGTCCATTAGCCTAACGGTTGGCGTCCTGGCTGGGTGTCCAAGTAAGTGAACAAAAGCATTTTTGTATTTCGAAATTTGTTTGTAAATTCTGGTGCCATTCACTGATTTCAAGATTTTACGAATAGAAGTGCTTTCCGTGAAAGGGTTAAACCCATATTAATGTATTTATTATTTTAAAGTTTCCTTTACCTTTTTAATATTCACGTGTAAATACAATTTTCAGGACATAATTTTCAATATTTTCTTGCCTTTAACACGAACTCATTTAATAGTAATTTTAAAGTTTTTTTTCTGTTTTTAATAGTCACGTGAAAATAAATTTTTAATCGTTAGGAAATATTATTCTTTGCGCTGTTTTTAAAATTGAAAACAATCTCTATAATAATAGTCTAAGTCATGTGACTATCATCAACAGCTCCAGGTGGATCCCTTCGCTTTTTATATTCCAGGCAGCCATTTTGGTACTTTAATTTTAGCCAGCCACAGGTGTGATAAGTCGCCGAATATTATTCTATCCCCATTATTTTTCATCTATATTATAATAATCCAAGTCATGTAACTGTCATAAATAAATACGATCTGATCCCTTCGCTTTTCATATGAAATTTTGGCATAGATATCATATACGGCCCCATATTGGCGCGATTTTTTTCCGACGCTAATTTGGGGAAAACATCAACAGCATAAACAACAACATCCGGCTTATCAAGTGATTTTTATTTCGACGTTTTATTTGTATTTTTATTAACCCCTTCGGGACGGGAGCCTTTTACGAAATTTTTAATCTTTTTTCACCGTTTTTTGAAAACAGAAATTTGTGTCTTCTTGAAACGAGAAATTGCGCTGATTAAATAAGGCAAATTTTACAGTAACATTTTACTGGTGACGAAAAACAAGGATTCTGAGCGCTTCATGTGGCACGTATACGTGCCGCTCGTCCCGAAGGGGTTAATGTTATATTAATTTATTTGTTCTTTAAAATAAAAAAATATGTCAATTTGTAAAATTTGGCTATTTATATAATTTGGCGAAATTGGTCGACGGGAGAAGTAATAACATTAAAACGTTGCTTTGAAGTGGAAATTAAAACTTATGATTTATTGCATTGTCACATACGCACCGGATTTGGCGTGGGTTTTTTTTTTCGACAATTTGGCGAAAACTTCGTTTTCAAATGCCTGTTACATATGTAGTTTTAAATTATTTTCTGTTACTTTTAAAATGAAATAACAATAAATAAAAAAAATTAATTAATAACTATAGAACAAAACAATTTATAACATTTTTTGTAAATAAAAAGAAAATAAATTCAAATAAATATTTATTAATAAATAAGCAACAATAGCCAGGTTACCATGTCAAGCAATATAACGCCATTTTGGCGCCAATTAGGTGCCCCGTTTGCGTATATGACATCTGTGTCTAATATTTTTCTTTTCGTTTCGTTTAAAAAAAAGGATGAAGTAAAAGCCATTTATTTGAAAGGTTTCAATTTTAAATGAAAGTTGTATTAAATAAAATGATAATGAAATACAAATTGAATTCTGAATAAAAATAACATGGTGCATTTCTTAGCATACATTTAAAAGAGGCCAAATTCGTCACCAAATTAATTTAAGATAACCTTTTCTAAAATATGGAAAAAAAAATCTGTTATGATTAAAATATAAGTTGCCATCATTAGAAAAAAAGTGTTTAAAATTAGAAAAAAAAAATTAATATTTCGAAAACTAATTCCAATTTTAAAATTCTAATACCAGTTTTGAGATCTGTGGATCAATACGGATTTTTGGTGTTAATTTCATCTCAAAGTATTCCATATTTTAGGAGAAATCACCGTGAAACGTAATCAGTCGATTCATAGAATCGTTACATAAATTCGTTTCAATTCGATTCATTAGGATTTTATATATATGGGGTAGATTTACTTATTTATTGCATTTTAAAGGAGGTAAATGAAAGATGTGTATTTTAAATGAATGTTATGTATTTTAAATGAAATGAGCGATAGGTTTATATTTTTAATGAAATGATGGCGATGGAAAAATATTTGGCGATTTATCACCTGCGCCCGACTAACATAAAAGTACCGAAATGGCCGTTTGGCATATAAAAAGGGAAGCGGTCAGCTCGGAACTACTGATGACAGTCACATGACTTCGGCTTTTACTATATAGATTATATTTTTAATCAAATGATGGTGAAGGAAGAATATTTGGCGATTTATCACCTGCGCCCGACTAACATAAAAGTACCGAAATGGCCGTTTGGCATATAAAAAGCGAACCGGTCAGCTCGGAACTATTGATGACAGTCACATGATTTCGGCTTTTATTATATAGATTACACAGTTTCTAAATAAGAACTCCTGTCAATTTCATGCGTTTCCGAACAAAAATTAATTAAAAAGTATGTCAGAAATAACTCCTTTAAGTTTAAGAACAGCCTTAACTTTATGAACAGCCTCAACTTAACGTTTATGAAAAAATACATTTTTAGTTTTAATTTTGGAACTCGCGAAATTTAATTTCAGAAAATAGATGTTCTTTTGACACATTATATTTTTTTAACTGTTAAAATTAAAATACACGTTTTCTTTGGCGCGCGTAACAGAAGTATACAATATCTTCCACAGTACGGGGGAAAATGAAAAAAAAAAAAAAAAAAAAAAAAAAAAAACATCCAAATGAGGTATAGTTACTAAAATTTTATTTGGAAAATTTGAAATTTTATTGAAATTAAATCTACAATGATTAGATGAAATGATGTCATTTCCCATAAATTTTAAATCAAGACATCTGTCGAGAATTTTTTTGAAATGTAAATAACCGCTCTCTTTTTGCTATAAATCACAGAAAATGTTAGCACTGAATCTAAACCAATTCAACACTTAGCGATAATGTATAGCTATAAGATATGGTTGTAGCATACAATCGAAGTAGTAAGCAAAATATAGGAGCCATATGTTTACAATGAGTTTGATTACGCGTTGAAAAGATTTGATAGAATGTGACGTCATATCTAGCCCTTTTTTTCTTTTTATTAAAATTGTTTTCATGATATTTAACTTTTTGTATTAAAATAGATGTTTTAATTAAAAAAAACATTCAAATTGAGGTGCTACGCTATTTTCCCGCTCTTATAGTTAAAGTTTCTATTTTATATACAAAATAATGTGAATTTTGTATATAAACAGTTTCTAAATAAGAACTCCTGTCAATTTCATGCGTTTTCGAACAAAAATTAATTAAAAAATATGTCAGAAATAACTCCTTTAATTTTGAGAACAGCCTTAACTTGACGTTTATGAAAAAATACATTTTTAGTTTTAATTTTGGAACTCGCGAAATTTAATTTCAGAAAAAAGATGTTCTTTTGACACACTATTTTTTTAACTTTTAAAATTAAAATACACGTTTTCTTTGGCGAGCGTAACAGAAGTATACAATATCTTCCACAGTAGGGGATAATGCAAAAAAAAAAAAAAAAAAAAAAAAAAATGCATCCAAATCAGGTAGTAGTTACTAAAATTTTATTTGGTTGCGTTAGCTAGCAACCTGTTTTAATCTTTTTCTAAACATTTACGAACTTTTCATGAGAAATCTTTAAAAAGCATTCAGACATTTACATAGTCTGGTTGAAAATAAGGTTTTAAAAAGCAAAAAAATGCTATCTGGGTTGTTAAGATACGAAATGGGGACTATTTCTTTTAACTACATAAACAAAATTATGAGCAATTTCAATCAATAGTTCAAAAACCTACCAAAATTCTAAAATGTTCATTAGAAAGTGAAAAAATCAGTTGCAGTTTATAAGTTAGTATCTGTCTGCATGAGATTTCCATATTTTCCGTATCTTCTTCATCAATACTTATCGAAAAGCCTCCCCAACAAACACTCGACTTAAGGCCGAATGGCGTATATGTCGCGGCCAAAAGGAGTTAAGGTCATTTGTAACCAAACAATGTTGTACCGTAAATGACCCGCCGCTAGTTCCGGCACCTATTGCCGGAACGGTAATGTTTCGGCGGTGAGAGAACTGTTGCATTTACTTTGCCCGGCAACTCTTAAGGGGCGGTTTCTGGCAAAAATGTAATGGACCGTCATCGTTTAGAAAGTAGAGGGCTAATATCACCTAACCCGAATATTTAATTAAAGAGAGGAAATATATTTTTCTCTTCATTTCTTTCTAAGTAAGTTTAATTATTTTAAATCTGGGTTTTAGTAAAAATATAAATATGTCGTGAGATTTATATTTAAAGCAGTAAAATAGATTACATATTTTTATTTAGTTTGAAAATATTTTACAAAAATCAAAAATTGTCCCCAAAATGTACATGGGAGGCATATATATATATAAATTCCCTGCTTATATTAAAAAAAAATATGGAAAAAAACAACAACATAAAAGCGTTTAACGATCTTGCCTTTAAAATATCTTTAAATAAATATATTTTGAACACACTGAAATAAAAAAGATTATATTTAATGGTTATTTTATATTGTTTTTGATTGCAAAGATAATCAGATAGCATAATATAAAATATACGCTGATTTGAATAATATATTAATAGCAAAATACTGCAATCTTCGGACATATATACTACTTAAACATGTTTAAAAATTTATTGATAAATGTCAATTTATTTATGCTCTTTTTTTTCAGCATTCATGAAAAAATATTTGTTATAATGAAAAGGACAAAATGTTTCAATAAGCAGTTATTCTTCTTGAGCGAGGAGAAGGGGGGGGGGAGAGAAAAAGTAACTTAAAAGCTGTTACTAAAACATGAATTTTTAATATCATTTGAAACATATTTCCATGTAAAAGAAAATACTGGAAAAGAAATTTTTGTTTCTGAATCCACTGTAACGGAAAATATAAATAAAATTTCTTGCCTGTATTAAATTCCTAACAATTTAGATATATTTATGGATTTTACTACCATTATTTTACTCTTTAGAAATACAGATAAAACTTGCATATGTTTAAAAATAATTAAGTGAAGAATTGCACAATAAATCAAGAATTTTCGCAGAATTAAGTAAAGAATTGCAGAATAAATAAAGAATTTTTGTTCATTATTATTTGGTTTCGAGTCCCGACCTGGATACATTTTCACCCAGTTGGAAAAATTATTTCTGGCAAAATTTAGAATACGCATTAAAATCTGACATTATATGAAAGTATTAAATAAAATTCGATATGTATATTTTATGCCCAAAAATAAACATGAAAAGGTTCTATTTATTTTTAGGCATTTCTTATAAATTACAAGTAAAATCGTCTTGAGTCAAAAATAAGCCTTGATATATATATAGATAAACAAGATATTTTTTATGAGCATATCAGAATAAAATGGAATGCATGTTATTTTTAAATCTTATAATTTTTAATTGCGAAGATAAATGGGTAAAAATTTACAGAAAAGAGATAAAATGCCCATTTAAAGGATAAATCGGAGGGAGGAAAAAAAGTGTTTTGTGTTATCTGAAAACTGTATGGAGAGTTTAAAAATTCAAACAGTGTATCTTAAATCTTTATTTCTCTAAAAAAAGAAAAAAAAAAAGAAAGAAAAGGAAAACAAAGCTCTTTTTCCAAATGACTAAAAATAACATTAACAGAAAAAATATATGATTTATGAAAAAATGACTTTTATTTATTATAATAAGGTATTGGCTCATAAAACTACTCTCCCTCCCTCCCTACCTCCCTCTCCAGAAAAATCAGATAGATGATGGGACCCTCAATTGTCTCAAGGTTAAGCAGTTTTGAAAGTTCCGGTCCGGTACGATAAGAGGGGAGAGGGAGAAATTATCAGAATTTTTCTTTAGCTTTGCGTTTTCATTTCTGCTTTGTCATTCGCGTTATTTACTTCGTCGGAATAAGTGGACATAGTTTCAAAATGTAGCATGTATATCGGTAAGTTTGTTAGTTCATGTTGATTCATTACAAATTTATTAATTTCATTATATCTGTTTTCTGCATCATTTTATCTTAAAGAATATTTATATTTTAGTTTTTATAAATGCAAAAGAAAATTTAAAAGATGTTTTCATTTTTAGTGAAATTCCCTTCAATAGTTTAGTTTTAGTTTTTCGAAGTTATCGAATTTATTTTTAAACATTATAAATATCGGATGATATTGTTCTTTAAGGGTCTTGTACCTTTTTAACGGGTCGAAAATTAACGAAAAACTTCAAACTTTGACTTAGTCTATCTTCAAAGCCTTTTTATGTATAAACATGAAATTTTGGATATTGATTAAACAGATTGTGCTTTGTAATATGCTGTTATTAGAAATTTATTAACCCTTTACAGAATTTGTGTATTGTTGAAATCAAAATAGCTTTTTTTTACTATATAAGTCATTGCGCGCATGATATCTTGAGAAAGTATGTATGGATTAGCATGAAATTCGGTGAAGATACTAATCATATATGTGTGTTTAAAATGATCTACTCTTAGTCTAAAATTATTTCATTAACTATATAAAAAAAATATTTTCGTAAAAAAAAAATAAAAAATATATGTTATTTTAATGAATAAAAATAGTCATAACTAAAAATATTACCCTTGTAAATACTTAAAAGTAGATCATTTTAAACACACATATTTGTTTAATATATTTACCAAATTTCATGACAATCCATACATCTTTTCTTAAGATATCATGCGCAATGACTTATGGGGTAAAAAAGAGCTATTTTGATTTCAACAATACACAAATTCTGTAAAGGGTTAATAAATTTCTGTTATTAGTATATTACAAAGCATAATCTGTTTAATCAATATCCAAAATTTCACGTATATACATAAAAAGGTTTTGAAGATAAACTAATTAAAACGTTGAAGTTTTTCGTTAATTTTCGACGCGTTTAAAAGGTACAAGACCCCTTAAAACAGTTTATTTTAGTTTAATTATAAAAATGTGACTTTATACTCGAGAAAATTTGAGTGACTAAAACAATTGAATTTAAATGAAATTTAGAAGTATCAAGATTAATTTAATATATATTTTTTAATCACTATTAAACTATTATTTACATAAAATATATAATGTGAACATTAAAAAGTCCACAATATTATTTAAAAGGCGACTAAAGTAATGAAAAAGATGTTACAAGTTTAAAATATACATTTTATTTAAAATTTCTTAGTACTTTCAAGCCTTCCTAGCTCATCATCAGAGAATATCTTAATAACTAAATGTTGTTTATTGTTTTTAAAATGTGAGAGCCAATAATTACTAGAGTTGAAAGGAGAAGTAGCAGTAGCAATAGCAGTTTCTTGGATTGAATTTAATTAGAGGAAATATATATTATTATTATTAATTACAGTTCCATTTATCTATGACATCACTCTGTTTCTCATAGGTCACATTCCATGGATATAATTAAATTATTATTTTATGATATAATTATTTTTGTGTAAATAAATGGAACTGCAATTAATAATAATAATATATATTTTCTTTACTTAAATTCAATCCAAGAAACTGCTACTTCTACTTACTACTCAGTAATTATCGACTCTCTCATTTTCAAAACAAAGTGTCGTATTTTTATAAATAAACAACATTTAGTTATTAAGATATTTTCTAATGATGAGCTTGGAAGGCTTGAAAGTACTAAGAAATTTTAAATAAAATGTATATTTTAAACTTGTAACATCTTCTTCAGTACTTTAGTCGCCTTTTAAGTAAGATTGTGGACCTTTTTAATGTTCACATTATATATTTTATGTTGAATCAAGGTGAAAAAATTGCGTTTCGTCTTATGATTCTATTATTTACATTTCTAATAATTATAAATAATTTTCAAGAATTTTGAAAAAGTTGAAATAATATATTTTTTCAAATGTTTGGCTATTAAACTGCAAGAGAAATATCTAAATATTATCTGATAAGAGCAAAATTTTAAAATATATGAGAAATATTATACTGTCATTCGTTAACTACATAAAGATTAAACTTATTTTTATGTAATATTTGAATAAAATGATCAGAAATGATGCAAAAATTTAGATTATAATGATTTAATAAAGCTTTGATGAATAAGCATAATTTAACAGATTTACCAACGAAGCTGTGTAAAATATAGCGGAAATTTAAGTAAAAAGAATATCACAAACACACACATTTTTATATAAAATACATAATAAACTATATTAAAATCACGTATATTATTTAAGCATAAATTCGAAATTTATTCTTCAAAAGAAAATATTTTTTAGAAGGTTAATTGAATGGTAAAATGTTTTGGCAGGTAAAAAAAAATCTTATAATTATTTAGACATACTTTTCAAGAAAATCAAGTTCATTTAACTTGAACTTTTTCAAAAATATTCAAAAGACAATATTTGATAATGAATTGATTGATTAGTTTATTTTTTCAATTATACACTTTATAAATTTTTATGAAATGCAACTATTTAAAAATGCATTGCATATAAATTTTGTAAATATGTAAGTGAATAAATGAACAAATAAATTAATGCACTATGTGAAATATTGTGTTTTGGAAATTTTTTGAAAAAGTTCAAAGTGAAAGAATTTCATTTTCTACAAAAGTGTATGTAAATAATTATAAGATTTTTTTAATCCTGCAAAAATATTTTATCATTTAATTAGGCTGATAAGTATTTTTTTATAGAATAAATTTTGATTTATTCCTAAACAATCGTTATGGCACAACAGTGGCAAGTGATTACATTTTAAATAACCGTAATAGGCTGTTTTGTGGGCAGCTTTGGGATAAATTTAATTTATGACAACCACAAATGGCAGAACAAAGGCAAGCTTCTGGTTAGCTTTTATTTTTAGTGGCCATTAAAAGAATAATTGTGGGCAGTTTAAGGCTATCTAACATTTTCAGCGAAAAAATAGTGGCATGATTGTGGGCAACTTCTTGTATTTACGGCTAATTATCTTGTGGCCTTATTCTGTCCGGCGTGACACTTTTTTTACGGAGCCGTAACTTTCACTGATAGCGGGCCACCATCGAACACTTTCGGCCAAGGCTAACGAACCCATCAGTGGCCCATAAGTTATGTGTTTGTTGGGTCTTTTGTATTTTCAAAATAAACGGACATTTATTTTCTTTCTTCCAGAAATAAATGCATTTATGAACAAATATTTTACTTCCATCTAATTTAGCATCCGTCTGCATAAGATATCCAATTTCTTTCAGTAATTTCTCCGTCAACAATTATAGAAAGTCCTCTTTTCCAATTAAACGGAGAGGCATTTACTTTGTACCAGGAATAATTGCATCTCCACATAAATGATTTATTCTTATCTACTTTAGCATAAATATGCATGAGATTTCCAATTTTATTTAGCAACTTTTCCATGAGTACTTACAGAAAATCTTGTTTTCCAATTAAATGGAGATGCATTTACTTTCTACCAGAAATAAATGTATCTCCGCATAAATATCCTTTCCATCTATTTAGGATCAATCGTCATGTGATTTCTCATTTCTTTCAGTAATTTCTCCATCAATACTTATAGAATATCCTCTTTTGTATTTTCCAAATAAATGGAGAGGCATTTACTTTCTCCGAAATAAATGCATCGCCGCATAAATATTTTATTTCTATATACTTTAGTATCAATCTTCGTGTGATTTCCAATTTCTTTCAGTAATTTCTCCATCAACATTTATAGAAAGTCCTCTTTTCCAATTAAACGGAGATGCATTTACTTTCTCCCAGAAATAAATGCATCTCCGCATAAATATTCTTTCCATCTATTTAGTTTCAATCTTCATGTGATTTCTCATTTCTTTCAGTAATTTCTCCTTCAATACTTGTAGAATATCCTCTTTTGTATTTTCCAAATAAACGGAGAGGCATTTACTTTCCCCCGGAAATAAATGTATATCCGCATGAACATTTTATTTCCATCTACTTTAGTATCAGCCTGCATGTGTTTTGAAATTTCTTTCAGCAACTTCTCCATCAGTACTTATAGAAAATACTTGTTTCAATTTAAACGGAGAGGCATTTACTTTCGTCCAGAACTAAATGCATCTCCGCATAAATATTTCATTTCTATCTACTTTACCATAAATCTGCATGAGATTTTAAATTTTATTCAGCAATTTCTCCATTAATGCACACGAGTTGGAACCCATCGAAATTCGACGAAGTAAAATGTTAGAAAGGAACTATCAGATCGAATTTATAATAAATCTACAAAAATAATTACAATAAATAATTCATCTAACATTGGTTGTCTCACACTTAAAACAAATAATATTTTTAACCTAAAATTACTAAAATATTATTTCCACAAACTTCAATTGCTTAAATTAAACTCTAGTAGAATATGTAATGAAGATCAGTAATTATGATGAATTTATCGACTGAGACATTTATGTTTGTTTTTAAGGGATGAAAAATGAGTAAAAACGATTTCGCTTTGTCACATCATAAAATTTTCCCAAATGAAATCTGAATTCTACGTTATTTTCAGTTCCCATAATTTACATACGCACCACTCAAATTCACAATTTGAAAGTATTTTAACGTACAATAGATTATTAATGAATGTATTTCTAAACTTAGAGTCACGTTTTTCCTATACAACTTTTCAAATGAACATTCGCACAAACTTTAAGTTCTGATCTCAATACCCGCGAAAAAAAATTCAGAAATTTGCCTTTAGTTGTCATAGTATTGGTCAAATATTTAGTTTTAACAAAACAAATGATCTTTTTATTTTAAATATGATATGACATAATTTTTACTCACTGAATCATTTTGCCTAGCAACTCAAACTCAGTATCAGCGTACTGTAAATATATTGAAATGTAACTGATTTATGAAGAAGAATGCGTGTTTTTTTAATGTCTGATATCATTTTCTGTTCAAAAATTATAAAAAAGTAACTTTAATTTGTATTGTAAAAATGGCATCGATAAGTATATAATCAATAAAAATAATAAACCATGACTATTTTCTCTTTATTTTCAATATAAATGGAGTACTTCAGTTGCCGAAATTACAAAATTTGTATTAAAAACTACAAAAAAAAATCAATATCTCAAAAAAACTGAGATACAGTTTTCAAACAAATTGCATTTAAAAAAGCATTTTTTTCCTTATACGATGGTGTTAAAATTTAAAATGTGCGATGTTCAGAAGTTTAAAAATTTACCGTAGATGTAATTGCAAAACCGAAATTTTAATTCAAATTTCAAAGTGTTGCCATTCGCTAAATGACGTATGCGTTACGCATAGATATGTTTGTCCTTTATAATATAGATAGAAAATTCTCTTTAAAATTAAACGGTGAGCCATTTACTTTCGTCCAAAAATAAATGCAACTCCGCGTAAATCTTTTATTCCATCCACTGTAGCATAAATCTGTATGAGTTTACCAATTTTATTCGGAAACTTCCCTATCAGTACTTATAAAATATCCTATTTCAATTAAACGGAGAGGCATTTACTTTCGCATAGAAATAAATGCATCTTTGCATTAATAATTTATTCCATCTGCTTTATCAACAATCTACATGAAATTTCAAAATTTTTTTCGTAACTTTTCCATCAATACTTATAGAAAATCCTTTGTATTTTCGAAATAAACGGATATTTATTTTCTTTCGTCCAGAAATAAATGCATCTATGAATAAATATTTTACTTTCATCTACTTTGTCTTCCTTCTGCATAAGATATCCAATTTCTTTCAGTAATTTCTCCGTCAACACTTACAGAAATTAAACTTCTTCAATTGAACGGAGATCCATTTTCTTTGTACTAGAAATAAATGCATCTCCGCATAAATGATTTATTCTTATCTATTTAGCAAAAATATGCATGAGATTTCCAAACTTATTCAGAAACTTCTCCATCAATACTTACAGAAAATTCTCTTTCCAATTAAACGGAGAGGCAATTACTTTCGTCCAGAAATAAATGCATCTCCTCGTAAATACTTTATTTCCATCAATTGTAGCATAAATCTGCATGCGATTACCAAATTTATTCGGCATCTTCTCTATCAGTACTAATACAAAATCCTCATTTCCAATTTATCGGGGTGGAATTTATTTTCGTACAGAAATAAATGCATCTCCGAATAATTATTTTATTTCCTTCTGCTTGAACATCAATCTGCATGAAATTTCAAAATTTTTTCCGTAACTTCTCCATCAATATTTATAGAAAATGCTGTTTTCCAATTAAACGGAGAGGCATATACTTTCTGCCGGAAATAAATGCCTCTCCACATAAATATTTTATTTCCACCAACATTAGCTTCAGCCTGATTGATATTTCCAGTTTTTTCAGTAATTTCTCCATCAGTGCTTATAGAATATCCTCTTTTGTATTTTCCAAATAAACGGAGTGGCAATTAATTTCCCCCAGAATTAAATGCATCTCCGCATTAATATTTTATTTCCGTCTAATGTAGCATAAATCTGCATGAGATTACCTATTTTATTCGCAACTTCTACATGGGTAGTTATAGAAAATGCTCTTGTCCATTTAAACGGAGAGGTATTTACTTTCTCTCAGAAATAAATGCATCTCCGCATAAATATTTTATTTCCATCTACATTAGCTTAAGTCTGCATGAGATTTCCAGTAATTTTCAGTAATTTCTCCATCAGTGCTTATAGGATATCCTCTTTTGAAATTTCCAAATAAATGGAGAGTCATTTACTTTCAACCAGAAATAAATGCATCTCCGCATAAATGATTTATTCTTATCTACTTTAGAATACATCTGCATGAAATTTCCAATTTTAAAAAGCAATTTTTCCATGAGTACTTACAGAAAATCCTCTTTTCCAATTAAACGGAGAGGATTTGACTTTCCCCAGAAATAAATGCATATCCGCATGAATATTTTATTTCCATCTACTTTAGTATCAGCCTGCATGTGTTTTGAAATTTCTTTCAGCAACTTCTCCATCAGTACTTATAGAAAATACTCTTTTCAAATTAAAATGAGAGGATTTACTTTCTTCCAGAAATAAATGCATCTCCGCATAAATATTTCACTTCTATATACTTCGACATAAATCTGCATGAGATTTCAAATTTTATTCAGCAATTTCTCCATTAATGCATATAGAAAATTCTCTTTAAAATTAAACGGTGAGCCATTTACTTTCGTCCAAAAATAAATGCATCTCTGCATAAATCTTTTATTTCCATCTACAATAGCTTAAATCAGCCTGAGATTTCCAATTTTGCCAGTAACTTCTCCATCAATGCTTAAAGAATATCCTCTTTTGTATTTCCCAAATAAACGGAGAGGCATTTACTTTATCCCAGAAATAAATGCTTCTCCGCATAAATATTTTATTTCCATCTACATTAGCTTCATTCTGCATGAGATTTCCAATTTTTGGAGTAACTTCTCCATCAATGTTTATAGAATATCCTCTTTTGTATTTTCAAAATAAACGAAGAGGCATTTACTTTCTCTCAGAAATAAATGCATCTCCGCATAAATATTTTATTTCCATCTACATTAATATCAGTCTGCATGTGTTTTGAAATTTCTTTCAGTAATTTATCCATCAGAAATTTAGAAAACCCTCTATTCCAATTAAACGAAGAGGCTTTTACTTTCGTCCTAAAATAAATGCACCTCCGTAAAAATATTTTATTTCCATCTACTTCACAATAAATCTGCATGTGTTTTGCAATTATTTTCAGTAACTTATCAATCGATACTTATAGTAAATACTCTTTTCCTATTAAACGGAGAGTATTTACTTTCGCGTACGGTATTTACTTTCGCGTAATAAATAAATGCATCTTCGTATTAATAATTTATTTCCTTCTGCTTTAACGTCAATCTGCATGAAATTTCAAAAATTTTTCCGAAACTTCTCCATCAATATTTACTGAAAATTCTCATTTCCATTTAAATGGAGAGGCAGTAACTTTCTCCCAGAAATAAATGCATCTCCGCATAAATATTTTATTTCCATCTAGAATGGTTTCAATCTTTATGAGATTTCCAATTATTGCAGTAACTTCTCCATCAATGCTTGTAGAATGTCCTCTTTTGTATTTCCCAAATAAATGGTGAGGCATTTACTTTCTCCGAAAAAAAAAATGTATCGCCGCATAAATATTTTATTTCTATTTACTTTAGTATCAATCTTGGTGTGCTTTCCAATTTCTTTCAGTAATTTCTCCATCAACATTTATAGAAAGTCCTTTTTTCCAATTAATCGGAGAGGAATTTACTTTCTGCTAGAAATAAATGCATCTCTGCATAAATGATTTGTTCTTATCTAGTTTAGCATACGTCTGCATGAAATTTCCAATTTTATTCAGCAATTTCTCCATGAGTACTTACAGAAAATCCTCTTTTCTAATTAAACGGAGATGCATTTACTTTATCTCAGATATAAATGTATCTCCGAATAAATAGTCTTTCCATCAATTTAGTTTCAATGTTCATGTGTTTTCTCATTTCTTTCAGTAATTTCTCCATCAATACTTATAGAATATCCTGTTTTGTATTTTCCAAATAAACGGAGAGGCATTTACTTTCCACCAGAAATAAATGCATATCTGCATGAATATTTTATTTCCATCTACTTTAGTATCATCCGGCATGTGTTTTGAAATTTCATTCAGCAACTTCTCCATCAGTACTTATAGAAAATACTCATTTCAATTTAAACGGAGAGGCATTTACTTTCTTCCAGAAATAAATGCATCTCCGCATAAATATTTTATTTCTATTTACTTTAGTATCAATCTTCATGTCATTTCTATTTTCTTTCAGTAAATTCTCCATCATTACTTATGGAAGATGCTCTTTTGTATTTTCCAAATAAACGGAAAGGCATTAACTTTCCCCCAGAATAAATGCTTCTCCGCATTAATATTTTATTTCCATATACTTTAGTATCAGTCTGAATGTGTTTTGCGATTTCTTTCAGCAATTTCCCATCAGTACTTTAGAAAACCTATTATACCAATTAAACGGAGAGGGATTTACTTTCGTCCAGAAATAAAAGCACCTCGGCATAAATATTTTATTTTCATCTACTTCACCATAAATCTGCATGTGTTTTGCAATTACTTTCAGTAACTTATCCATCAATACATATAGAAAATTCTCTTTTCCTATTAAACGGAGAGGCATTTAATTTTGCGTAGAAATAAATGCAACTTCGCAATAATAATTTATTTCCTTCTGCTTTAACATCAATCTGCATGAAATTTCTAAATTTTTTCCGTAACTTCTTCATCAATACATAGAGAAAATGCTATTTTCACTTAAATGGAGAGGCATTTACTCTCTATCAGAAATAAATGCATCTCCCTATAAATATTTTATTTACATCTACATTCGCTTCAGTCTGCATGAGATTTCCAATTTTTGCAGTAAGGTCTCCATCAATGCTTATAGTATATCCTCTTTTGTATTTTCCAAATAAACGGAGAGGCATTTACTTTCTCCCAGAAATAAATGCATCTCCGCATAAATATTTTATTTCTATCTGCAATAGCTTCAATCTGCATGAGATTTCCATGTTTTGCAGTAGCTTCTCCATCAATGCTTATAAAATATCCTCTTTTGTATTTCCCAAATAAACGGAGAGGCATTTACTTTCTCTCAGAAATAAATGCATCTCCGCATAAATATTTTATTTCCATCTACAATAGCTTCAGTTTGCATGAGATTTAAAATTTTTGCAGTAATTTCTCCGTCAATGCTTACAGAATGACCTGTTTTGTATTTCCCAAACAAACGGAGAAGCATTTATTTTATCCCAGAAATAAATGCATCTCAACATAAATATTTTATTTCTATTTACTTTAGTATCAATCTTCGTGTGTTTTCTAGCTCCTTTTAGTAACTTCTCCATCAGTACTTATAGAAAATCCTCTTTTCCAATTAAACGGAGATGCATTTACTTTCTCCCAGAAATAAATACATATCCCCATAAATGTTTTTTCCATCCATTTAGTATCAATCTTACTGTTATTTCTAAATTCTTAGAGTAACTTCTCCATCATTACTTATAGAATATTTTCTTTTCTATTTTCTAAATAAACGGAGAAGCGTTTATCATCGTCCAGAAATAAACGTATCTCCTCGTAAATACTTTTCCCATCTATTTTAGCATCTGTCTACATGAGATATCCAAATTTTTCCGAATCTTCTCCATCAAAACTTATAGGAAGTCCTCATTTCTATTTTCCAAATAAAGGGGAATTTATTTATTTTCGTTCAGAAATAAAATCATCTACGAATAAATATTTTACTTCCATCTACTTTAGCATCTATCTGCAGATATATCCAATTTTTCAGTAACTTCTCCATCAATACTTATAGAAAATGTTTTGTATTTTCCCAATAAACAGAGAGGCATTTACTTCCTCACAGAAATAAATGCATCTCTGCATACATATTTTATTTTCATCTACTTATGTAACAATCTGCATGTGAATTGCAATTTCTTTCAGTAACTACTCTATCAAAATTTATAGAAATTCCTCTTTTAAGATTAAAATCATTTAATTTTGTCAGAAAAATGCATCTCTGCATAAATATTTTATTTCCATCTACTTTAGTATCAGTCTGCATGTCATTTCCAATTTTTTTCAGTAATTTCTCCATCAACATTTATAGAAAGTCCTCTTTTCCAATTAAACGGAGAGGCATTTACTTTCTACCAGAAATAAATGCATCTCCGCATAAATATATTATTTCTATCTATTTCACCATAAATCTGCATGAGATTTCCAACTTTATTCAGCAATATCTCCATCAATGCATATAGAAAATTCTCTTTAAAATTAAACGGTGAGCCATTTACTTTCGTCCAAAAATAAATACATCTCCGCATAATTGTTTTATTTCCATCCACTGTAGCATAAATCTGCATTATATTACCAATTTTAATCGGCAACTTCTCTATCTGTACTTATAAAAAATCCTCTTTTCCAAATAAACGGAGAGGTATTTACTTTCGCATAAAAAAAAATGCATCTGCGCATTAAAAATTTATTCCTTCTGCTTTAACATCAATCTGCATGAAATTTCAAAATTTATTCCGTATTTTTTCCACTAATACTTATAGAAAATCATCTTTTTCTATTAAACGGATAGGCATTTGTATTTTCAAAATAAACTGATATTTATTTTCTTTCGTCCAGAAATAAATGCAGCTATGAATAAATATTTTACTTCCATCTACTTTAGAATCCGTCTGCATAAGGTATCCAATTTCTTTCAGTAATTTCTCCGTCAACACTTATAGAAAGTCCACTTTGCCAATTAAACGGAGAGGCATTTACTTTGTACCAGAAATAAATGCATCTCCGCATAAATGATTTATTCTTATTTACTTTAGCATAAATATGCATGAGCTTTCCAATTTTATTGAGCAACTTTTCCGGGAGTACTTACAGAAAATCCTCTTTTTCAAGTAAACGGAGATGCATTTACATTCTCCCAGAAAAACATAAATCTCCGCATAAATAGTCTTTCAATCTATTTAGTATCAGTCTTCATGTGATTCATATTTTCTTTCAGTAACTTCTCCAACAATACTTATGGAATATCCTCTTTTGTATTTTCCAAATGAACGGAGTGGCATTTAATTTCCCCCAGAAATAAATGCTTCTCTGCATGAATATTTTATTTCCGTGTAATATAGCTTAAATCTGCATGAGATTACCAATTTTATTCGGCAACTACTACATGGGTAGTAATAGAAAATTCTCTTTTCCAATTAAACGGACAGGTATTTACTTTCTCCAAGAAATAAAGGCATCTCCACATAAATATTTTATTTCCATCTACATTAGCTTCAGTCTGACAGAGATTTCCAATTTTTGCTGTAACTTCTCAATCAATGCTTATAGAATATCGTCTATTGTATTTTAAAAATAAACGGAGAGGCATTTACTTTCTCCCAGAAATAAATGCATCTCCGCATAAATAATTTATTTCCATCTACAATAGCTTCAGTTTGCATGAGATTTCCTATTTTGCAGTAACTTTTCCATCAATGCTTATAGAATATCCTCTTTATTATTTCCATATAAATGGAGAGGCATTTACTTTCTCCCAGAAATAAATTCATCTGCGCAGAAATATTTTATTTCTATTTACTTTAGTATCAATCTTCTTGTCATTTCTCATTTCTTTCAGTAAATTCTCCATCATTACTTATGAAAGATCCTCTTTTGTATTTTCCAAATAAACGGAAATGCATTTACTCTCGTCCAGAAATAATTGCATCTCCGCATAAATATTTTATTTCAATCTACTCCATCATAAATCTGCATGTGTTTTGCAATTACTTTCAGTAACTTATCCATCAATACTTATAGAAAATCTTCTTTTCCTATTAAACGGATAGGCATTTACTTTCGCGTAGAAATAAATGCATCTTCGCATTAATAATTTATTTCCTTCTTCCATGACATACATCTGCACGAAATTTCCAAATTTTTTCCGTAACTTCTCCATCAGTACTTGTAGAAAAATCTCTTTTCCAATTAAACGGAGATGTATTTACTTTCTCCCAGAAATAAATGCACCTCCGCATAAATATTTTATTTCCATCTACAATAGCTTCAATCTGCATTAGATTTCCAATTTTTGCAGTAATTTCTCCATCAATGCTTATAGAATATCCTCTTTTGTATTTTACAAATAAACGGGGAGGCATTTACTTTCTCTCAGAAATAAATGCATCTCCGCATAAATATTTTATTTCCATATACTTCAATATCAGTCTGCATGTGTTTTCAAATTTCTTTCAGTAATTTATCCATCAGAAATTTAGAAAACCCTCTATTCCAATTAAACGAAGAGGCTTTTACTTTCGTCCTGAAATAAATGCACCTCCGTAAAAATATTTTATTTCCATCTACTTCACAATAAATCTGCATGTGTTTTGCAATTATTTTCAGTAACTTATCAATCAATACTTTTAGAAAATACTCTTTTCCTATTAAACGGAGAGTGTTTACTTTCGCGTACGGTATTTACTTTCGCGTAATAAATAAATGCATCTTTGTATTAATAATTTATTTCCTTCTGCTTTAACGTCAATCTGCATGAAATTTCAAAAATTTTTCCGAAATTTCTCCATCAATGCTTACAGAAAATGCTCTTTTCCATTTAAATGGAGAGGCAGTAACTTTCTCCCTGAAATAAATGCATCTCCGCATAAATATTTTATTTCCATCTACAATGGCTTCAATCTTTATGAGATTTCCAATTATTGCAGTAACTTCTCCATCAATGCTTATAGAATGTCCTCTTTTGTATTTCCCAAATAATTGGTGAGGCATTTACTTTCTCCGAAATAAATGTATCGCCGCATAAATATTTTATTTCTATTTACTTTAGTATCAATCTTGGTGTGCTTTCCAATTTCTTTCAGTAATTTCTCCATCAACATTTATAGAAAGTCCTCTTTTCCAATTAAACGGAGAGGAATTTACTTTCTGCCAGAAATAAAGGCATCTCTGCATAAATGATTTGTTCTTATCTACTTTAGCATACGTCTGCATGAAATTTCCAATTTGATTCAGCAATTTTTCCATGAGTAGTTACAGAAAATCCTCTTTTTCAATTAAACGGAGATGCATTTACTTTATCTCCGAAATAAATGTATCTCCGAATAAATATTCTTTCCATCAATTTAGTTTCAATGTTCATGTGTTTTCTCATTTCTTTCAGTAATTTCTCCATCAATACTTATAGAATATCCTGTTTTGTATTTTCCAAATAAACGGAGAGGCATTTACTTTCCACCAGAAATAAATGCATATGTGCATGAATATTTTATTTCCATCTACTTTAGTATCATCCTGCATGTGTTTTGAAATTTCATTCAGCAACTTCTCCATCAGTACTTATAAAAAATACTCATTTCAATTTAAACGGAGAGGCATTTACTTTCTTCCAGAAATAAATGCATCTCCGTATAAATATTTTATTTCTATTTACTTTAGTATCAATCTTCATGTCATTTCTATTTTCTTTCAGTAAATTCTCCATCATTACTTATGGAAGATGCTCTTTTCTATTTTCCAAGTAAACGGAAAGGCATTAACTTTGACCCAGAATAAATGCTTCTCCGCATTAATATTTTATTTCCATATACTTTAGTATCAGTCTGAATGTGTTTTGCGATTTCTTTCAGTAATTTCCCATCAGTACTTTAGAAAACCTACTATTCCAATTAAACGGAGAGGGATTTACTTTCGTCCAGAAATAAAAGCGCCTCGGCATGAATATTTTATTTTCATCTACTTCACCTTAAATCTGGATGTGTTTTGGAATTACTTTCAGTAACTTATCCATCAATACATATAGAAAATTCTCTTTTCCTACTATTAAACGGAGAGGCATTTAATTTTGCGTAGAAATAAATGCAACTTCGCAATAATAATTTATTTCCTTTTGCTGTAACATCAATCTGCATGAAATTTCTAAATTTTTTCCGTAACTTCTTCATCAATTCATAGAGAAAATGCTATTTTCACTTAAATGGAGAGGCATTTACTCTCTATCAGAAATAAATGCATCTCCCTATAAATATTTTATGTCGATCTACATTCGCTTCAGTCTGCTTGAGATTTCCAGTTTTTTCAGTAACTTCTCCATCAATGCTTGTAGAATATCCTCTTTTGTATTTCCCAAATAAACGGAGAGTAATTTACTGTCTCCCAGAAATAAATGTTCTCTGCATAAATATTTTATTTCCATCTACAACATCTTCCGTCTGCATGAGATTTCCAATTTTTGCAGTAAGGTCTCCATCAATGCTTATAGTATATCCTCTTTTGTATTTTCCAAATAAACGGAGAGGCATTTACTTTCTCCCAAGAATAAATGCATCTCCGCATAAATATTTTATTTCTATCTGCAATAGCTGCAATCTGCATGAGATTTCCATTTTTTGCAGTAGCTTCTCCATCAATGCTTATAAAATATCCTCTTTTGTATTTCCCAAATAAACGGAGAGGCATTTACTTTCTCTCAGATATAAATGCATCTCCGCATAAATATTTTATTTCCATCTACAATAGCTTCAGTTTGCATGAGATTTAAAATTTTTGCAGTAATTTCTCCGTCAATGCTTACAAAATGTCCTGTTTTGTATTTCCCAAACAAACGGAGAAGCATTTATTTTATCTCAGAAATAAATGCATCTCCACATAAATATTTTATTTCTATTTACTTTAGTATCAATCTTCATGCGTTTCTAAGTTCTTTCAGTATATTCTCAATCACTACTTATGGAAGATCCTCTTCTTATTTTCCAAATAAACGCAAAGGCATTTACTTTCCCCCAGAAATAAATGCATCTCCGCATTATTATTTTATTTCCATGTACTTTAGTATAAGTCTGAATGTGTTTTCTAGCTCCTTTTAGTAACTTCTCCATCAGTACTTATAGAAAATCCTCTTTTCCAATTAAACGGAGATGCATTTACTTTCTCCCAGAAATAAATACATATCCGCATAAATGTTTTTTCCATCCATTTATTATCAATCTTATTGTTATTTCTAAATTCTTAGAGTAAATTCTCCATCATTACTTATAGAATATTTTCTTTTCTATTTTCTAAATAAACGGAGAGGCGTTTATCATCGTCCAGAAATAAACGTATCTCCTCATAAATACTTTTTCCATCTATTTTAGCATCTGTCTACATGGGATATCCAAATTTTTCCGTATCTTCTCCATCAAAACTTATAGGAAGTCCTCATTTCTATTTTCCAAATAAAGGGGAATTTATTTATTTTCGTTCAGAAATAAAATCATCTACGAATAAATATTTTACTTCCATCTACTTTAGCATCTATCTGCAGATATATCCAATTTTTCAGTAACTTCTCCATCAATACCTATAGAAAATATTTTGTATTTTCCGAATAAACGGAGAGGCATTTACTTCCTCACAGAAATAAATGCATCTCTGCATACATATTTTATTTTCATCTACTTATGTAACAATCTGTATGTGAATTACAATTTCTTTCAGTAACTACTCTATCAAAACTTATAGAAATTCCCCTTTTAAGATAAAAGGCATTTAATTTTGCCAGAAAAAATGCATCTCTGCATAAATATTTTATTTCCATCTACTTTAGTATCAGTCTGCATGTCATTTCCAATTTTGTTCAGTAATTTCTCCATCAATATTTATAGAAAGTCCTCTTTTCCAATTAAACGGAGAGGCATTTACATTCTACCAGAAATAAATGCATCTCCGCATAAATATATTATTTCTATCTATTTCACAATAAATCTGCATGAGATTTCCAACTTTATTCAGCAACATCTCCATCAATGCATATAGGAAATTCTCTTTAAAATTAAACGGTGAGCCATTTACTTTCGTCCAAAAATAAATACATCTCCGCATAATTCTTTTATTTCCATCCACTCTAGCATAAATCTGCATTATATTACCAATTTTAATCGGCAACTTCTCTATCTGTACTTATAAAAAATCCTCTTTTCCAAATAAACGGAGAGGTATTTACTTTCGCATAAAAAAATGCATCTGCGCATTAAAAATTTATTCCTTCTGCTTTAACATCAATCTGCATGAAATTTCAAAATTTATTCCGTATTTTTTCCAATAATACTTATAGAAAATCCTCTTTTTCTATTAAACGGATAGGCATTTGTATTTTCAAAATAAACTGATATTTCTTTTCTTTTGTCCAGAAATAAATGCATCTATGAATAAATATTTTACTTCCATCTACTTTAGAATCCGTCTGCATAAGGTATCCAATTTCTTTCAGTAATTTCTCCGTCAACACTTATAGAATGTCCACTTTTCCAATTAAACGGAGAGGCATTTACTTTGTACCAGAAATAAATGCATCTCTTCATAAATGATTTATTCTTATTTACTTTAGCATAAATATGCATGAGCTTTCCAATTTTATTGAGCAACTTTTCCGGGAGTACTTACAGAAAATCCTCTTTTTCAAGTAAACGGAGATGCATTTACATTCTCCCAGAAAAACATAAATCTCCGCATAAATAGTCTTTCAATCTATTTAGTATCAGTCTTCATGTGATTCATATTTTCTTTCAGTAACTTCTCCATCAATACTCATGGAATATCTTCTTTTGTATTTTCCAAATGAACGGAGTGGCACTTAATTTCCCCCAGAAATAAATGCTTTTCCGCATGAATATTTTATTTCCGTGTAATGTAGCTTAAATCTGCATGAGATTACCCATTTTATTCGGCAACTACTACATGGGTAGTAATAGACAATTCTCTTTTCCAATTAAACGGACAAGTATTTACTTTCTCCCAGAAATAAACGCATCTCCACATAAATATTTTATTTCCATCTACATTAGCTTCAGTCTGTCAGAGATTTCCAATTTTTGCTGTAACTTCTCAATCAATGCTTATAGAATATCGTCTATTGTATTTTAAAAATAAATGGAGAGGCATTTACTTTCTCCCAGAAATAAATGCATCACCGCATAAATAATTTATTTCCATCTACAATAGCTTCAGTCTGCATGAGATTTCCTATTTTTGCAGTAACTTTTCCATCAATGCTTATAGAATATCCTCTTTATTATTTCCCATATAAACGGAGAGGCATTTACTTTCTCCCTGAAATAAATGCATCTGCGCAGAAATATTTTATTTCTATTTACTTTAGTATCAATCTTCCTGTCATTTCTTATTTCTTTCAGTAAATTCTATATCATTACTTATGAAAGATCCTCTTTTGTATTTTCCAAATAAACGGAAATGCATTTACTCTCGTCCTGAAATAATTGCATCTCCGCATAAATATTTTATTTCAATCTACTTCATCATAAATCTGCATGTGTTTTGCAATTACTTTCAGTAACGTATCCATCAATACTTATAGAAAATCCTTTTTTCCTATTAAACGGATAGGCATTTACTTTCGCGTAGAAATAAATGCATCTTCGCATTATTAATTTATTTCCTTCTTCCTTGACATACATCTGCAAGAAATTTCCAAATATCTTCCGTAACTTCTGCATCAGTACTTGTAGAAAAATCTCTTTTCCAATTAAACGGAGATGTATTTACTTTCTCCCAGAAGTAAATGCACCTCCACATAAATATTTTATTTCCATCTACATTAGCTTCAGTCTGCATGAGATTTCCAGTTTTTTTTTCAGAAATTTCTCCTTCAGTGCTTATAGAATATCCTCTGTTGTATTTTCAAAATAAACGGTGAGGTATTTACTTTCTCACAGAAATAAATGAATCTCCGCATAAATATTTTATTTCCATCTACAATAGCTTCAATCTACATGAGATTTCCAATTTTTGCAGTAACTTCTCCATCAATGCTTATAGAATATCCTCTTTTGTATTTTACAAATAAACGGGGAGTCATTTACTTTCTTTCAAATAAATGCATCTCCGCATAAATATTTTTTTCGGTATACTTTAATATCAGTCTGCATGTGTTTAGCAATTTCTTTCAGTAATTACTCCATCAGTATTTTAGAAAATCCTCTATTCAATTTAAACGGAGAGGCATTTACGTTCTCACAGAAATAAATGCATCTCCGCATAAATATTCTTTCCATCTATTTAGTTTCAATCTTCATGTGATTTCTCATTTCTTTCAGTAATTTCTCTATGAAAACTTATAGAATATCCTTTTTTTTAATTTTCCAAATAAACGGAGAGGCATTTACTTTCCCCCAGAAATAAATGCATATCCGCATGAATATTTTATGTCCATCTACTTTAGTATCTGCCTGCATGTGTTTTGAAATTTCTTTCAGCAACTTCTCCATCAGTACTTATAGAAAATACTCTTTTCAATTTAAACGGAGAGGCATTTACTTTCTTCCAGAAATAAATACATCTCCGCATAAATATTTCATTTCTATCTACTTCACCATAAATCTGCATGAGATTTCAAATTTTTTTTCAGCAATTTCTCCATTAATGCATATAAAAAATTCTCTTTAATATTAAACGGTGAGTCATTTATTTTCGTCCAAAAATAGATGCATCTCCGCATAAATCTTTTATTTCCATTTACAATAGCTTCAGTCTGCGTGAGATTTACAAATTTTGCAGTAACTTCTCCATCAATGCTTAAAGAATATCCTCTTTTGTATTTCGCAAATAAACGGAGAGGCATTTAATTTATCCAAGAAATAAATGCATCTCCGCATAAATATTTTATTTCTATTTACTTTAGTATCAATCTTCATATCATTTCTAATTTCTTTCAGTAAATTCTCCATCATTACTTATGGAAGATCCTCTTTTGTATTTTCCAAATGAAGGGAAAGGCATTAACTTTCCCCCAGAGATAAATGGTTCTCCGCATTATTATTTTATTTCCATATACTTTAGTATCAGTCTGCATTTGTTTTGCAATTTCTTTCAGTAATTACTCCATCAGTACTTTAGAAAACCCTCTATTCCAATTAAACGGAGAGGCATTTACTTTCGTCCAGAAATAAATGCACCTCCGCATAAATATTTTATTTCCATCTACATTAGCTTCAGTCTGCATGAGATTTCCAATCTTTTCAGGAATTTCTCCATCAATGCTTATAGAACATCCTCTTTTGTATTTCCCAAATAAACGTAGAGGCATTTACTTTCCCCCAGAAATAAATGCATCTCCGCAATAACATTTTATTTCCTTATACTTTATCATCAGTCTGCATGTGTTTTGCAATTTCTTTCATAAACTTCTCCATCAGTACTTATAGAAAATCCTCTGTTCAAAGCAAACGGAGAGGCATTTACTTTCGTCCAGAAATAAATGCATATCCGCATATATATTTTATTTCCATCTGCGTCACCATAAATCTGCTTGAGATTTCCAATTTTACTCAGAAACATCTCCATCAATGCATATAGAAAATTCTCTTTCCAAATAAACGGTGAGCCATTTACTTTCGTCTCGAAATATATGCATCTCCGCAAAAATCTTTTATTTCCATCCACTGTAGCATAAATCTGCATGAGATTACCAATTTTATTCGGCAACTTCTCTATCAGTACTTATAGAAAATCCTTTTTTCCAATTAAATGGAGAGGCATTTACTTTCCCGCAGAAAGAAATGCATCTCCGCATTAAGAAATTATTTCCTTCTGCTTTAACATCAATATGCATGAAATTTCAAAATTTATTGCGTAACTTCTACATCAATTTTTATAGAAAATGCTCTTTTCCTATTAAACGGAAAGGCATTTTTTTTGTCCAAAAATAAATGCATCTCCGAATAAATATTTTATTACCATCTACTTTAGTATCAGTCTGCATGTGTTTTCTAATTTCTTTTTGTAACTTCTCCGTCAATACTTATAGAAAATCCTCTTTTCCAATTAAACGGAGATACATATACTTTCTCCCAGAAATAAATGCATATCCGAATAAATGTTTTTTCCATCCATTTAGTAACAATCTTATTGTGATTTTTAATTTCTTAATGTAACTTTTCCATCATTTTTTATAGAATATTGTCTTTTCTAATTTCTAAATAAACGGAGAGGCGTTTACTATCGTGCAGAAATAAATGCATCTCCTCATAAATATTTTCCCCATCTATTTTAGCGTATGTCTACATGAGATATCCAAATTGTTCCGTATCTTCTCCATCAAAACGTAAAGAAAGTCCTCATTTCTATTTTCCAAATAAAGGGGAGTTTATTTATTTTCGTTCAGAAATAAAATTATCTACGAATAAATATTTTACTGCCATCTACTTTAGCATCTGTCTATATGATATGTACAAAGTTTCAGTAACTTCTCCATCAATATTTATAGAAAATGTTTTGTATTTTCCAAATAAACGGAGAGAAATTTACTTCCTCCCAGAAATAAATGCATCTCTGCATACATATTTTATTTTCATCTATTTAAGTAACAGTCTGCGTGTGAATAAAATTTCTTTCAGTAACTACTCTATCAAAACTTATAGAAATTCCTCTTTTAAGATTAAACGGAGAGGGATTTAATTTCGTCAGAGAAAATGCATCTCTGCATAAATATTTTATTTCCATCTACTTTAGTATCAGTGTGCATGTCATTTCCAATTTTTTTCAGTAATTTCTCAATCAACATTTATAGAAAGTCCTTTTTTCTAATCAAATGGAGAGACATTTACTTTCTACCAGAAATAAATGCATCTCCGCATAAATATTTTATTTCTATCTACTTCACCATAAATCTGCATGAGAATTCCAACTTTATGCAGAAATTTCTCCATCAATGCATATAGAAAATTCTCTTTAAAATTAAACGGTGAGCCATTTACTTTCGTCCAAAAAGAAATGCATCTCCATATAAATATTTTATTTCCATCCACTGTAGTCTAAATCTGGATTATATTACCAATTTTAATCGGCAACTTCTCTATCTGTACTAAAAAAAAAACTCTTTTCCAATTAAACGGAGAGGCATTTACTTTCGCATAGAAAAAAATGCATCTCCTCATTAAAAATTTATTCCTTCTGCTTTAACATCAATCTGCATGAAATTTCAAAATTTATTCCGTAACTTTTCCACCAATACTTATAGAAAATCCTCTTTTTCTATTAAACGGATAGGCAAAATAAACTGATATTTATTGTCTTCCATCCAGAAATAACTGCATCTATGAATACATATTTTACTTCCATCTGCTTTAGCATCCGTCTGCATAAGATCCAATTTCTTTCAAAAATTTCTTCCTTCAACACTTATAGAAAGTCCACTTTTCCAATTAAACGGAGAGGCCTTTAATTTGTACCAGATATAAATGCATGTCCACATAAATGATTTATTCTTATTTACTTTAGCATAAATATGCATCAGATTTCCAATTTTATTCAGCAACTTTTCCATGAGTACTTACAGAAAATCCTCTTTTCCAAGTAAACGGAGATGCATTTTCATTCTCTCAGAAAAACATAAATCTCCGCATAAATATTCTTTCAATCTATTTAGTATCCATCTTCATGTGATTCATAATTTCTTTCAGTAACTTCTCTATCAATACTTATAGAATATCCTCTTTTGTATTTTCCAAATGAACGGAGTGCAATTTAATTTCCCCCAGAAATAAATGCATCTGCGCATGAATATTTTATTTCCGTTTAATGTAGCTTAAATCTACATGAGATTACCAATTTTTATTCGGCAACTGCTACATGGGTAGTTATAGAAAATCCTCTTTTCCAATTAAACGGAGAAGTATTTCCTTTCTCCCAGAAATAAACGCATATCCACATAAATATTTTATTTCCATCTACATTAGCTTCAGTTTGCATGAGATTTCCAGTTTTTACAGTAATTTCTCCACCAATGCTTATAGAATATCCTCTTTTGTATTTTCAAAATAAACGGAGAGGCATTTACTTTCTCCCAGAAATAAATGAATCTCCGCATAAATATTTTATTTCCATCTACAATACCTTCAGTCTGTCAGAGATTTCCAATTTTTGCTGTAACTTCTCCATCAATGCTTATTGAATATCGTCTATTGTATTTTCAATATAAACGGAGAGGCATTTACTTTCTCCCAGAAATAAATGCATCTCCGCATAAACAATTTATTTCCATTTACAATAGCTTCAGTCTGCATGAGATTTCCAATTTTTGCGGTAACTTCTCCATCAATGCTTATGGAATTATCCTGTTTTGTATTTTCCAAATAAACGGAGAGGCATTTACTTTCTCCCAGAAATAAATGCATCTCCGCATAAATATTTTATTTCTATTTACTTTAGTATCAATCTTCCTGTCATTTCTAATTTCTTTCAGTAAATTCTCCATCATTACTTATGAAAGATCATCTTTTGTATTTTCCAAATAAACGGAAAGGCATTTACACTCGTCCAGAAATAATTGCATCTCCGCATAAATATTTTATTTCAATCTACTTCATCATAAATCTGCATGTGTTTTGCAATTACTTTCAGTAACTTATCCATCAGTACTTATAGGAAATCCTCTTTTCCCATTAAACGGAGAGGCATTTACTTTCGCGTATAAATAAATGCATCTTCGCATTAATAATTTATTTCCTTCTTCTTTGACATCAATTTGTATGAAATTTCCAAATGTTTTCCGTAATCCTCTTTTCCAATTAAACGGAGAGGTTCTTATTTTCTCCCGGAAATAAATGCATCTCCGCATAAATATTTTATTTCCATCTACATTAGCTTCAGTCTGCATGAGATTTCCAGTTTTTTCAGTAATTTCTCCATCAATGCTTGTAGATTATCATCTGTTGTATTTTCCAAATAAAGGAAGAGGCATTTACTTTCTCCCAGAAATAAATGCATCTCCGCATAAATATTTTATTTCCAGCTACAATAGCTTCAATCTTTATGAGATTTCCCATTTTTGCAGTAACTTCTCCATCAATGCTTCTAGAATTTCCTCTTTTGCATTTCCCAAATAAACGGAGAGGCATTTACTTTCTCCGAAATAAATGCATCTCCGCATAAATATTTTATTTCTATTTACTTTAGAATCAATCTTAATGTGATTTCCAATTTCTTTTAGTGATTTCTCCATCAACATTTATAGAAAGCCCTCTTTTGCAATTAAACGGAGCGGCATTTACTTTCGGCCAGAAATAAATGCATCTCCACATAAATGATTTATTCTTATCTACTTTAGCATACATATGCTTGAAATTTCCAATTTTATTCAGACTCTTTTCCATGAGTAATTACCTAAAATCTTCTTTTCCAATTAAACGGAGATGCATTTACTTTCTCCCAGAAATAAATGCAACTCCACATAAATATACTTTCCATCTATTTAGTTTCAATCTTCATGTGATTTCTCATTTCTTTCAGTAATTTTCCACCAATACTTATAGAATATCCTCTTTTGTATTTTCCAAATAAAAGGAGAGGCATTTACTTTCCCCCAGAAATAAATGTATCTCCGCATGAATAATTTATTTCCATCTACTTTAGTATCAGTCTGCATGTGTTATACAATTTCTTTCAGTAACTTCTCGATCAGTACTTTAGTAAACCCTCTTTTCCAATTAAACGGAGAAGCATTTACATTCGTCCAGAAATAAAAGCACCTCCGCATAAATATTTTATTTTCATCTACTTCACCATAAATCTGCATGAGATTTCCAAATTTTATTCAGCAACATCTCAAACAATACTTATAGAAAATTCTTTTTCCAGTTAAACGGAGATGCAATTACTTTCGTCCAGAAATAAATGCATCTCCGCGTAAATATTTTATTTTCATCCACTGTAGCATAAATCTTTTTAAGATTACCAAATTTATTCAGCAACTTCACTATCAGTACTTATAGAAAATCCTCTTTTCCAATTAATTGGGGAGGCATTTACTTTCGCACACAAATAAATGCATTTCCGCACAATTATTTTATTTCCTTCTGCTTGAATATCAATCTGCATGAAATTTCAAAAATTTTCCCGTGACATCTCCATCAGTACATATAGAAAATGCTCTTTTCCACTTAAATGGAGAGGCATTTACTTTCTCCTAGAAATAAATGCATCTCAAATATTTTATTTCCATCTACATTGGCTGTTGTCTGCATGAGATTTCCAATTTTTTTATAACTTCTCCATCAATGCTTATAGAATATCCTCTTTTGTATTTCCCAAATAAACGGAGAGGCATTTACTTTCTTCCAGAAATAAATTCATCTCCGTATAAATATTTTATTTCCATCTACAATAGCTTCAGTCTGCATGAGATTTCCAATTTTTGCAGTAAGTTCTTCATGAATGCCTATAGAATATCCTCTTTTGTATTTCCCAAATAAACGGAGAGGCATTTACATTGTTCCAGAAATAATTGCATCTCCGCATAAATATGCATGATATTTCAAATTTATTCTGCAACTTTTTCATGAGTACTTACAAAAAATCTGCTTTTCGAATTAAACGGAGATGCATTTACTTTCTTTCAGAAATACATGCATCTCCGCATAAATATTCTTTCCATCTATTTAGTATCAATCTTCATATGATTTATAATTTCTTTCAGTAACTTCTCCATCAATACTTATAGAATATCGTCTTTTGTATTTTCCAAATGAACGGAGTGGCATTTAATTTCCCTTACAAATAAATGCATCTCCGCATGAATATTTTATTTCCATCTAATGTAGCATAAATCTGCATGAGATTACCAATCTTATTCGGCAACTTCTCTATGGGTAGTTATAGAAAATCCTCTTTTCCACTTAAATGGAGAGGAATTTACTTTCTTCCAGAAATAAATGCATCTCCCTATAAATATTTTATTTCCATCTATATTAACTTCAGTCTGCATGAGATTTCCAATTTCTTTCCGTAATTTCTCCATCAACATTTATAGAAAATTCTCTTTCCAGTTAAACGGAGAGGCAATTACTTTCGTCCAAAAATAAATGCATCTCCGCGTAAATATTTTATTTCCATCCACTGTAGAATAAATCTTTTTGAGATGACTAAATTTATTCGGCAACTTCACAATCAGTACTTATGGAAAATCCTCTTTTCAATTTAATCGGGGAGGCATTTACTTTCGCACACAAATAGATGCATTTCCATACATTTATTTTATTTCCTTTTGCTTGAATATCAATCTGCATGAAATTTCAAAATTTTTTCTGTAACTTCTCCATCAATACTTATAGAAAGTGCTCTTTTCAACTTAAATGGAGAGGCATTTACTTTCACCTAGCAATAAATGCGTCTTCGTATTTATAATTTATTTCCTTCTGCTTTAACATCAATCTGCGTGAAATTTCAAAATTTTTTCCGTGACATCTTCATCAGTACATATAGAAAATGCTCTTTTCCACTTAACTGGAGAAGCATTTACTTTCTCCTAGAAATAAATGCATCTCCCTATAAATATTCTATTTCCATCTACATTAGCTTCAGTCTGTATGAGATTTCCATTTTTTTCAGTAATTTCTCCATCATTGCTTATAGGATATCCTCTTTTGTATTTCCCAAATAAACGGAGAGGTATTTACTTTATTCCAGAAATAATTGCATCTCCGCATAAATAGGCATGAGATTTCCAATTTTATTCAGCAACTTTTCCATGAGTACTTACAAAAAATCCGCTTTTCGAATTAAACGGAGATGCATTTACTTTCTTTCAGAAATACATGCATCTCCGCATAAATATTCTTTCCATCTATTTAGTATCAATCTTCATGTGATTTATAATTTCTTTCAGTAACTTCTCCATCAATACTTATAGAATATCCTCTTTTGTATTTTCCAAATGAACGGAGTGGCATTTAATTTCCCCTACAAATAAATGCATCTCCCTATGAATTATATATTTTACCATCTAATGTAACATAAATCTGCATGAGTTTACCAATCTTATTCGACAACTTCTCTATGGGTAGTTATAGAAAATCCTCTTTTCCACTTAAATGGAGAGGCATTTACTTTCTTCCAGAAATAAATGCATCTCCCGATAAATATTTTATTTCCATCTATATTAACTTCAGTCTGCATGAGATTTCCAATTTCTTTCAATAATTTCTCCAAAAACATTTATAGAAAGTCCTCTTTTCCAATAAACGGAGAGGCATTTTCTTTTTACCAGTAATAAATGCATCTCCGCATAAACGATTCATTCTTATCTACTTTAGTATAAATCTGCATGAAATTTCCAATTTTATTCAGCAACTTTTGCATAAGAACTTACAGAAAATCCTCTTTTCGAATTAAACACAGATACATTTACTTTCTCCCAGAAATACATGCATCTCCGCATAAATATTCTTTCCATCTATTTAGTATCAATCTTCATGTGATTTATAATTTCTTTCAGTAACTTCTCCATCAATACTTATAGAATATCCTCTTTTGTATTTACCAAATAAACGGAGAGACAATTATTTTTCCCAGAAATAAATGCATCTCCGCATGAATATTTTTTCCCATCTATTTTAGTATCAGTCTGCATGTGTTTTGCAATTTCTTTCAGTAAATTCTGCATCAGTACTTTAATAATCCCTCTTTCCCAATTAATCGGAGAGACATTTACTTTATTCCAGAAATAAATGCATCTCCGCATAAATATTTTATTTCCATCTACTTCACCATAAATCTGCATGAGATTTCCAATTTTATTCAGCAACTTCTCCATCAATACTTATAGAAAATTATCTTTCCAATTAAACGGAGAGGCATTTATTTTCGTCCAGAAATAAATGCTTTTCCGCTTAAATATTTTATTTTCATCCACTGTAGCATAAATCTGCATGAGATTACCAAGTTTATTCGCAAATTCTCTTTCAGTACTTATAGAAAATCCTTTTTTGCAATTAATCGGGGAGGCATTTACTTTCGCACACAAATAAATGTATTTCCGCACAATTATTTTATTTCCTTCTGCTTGAATATCAATCTGCATGAAATTTCAAAATTTTTTCTGTAACTTCTCCATCAATACTTATAGAAAATGCTCTTTTCCACTTAAATGGAGAGGCGTTTACTTTCGCCTAGAAATAAATGCAACTTCGCATTAATAATTTATTTCCTTCTGCTTTAACATCAATCTGCATGGAATTTCAATTTTTTTCCCGTGACATCTCCATCAGTACATATAGAAAATGCTCTTTTCCACTTAAATTGAGAGGTATTTACTTTCTCCCAGAAATAAATTCATCTCCGCATAAATATTTTATTTCTATCTACAATAGCTTCAGTCTGCATGAGATTTCCAATTTTTGCAGTAAGTTCTTCATCAATGCCTATAGAGTATCCTCTTTTGTATTTCCCAAATAAACGGAGAGGCATTTACTTTCTCCCTGAAATAAATGCATCTCCACATAAATATTTTATTTCCATCTACATTAGCTTCAGTCAGTATGAGATTTCCAGTTTTTTCAGTAACTTTCCCATCAATGCTTATAGAAAATCCTCATTTGTATTTCCCAAATAAACGGAGAGGCATTTACTTTGTTCCAGAAATAATTGCATCTCCGCATAAATATGCATGAGATTTCCAATTTTATTTAGCAACTTTTCCATGAGTACATACAAAAAATCCGCTTTTCGAATTAAACGAAGATGCATTTACTTTCTTTCAGACATACATGCATCTCCGCATAAATATTCTTTCCATCTATTTAGTATCAATCTTCATGTGATTTATAATTTCTTTCAGTAACTTCTCTATCAATACTTATAGAATATCCTCTTTTGTATTTTCCAAATGAACGGAGTGGCATTTAATTTCACCCACAAATAAATGCATCTCCGCATGAATATTTTATTTCCATCTAATGTAGCATAAATCTGCATGAGATTACCAATCTTATTCAGCAACTTCTTAATGGGTAGTTATAGAAAATCCTCTTTTCCAATTAAACGGAGAGGTATTTGCTTTCTCCCAGAAATAAATGCATCTCTGCATAAATATTTTATATCCATCTACATTAGTTTCTGTCTGCATGAGGTTTCCAATTTTTGCAGTAACTTCTCCATCATTGCTTATAGAATATCCTCTTTTGTATTTTCAAAATAAACGGAGAGGCATTTACTTTCTCCCAGAAATAAATGCATGTCCGCATAAATATTTTATTTCTATTTACCTTAGTATCAATTTCATGTAATATCTAATTTCTTTCAGTAAATTCTCCATCATTACTTATAGAAGATCCTGTTTTGTATTTTCCAAATAAACGAAAAGGCATTTACTTTCCCTCAGGAATAAATGCATCTCCGCATTAATATTTCATTTCCATGTACTTTAGTATCAGTCTGCATGCGTTTTGCAATTTCTTTCAGTAATTTCTCCATCAGTACTTCAGAAAACCCTCTATTCCAATTAAACGGAGAGGCATTTACTTTTGCGTAGAAATAAATGCTATCTTCATTGCTTTATGCTTTAAATTTTTATTTCCTTCTGAATTAACATCAGTCTGTATAAAATGTCAAATTTTTTTACGTAACTTCTCCATCGATACAGATAGAAAATGCTCTTTTCCACTTAAATGGAGAGACATTTACTTTCGTCCAGAAATAAATGCATCTCCCTATAAATATTTATTTCCATCTATATTAACTTCAGTCTGCATGAGATTTCCAATTTCTTTCAGTAATTTGTCCATCAACATTTATAGAAAGTCCTCTTTTCCAATATTCGGAGAGGCATTTTCTTTGTACCAGAAATAAATGCATCTCCGGATTGTACGATTTGGCAATTCCGGATTATAGAAAAAATAACATTATAGTTATATTAACATATTTAAAATAGTGATACATAAGGCTAATTATATAAAAAACTAAGTATATAGCACCTAGAAATACCGAAGTAAGTCACAAATGAAATTGTATTAATATAATAATAATAATATGCGATTTCAAGATATTTTACTGCCGTCTTCTTATCCTTGAAGAAAGAAAAATAGCAAAATTATCATTCATTCTGAATTTTTACAACTTAAAATAAAAAATAAATCTATATTAATTACTGCGCACTCAGAAAGTTCTTACAATTTTAAAATTGAAAAAAAAAACAAACAAACAAGTAATAAATTTTATAATGTATTTTTATTTTCCTTAATCTTCTTCGTAAATTCCTTTATATACGAGTGAGGGGACCATCTATGATCTGTAATAGAATATAAAAATGATAAACTTACTGAAATGTCCGGCTTACAGAAATTTCCGAACTATTAGAGATGACCGGATTAAAGACGTTATACTGCATTATTATGGAGATTCTCTTATGCATCTTCAGACAATACGGAAGATTATGATAAAAAGGCTACTTCACTCATGCTACCAGCTCACTAATATTAATCCTATAAAAGAAATCTTTTAAAATATCTCGTTTGCATTTCAATATTTCTAAATGAGGTTTTTTTTCACCGTATAAGCTGAAGTCGATCTCTACAAAGTCCTTTTTTAACTTTTTCAATTTTAAGAACAAAAAATCTTTTTAAAACACCATCAAAAATTTTTAAATGTGCTAGACCTTTCGAAAGATCTGAGTCTTTCTTCGTCAGGCGCAAAGAAGACATGCTTCTACTATGAAAGCAGCAGCAAAACTCGACTAGCAGCAGAAGACTAGAACCACGTTTTCTTTGCGCCTGACGAAGAAAGACTCAGATCTTTCGAAAGGTCTAGCACATTTAAAATTTTTTGATGGTGTTTTAAGAAGATTTTTTATTCTTATTCATTCACACCAGTTTTAATTTATTTTCTTTTTCAATTTTGTTTGAAAGTTGTTTTTTATGAAGATACTTTCACATTCAAAACTAGGTTTAGAAAGTAAATGTATCTTCATAAAAAAAACCGTTTAACAAAATTGAAAAAGTAAAAAACGACCTATGTAGATATCAACCCCCAGCTATTCAGTGAAAAAGATAGTCCTTGAAATAATAATAAAAAAATAGCTCGTAATAAATCCATTGTCTTCGATTCAAACAAATAGAAAAAAAAAGACATACACCATTTCATTTGATCAACAACAATTTTTATTCTTTAATTCAAATATAATTGGAATTTAAAACAATTCAAATTTTGTTAAAAAAGAAGATCATATGTACAAACAATCTCAGAAATTTTTAAAAGAAAAAGAAATACAACATTCATAACACATTTTTAAAAGAATTCATACATCAAATAAGAACAAACTTCAGTTGTTAGGATTTGAAACTTTTTTTTTGAAGTACTGGTAAAATTGAAAAAAAAAAAAACATTTTTAACAGGAGAATACAGTTCAAACATTTCATAACAAAATTGGTGCTTTTATTTAACGTATAACTTTCTTTTGAAATTTAAAAACAAATTTTACAGTCTAGTAACAACTACAATGGAGAACAACACGGTGGAGGATTAAAAAAATCGATTATTCTTTCTTTACAAAATTTTACCTAGTTGACATTGAAGAATATTTTCCTAAAAGATTATGCTGAATTTTAAACAAATGACAGTGTGAGTGCATTTTCCATTGGTGTGCATGGCACAGAAAAACTGTAAGAAATTTTTTTTTTAAATATGTTTTCTTTGTAATTGCTTGTCACGATTTCGCCTGTTTCGATTTAAATGTTAGTCTTTAAAACAGATACATTTAATGGATTTCTGAAACCACTTTGAGACATAGATTTTCTGATGATTATAGACGAAGGCAGAATGGCAACAGACTGCCCTTAAAGCATTGAGCATCAAACACAAATATTTTTTTTAATCGATTGATATATAATCATTATATACACTCATGTCCAAAATTATCTTTACATGCATATAATCACGGATTTAACAGAAATGGTGAACTTCAATTTTATGAATTTCTGTGGGATTATGCATAACATCATAACACATGAATACGGAGGAAAAAAAATTAATATCACTGCTTATGATATAAAACTGTAGCATGAAACAAGAAAAATAACAAAAATAAAATTAGTAACTGTTTTGATATTTTTCCGTTATACAAACAACGTTGTTGCCAAGCATAATAATTAGCACAAAATGAAATGAAACACTAGAAAACAGGAATTCTGCTTTTTAAGAATTTAGTCTCACCCCCGATGAAAAAAAATATATATGTATATATAAATAGTAGAAAACATATTTCAATTTTAAAACTTACAGCACACGCTATTATTTTATTTAAAATGACGTCATTCGCACCCGGTTAAGTATTCCACATTTACGATCCACGCTTAAACATCTACTGTAAAGTAGACATAGGACGTCACTATCGCGAAATAATATACCAATGCAGCAAAAAGATGCCGTCATTAAAGAAACTCGACCAAAAAACGGCTGTCTAATGATTCATAGGCCTCTATTTGTTTGTAACATTAATAAAGATACTTAAAATTAAATATAGTTTATAATAGCTCTATTTTTTAACAGAAATCATTCTTTTACATTTTTTTCAAAATAGCACGTATTTTAATTACATTGTCTGTCAGTTGTTATGAAAAAATGGCAACAAAAATATATAATTACTATTTTACAACAAATTTTCCTTTACTTTCTACAGAAATGGAGTTCTTCCGTTGCCAATATTAAGCAAATGGCTCCAAAAACTGCAAAAAAATAACATTTCAAAAATAAATGGCGATGCAGATTTCAAACAAATTGCATTTAAAAGTACATTTTTTCCCAATACGATGGTATAAAAATTGAAAATGTGCGATGCTTAGAAGTTTAAAAAATTGCTATAGAGTATTTAATCGTACTGCGTTCTTTTACGGCTGGCTTCTGTAAGGTAACGTTATTTTTTGGAGAACACAAAATAAGCTGGGAGAAGGAAATAGCATAGCGTACCGGGTGCTAATAGGCTACAAGGAGAGTGCGGGAAAAAAGGAATAACTCAGAAAAAATGGAGCCTTGTTATTTTAATACGGAATGTGATCTCCTCTAACGTGAATACACATATCACAACATTTTTAATGCTGGCAATAACGTTGGTAACCACAGTTCGGGAAATTGAGTTTCATTCTTCCAACAATGCAGTCTTCAGTTCATTTCCGTCTCTAGGAAGAGGATGCAATTGCTTTCCCAAGATAATCCCATAAGTTCTCTATCGGGTTGAGATCAGGGGATTTTGCTGGCCACGGTATTCGCTCAATGGCTTCACATTCAAGATGGTCGTTAATGAAGTGTGCTGAATGCGGACGAGCATTATCGTCCATAAATAAAAAGTCAGATCCATAAGCACCTCTGAAAAGTCGGACATAAGGTTCTATGACCTCATCCCGATATCGCTGGCCGGTCACAGATCTGCTGTTGAAAATATGTAAAGGCGTACCTCCATCGATCATTATTCTGCCCCCTACCATCACACCCACACTGCTTAAACGGTCACGTTCAATCATCTTCGAAGGACAATTTCGTGTTTCTGACTCCCGCCAGATGTAAACACATTTGGAATCCGATGCTAAAGTAAATCTTGATTCATCAGTAAAAAGAACATGGCTCCATTGGCGGTCACTCCAGTTCTGATGCTCTTTGCATCAATTCATGCGATCCCTCTTCAGCTGTGCAGACAATGACACACATATCCTTGGCTTTCTGGCGTAAAGGCTTTTTCATTTACACAGTTTGCAGGTTTGCGACTGTTCCAGTGCTGGCTGCAAGGTCTGAACTTAACTGCCGAGCAGTAGACTGTCTGCTACGACGGGCAGTTACTGCCAAATATCGGTCTTGCGAAGCAGTTGTTTTTCGTTTACGACCTTGTCCAAGCCGCCTGACAACAGTGTCAAAGTTCTGAAATCTTTTCCATAAAGTACAGACTGTCTGCATCTAAATATTCACACATCTCGCTACTTCTGTAATTGCCAGGCCTACTTCTAAACGGCCGATAATTCGCTACTTCATAGATTCTCCCAAAGGATACTGCGAAGTCATAACAAATCGTTTTCAGTCCTTACACACTGAAATTAAACGCTATATTGGAGAAATTCCCTCGGATATTCACTTTGCGCACACGCGCTTCCTTCACAGTCACGTGACGTAACGCCCTCATTTCTATATCAGAAACCGTTTCATCATTTTTGATTGGATAATGCTAATTAGGCTTGTATTTCACACATTCCCAAACAGAATGGCTTACATCGATTGGATATTTCATGAAATATCTTATTTTCATTTATGTAAAAATAAATTTGGGCATGAGTGTATTTAACAACATTGTGAACTGCAATTTGTTTAAATAGTTTTTTTTAACTAATCAATGTCCTTTTTGTTAACCCTTTATGTCCCAAATTATGAAATCATGAAAATTTCATCTTCTAAAGCATTTTCTTGAATTCTTGAAACTACATTAGAAGATTTACACAATCATTTAATAAATTTTAGAAGGATTTTGCCAACTAAAATTAACTTTGAATTTATAGGGATTCTGTTGCTTATTTATAACTCCCCTCAAACCTCTTATTTCAAACTTTTTAATTTTTATTTTGCACAATTAGAAAATGTACAAATACAATAGAAAAATAAGAAATATTTCCGAACTGAAACTTTCCCCCCTAATATTTCAACTCCAGAAAGCTGAAAAGACGCAAAGGCAAAAGAAATCATCCTTCTAAAAATATTTTTGTTTTGTTCAACCCATAATGCTTTTGGAACAAGAGAATCAATAACTCATTCTAAACAGTAGTACTACTAATCGAAGTATTAAATGAATTTTATAAAAAGTTCTTTTAATGGTACTTTAAAGTACCGTCGGGGCATAAAGGGTTAAACTAACACTGACAAGACTTATATTGTATGATGTTTATAAAAAATAATGCTTAAAAGCCACCTTTTTGATATTGGTCACCCTGTTGTTCACCCTAATAATAATCATTCGACAGTGAGTTTCTCAATTTTTTTTTGCTTTTCTGCTGAAACAGTACTGCAACAGATTCTTGAACCCACAATAAACCCACTTTACAAAAACAACAAAAAAAAAAAGATAAATGCAAACCAACATATGCATTTCAACATTCGTTTAAACAACATTCATTTTTAAAAACCTGCAACATTATAAAAAAAAGAACAGCCTAAAACTTTTACAATACATTATGCACAGAAATAATCAAAAATAATAAAAAATCACATTTTGAGAGGATGAAGAATGAATAAGTTACAATTCCTTCCTGCAAATTCTACTTTTAGTTCATTAACACGTTCACTACGGCGCGGTACGTCTCATAGATGTCAAGTCTCCGGCTTTTTGCACACCACTGTTATTTTAGAGAAAAGGTTGTTCTTTTAAATCGCCCAATTATTCTAATTAAATAAAACAATATTTTCTGTATTAAAATACCGGTATCCAAAAAGCCGGAGACTTGGCATCTCTGACACGGTCGAGTGTGACCCACCACGCCGGCGTGAACGTGTTAAAGCATAAAAACAAACAGTCATCCCCCAACTTTTCATCACGGTATATGTACAGTCGTGGAAAAAAAGTAAACACCCCTTACTAACTCTGCAAAAAATTATCGTAGAAGAAAGTACCACACGATTGGCAATAAAGTCTACTTTTAAATTATGTACATAAAATTTGCTTACGGGGCCATCTACATATTAAAACAAACCATAACTTTGTATTTTTCAATAGCAGTATACAATTCTGACAACATAAATGAACTCTACACCCTTCAATTAGCCTAAAAACAAATTTTTATGCAATTCGTACTATAAGTTTCCGCGAAATTAATTGTTTTAAAACGAGCGTATTTTAGGGGCAGTATCCAAATTGAAGTTCAGTACTCGATTGTTAACCGAGAGAGCCCCCTTCTTGATCAAGGCATCTGAAGCACCACTCAAGCAGTCATTGAAGACTGCTAGATTACATGAGAGTATAAGAAATTTCAAAATATCTAGTCACTTCTATCATAGACGGCCCCTTAAACCATCATTTTGCCGTTTTTTAAACATAATTTGAAAACTACTTGGAAGAAAAATGTGATATTTTGGATTTCCATGAAGCAGGACTTAATAAATGTAAATCCATTAGAAAAATTGTAGGTTGCAATTGTTAATTTTTTCGAATATTAATTTCATAATTAATAATTCATATCCTAAAATTATAAAAATTGCAAATTCAACGTATTTATGTTTGGGTATTTTAGTATTATTGCTATAAAAAAAATTAGCACATTAGGAATATAATTTCAGGAGATATTAATAAAAATATGAAAATGTAATTTAACATTAGAAGCACTAAATTTTGAATGTTTATAATTCGAAAACTTATCATTCAAATTACATGAAATTGAGTGTATAGGCATAGTTTGAACTGAAGATTTGAAATATCTCATTAAAATTGGGTATTGTCATTGAAAAAAAATGAAGTTTGGGTTCGGTTTTATATGCAGACGGCCCCTTTTTTATATATATCATTTAAAAGTAGACTTTATTTCCAATAGTTTGGTACCAGTAACTTTCTTCTACGATAATTTGTTGAGGAGATAGTAGGGGTGTTTAATTTTTTTCCACGACTGTTCATCTGTTCATTACAATTTTGTAATAAATAGTTTTAAAAAAATGTTCAGCAAATTAACAACTATTTCATCCTTCATTTCCATTGACCCGCAGTGACACCTAATTGACCAACTGATCAAACTTTTTCTAACGTATGGGTCTGCTCGCAACCCAAAAGGATTACAAAATTTAACCAGAATCTTTAGAAGTACTTTTTTAGATCAAATTTGCATACACACACATACCAACATTTGCTTGTATTCTAACATAACAGCAGTGAAGAAGGAGCGTAGCTCGATCAAAATTAACTTTGATTTCAACTCAACAAAACAATACATTCGTGGCGGGTTAACAAATATATCGGTGCGAAATTTAGTGACATTATTTCATTTGACGCCAAGTACTCGTTTTGGCACTGGTAATCTTGAAATTCAATTGTCCTGCTAAATGTGGCAAAATTTTGCCACCTTTTCTAAAACTTAATAATTAAAGCACACATAAATTAACGTCTGAATTTATTTATTCATTAAAAATACATATATATATATATTAAGACAGACTTGAACACAATTAATACAATAACCCAAAAGAGGTGAAAATTAGCCGGAGGCAGGATTCAAATCTGGGTCCACAGCGTACCGTGTTGTTGCTTTAGCACTACGCTACACTGGCCGATATCCTAGCTCGGTAATTCCTCACTAATAAACTATGTTGGTGAGCGTGATTGGCCAACAACCTTACGGCACACGATGACAGGAAATACTATGAATAATTTAATATTCCATCGATCCACAGTATATATTAAAGCACACATAAATTAACATCTGAATTTATTTATTTATTAAAGGTACATATATATATAAACACAGACTTGAACATACATAATACCCAACCGGAGTTAAAAAAATTATCCGGGGCCATAATTTGAATCTGTGTCCACAGCATACCGTGCTGTCCAGAGGATACCGTGCTTTACCACTAAGCTACCAGGTCGATATTCTAGATTGCTAATGAACCTGGGTCCACAAATTACCGTACTGTTGCTTCATCACTAAGCTACCTTGACCGATATCCTAGCTTGGTAGACCCAGTTCGAATCCTACTACTGGCTAATTTTTCACTCCTGTAGGGTTATTGTATTAATTGTGTTCAAGTTTGTCGTAATATATATATATATATATATACCTTTAATAAATAAATAAATTAAGACGTTAATTTATGTGTGCATTAATGTATATTTTGGATCGATGGAATATTAAATTATTCATCGTATTCCTCGTCATCGTGTTCCGCGTGGTTGCCGGCCTATGACGTTCCACAACATGGTTCGTTAGTGAGAAATTACTCGGGCATAGGCCAGGATAGCTTAGTGGTAAAGCAACAGCACGGTATTCTGTGGACCCAGGTTCGAATCCGAGCCTCGGCCTAATTTTTAACTCTGTTGGGTAATTGAATTAATTGTGTTCAAGTCTGTGTTAATATATATATATGTGCGTGTGTGTGTACCTTTAACTTAATAACTGTTTGAACCTTTGTTGCCATTAAAACGTATTAACCCTAGGTGACCGTTAAATGACCCACTCATCCAATTTTCTCAACCATGCGATCAAATAATCCTTTGGAACATATTTCACTAACAAAGGGTTTTTCATCTGTATGAATCAAGACATATCTTCTTTCATGATGATTATGAGAAAATGTTTTGTGACATGTTACACAAACAAAGGGTTTCTCACAAGTGTGAGTCAAAAAATGTCATCTTAGACTTCTATTACAGAAAAATTCTTTAGAACATACTACACAAATAAAAAGGTTTTTTTCTTGTATGAGCCAAAAGATGTATTTTTAGACTACTAGTCTTAGAAAATGTTTTGGAACATACTTCACAAATAAAGGGTTTTTAACCTTTATGCGTCAAGAGATGTGTTCTTAGAGTACTATTTGTAGCAAATCTTTTGGAACATATTTCACAAACAAAAGGACTTCCTGTTGGAGTATGAGCAAAGAGATGCCTTCTTAATTTACTATTCTCTGAAAATCCTTTGGAATATACTTCACAAATAAAAGGTTTTTCTCCTGTATATGTCAAGAGATGGTGTCTTAGACTAATATTCTGAGAGAATCCTTTGGAACATATTTCACAGGCAAAAGGTTTTTCTCCTGTATGTGTCAAGAGATGGCGTCTTAAACTAATCTTCTGAGAGAATCCTTTGGAACATATTTCACAGGCAAAAGGTTTTTCTCCAGTATGAGTCAAGTAATGTTTTCTTAAAGTACTTTTATCAAAAAATCTTCTGAAACATCTTTCACAAACAAAAGCTTTTTCTGGTTTTTCACCTGTATGAGTTAAAACATGTTTTCTTAGATCATAATTGCGAGAAAATGCTTTGGAGCATGTTTCACAAACATAGGGTTTCTCTCCAGTGTGAATCAAGAGATGTCTTCTTAGATCACTATTCTTAGAAAATGTTTTGGAACATACTTCACAAACAAAGGTATTTTGTGTATGAATATTTCTTAGATGGGTTATTAGACTATAACTCTGAGAAAATCCTTTGAAACATATTTCACAAACAAAGGGTTTCTCTACAGTGTGAGTCAAAAGATGTCTTCTTAGATCACTGTTCGTAGAAAATGTTTCGGAACATATTTCACAAAGAAATGGTTTTTCTTCTTTATCAATAGAGGAATGTTTTTGTTCATTACCATTTTGAGGAACAAAGTGCTGTTCACAAGACGAAGAATTTTCTTCTGTCATCGATTTTCTTAAGTGAAAAAGCTTAGTTTTGGATGATAATAGAAACTTCTTTAAAATATCAGTATGAAGAGATTATTGTCATTTTCATCCAAGGAAATGCCATACTGAACTTCAGCAAAAAAGTTTCAATTATCTTTAAATCTAAAAACAGAAAAAAAAATAATAAACAAATCACTGTTTAATAAATTTCAATAGATTTTATCTGTCAATTAATTAGCCAATTTTACAATTTTCATTTATTATTTACGTACTTTACTGATTCAAAGCAAATCTCAATAACATATATCACTATTGTACACGAAATAACTTTATATCAATGAAAATATAAAACAGATAGTTACGAAATAAAATCATAAGATGAAATGCAATATTTCACCTTGATTCAATCTCAAAATACACATTATAAACTTTAAAAAGTTTACCGTTTTAATTAAAAGACGACGAAAATAATAAAATAGATGTTAACGGTTAAAAAGTATACATTTTTTTAAAAATTCCTTAGCACTATTAGCCGGCATTTCCCATCCGAAAATTATAAAAATCAATTAAGATTAATTAAGATAATCAGATTGATTATATGAATATTTTCTGATGATGACTGTCGGAAATACAGGCTAACAATTGCTAAGAAATATTTAATAATATGTATACTTTTTAACTTGCAACACCTATTTTATTATTTTCATGGCCTTTTAAGTAAAACGGTGAGCTTTTTAAAGTTCATATTGTGTATTTTGAGATAATTACTTTAAATTTTTAATATTAGCTTTTTGTTACATAATGCATTCAACAATAATATTGTTTTCTTGCACTTCTTATCAACAAAACAGGTAGACAACATTCTTTCTGTAATAAACACGTGTCATTTCAAACATACTTTATAGCTGGTTTCTCTAACAGTGGATTATATGCACCATATGACAGAAGAATAGGAATGCCAAATATTGGGGCATTCAATAATTTGGAATGAAATTTTTGTATAATTATTTAATGGTTTTAATAATTAGTTTGTATTTTCTTAAAAATAGATAACAGACTAAGAAAAGGATAACACGCTATTTTGATGTAAAGAAAAAATTACAAAAAAGAAAATTTTGCTTCGATCAAAAATGATAACGATATGAAGTCATTTTTCATTTCCCGTAGAAATATTTTACGATAACAAGTGCCACCAGACACCCCCTTTCCCCTAAAGTGATAATATTCTATATGCACAGTCCCATTGCACTAATGATATCGATAGTTGTTAAACGAAATAGGGCTACAAAATATGTAATATGATAAAAATACTGCTTGATTTCTCTTTTTTGGTACAAAGTCGTTTAAAAATGAATGAGCCGAGAACATTCTAACGAGCAACATGAAATGGAACATCATGTTGATCCTTCCTATTGAGATAGGTTGACACAGATCTTGCAATGGAAGGCAAAAGTCCTAAATAAATGTCTGACTATATTAAATATAAATACAAGTACTGATCAATTCAGTTTTAGTTATCAAATGATGCTATTAATTATCCAGTGAATTAAGAGAATGGACTTGTACTGACAGTTAAAAACAATCACCTATTTGAAAACACATTTACAACCCTTTTTCATGTGACGTGCATTACATGAAAAACTGATTGATGGCATTTCAGATCATCACGTCATAGACTGTGCAATTTCAGAATAATTATTATTTATTTGTTTTGAAAATGACTCGGATAGAGCTGAAAAATGTCAACAGTCAAATAAAACTATTTTACTGTTTTTAAAGTTTTAATGCTACACCTTTTTTGCAAATACAAATAATAAGTAGTTTGAATGTAATAATACATTCAAAATTATAATAAATGCTTACGGTATAGAAAAATATTAAAATAATTAAGTAAAATAACAAAAATTAAGAAAATTTAATAAAAGTTAAAATATTAAAAGTAGAGATCATGTAAATAATTAATAATGCATATTTACATATGCATAATAATGATGAGATACATTTTTCTTGAATTATTCTATTAAACTTTGCTTCATAAAACTACATTAATTGTTGTATTTTTCTGTAAAAATAAGAGTATTCAGCAACAGGTGCACAGTGAAATTTTAAAATGAGGAAATGCATATAAGTGGAAAACTTTTAAAAATGAACACAGCAGCAGTGGACTTGAAATTAATTAATGATGATCAAAAATTTACATATGAAAAATGAAAAATGTCAGTATAACTTTGCGAACTAAATTAAAATAACTGAAAGATATGATAAACGTAATACACACAAAAACTAACTGCCAGCAGTCTTCATAATATAGTAAAGCTACAACGGCGTAATTACATGGTGAAAAACAAAACAAACGCTGTTTTCAAGCAAGCGAGGATGGAGAAAGACACATCATGTTCCACTACATATAGTAGTCTGTTTTGGAAATCTACATAAAGTTGTTGCCATTCAGAAAAGTGCAAAACGTCTGCGACACGCCATCGGCTCAAGATCGATGACGTTAAACATCGACGAATCAGAGGGCAGCAATCATCACTGAAAGCCGTGAACAACGAGTAACAGTGATTCAAAATCACAGCAGTTACGGTGTAACTGAATCATCTATTTAACGGCAAATACCGCGTGAAGCAAAGGCATCCGGTCGTGCTTTAATGTAGACTTGGGGATGGTAAAAACATAATGTATGTCATGTTAAACAGATTAAAATAAATTATTACTTTTAAACAATACATGGCATAACAATTAGACACCTTTTTAGCCTCCCCAAGGCTTTACAAAAACATTCAAAATTTTTAACATGTTAAATTCACTTATTTAACTCAAAAAAGAAGTCTATTGATCACCAAGTCGGGGAAAACTTTAAAAATTCACTTACCAGGCACTGATCAAAGTGACCAAAAATTGTATAAAATTTTTTTCTCAACTTGGGCCGGCCCCCAAAAATCTAACTCTCACAAATATTTAAATTTTTCTGTAAAAAAGGTAGACTGATCAATGTCATGTCAAATGACATGGCAAAGAAAAGAGTGACCAAAAATGTAAATCAAAAACTTAAACTTAAAATATTTGTCTATAGAATTTCATTAATTCTTCCTTAATTAGAGGCTTTGTGAATGGATCAGCTAAATTTAATTTACTTGCGTTATAATTTAATTTAAATATTTTATCATAGACTAAATTTCTTAAAAACAAATATTTAATATGGATGTGTTTCGTCTTTTTGTTATCTACAGGTGAGTTGGAAAAAGCAATAGCAGCCTGATTATCACAGAGTAATGAACATTCTTTTAGATTTAAATTTAAATTTTCATTTTCTAGAATATTTTTAATCCATACTAATTCCTTGCAGCCTCAATGATAGTAACATATTCGGCTTCCATAATTGAGAGGCTGATATATTTTTGCTTAAAAATTTACCAAGAAATTGCTGACCCATATAAAAACAAAATAAAACCTCCTATGGAAACACGATCATCTCTATTTGCTACAAAATAAGAGTCTGAATAACAAGAAAGTTTTAAGTCATTAACTCTGGATACTTCTAATTTAAAATGTTTAGTATATTGTAGCTACCCAAGTAATCTAAGTAAACTATGCCAGTGCTTCATACCTGGGTTGGATTAGTACTGTGATAGAAGATTTACAACATACATTATGTCTGGCCGAGTACGACCAGCAATAAAACTTAAACAACCTATTAAGTTTCTGTAAGGATATTCAGACATCTCATTCATTTCATCCTGATTACTTGGAGAGTCCATTTTTAACAAAGCCAGCCCTTCCCTTAGGGTATTGGCACATTACACTAAGGGAAAATTGTATTTTGAATACAAGCTACAGACCTTATCAGTGTAAAAATTTGTGAATCTACAGCTTATCAATTACTTCCTCAAACTCAATACCCAATAACTTTTTTTGTTTTTCCTAAAACTTTCAGATTGAAAAACTTTTTTGGCAAACTGAGACAAAGTTCCAAATCACTTTCAGTTTTACCAAAGATGACTATGCCATCTACATGTAATAAAAGAAAAAGTTTATTTTCATAGGTATAAACACAACTGCATCAATTAAGTTTAAGAAAATTCAATTTTAAAAGCACACCATCTATTTCCAAAAACCACTGTCTACCACCTTGGTGGAGACTGTATAATGATTTGTTTAATTTACAGACTTTACCTTCTTCACCAACTAAACCCTCCAGCTGATGCATATAGATTACTTTATCTAAATCTGCATATAAATAGTCATTATTTACATCTACCTGTACGTTTAACCATTTAAAAAAACACACAAAAATAGTAAAAAACAATTTTATAATCGAAAAACTTACTACTGGACTAAAGACCTCATCATAACTTAAACTTTTGACTAAACTCCTGAGCAACAAGGCGTGCTTTAAATCGTACAATTTCATTTATCTTAACTGTGTAAACCCATCTGTTATCCCAAATTTGTGCATCCTCACGTGGTTTAACTAAATCCCATACTTTGCAGTGAAACATGACCTGCATCTCCTGGTTCATTGCCTCTACCCATTTAGATGCTAGGGGTGTTTTGGTAGCTTCCTTGTAATTTCTAGGGATTTTTACTTCAATAAAATTAATTTCTGTATTTAGAAAATTTGAAAATTTACCCGATTAACTATTTTTTCCACTAAAATAAAAAAAAAAAAAAAAAAAAAATCATATTTTATGTTATTTGTGCCGTATTTAATCGTATTGTTTAAAGATCTCAATTTAACTTTAGTCTTCTCTAAGCCATAGTAAATATCTGTCCTGGGTTCATTTTTTCTAGGAACAGCAGTCTGTATCCAATTAATGGAATTACAAAGAATTAAATCTGGGCTGTCATTTAAATTCTGAAGAGTTAAGCTTCAAGGTTTTAGAGGACTGGCATGACTATGAACACTACTTTTCTTCATTTTGGATGCGTTATCACTTCTATTTTCTGACTCAATTAGGTCATCTATCATAGAAAAGATATCACCATCCTCTGGAAAGTCTAAGTAAGAAAAACAGAGAAAACTTTGTTTTAAGTTACTTATGACATCACCCCTCCCCTTTTATTCTTATCAAATCTAACATTTATTGTTTCAATAGTTCTCTGCTCGCCTATTATCCAAATGTGGTACCCTTTAGTCATTTGTGCATAGCCACACATAATTCCAAGTTTAGATCTCATACCGAGCTTCTCCCTTTTTAGGTGCGTTCGTAATTATATAAATACGTAGCATCTATAGTCGTCGTTCAGTCCGTCTGTCTGTCCGTCCGTCTGTCCGTCCGTCTGTCCGTCCGTCTGTCCGTCCGTCCGTCCGCATATAATAGAGCAAAAACTACCCAACCGAATGGTCTGAAATTTTAAATATATGACTGTTGTAAAATTTTGTCGAACCATTTAAAATTTTATGAAAATCGGATGTATAGTTAAATTACAGGGACAGTCAAAAGTTTTTCTTTACATTACGGCCAATGGGAAAAATTATTGCACGTGCATTTTAATGATGGTAAAGCTTTCCGAATGGTCTCAAATTTTAAACATATAATTTTTGCGACATTTTGTCGAGCCATTTTAAATTTTATGAAAATCGGATGTATAGTTTAATTACAGGGACAGTCAAAAGTTTTTCTTTACATTAAAGCCAATGGGAAAAATTATTGCAAGTGCATTTTAATGATGTTACAGCTTTCCGAATGGGCTGAAATTTTAAATAGATAATTGCTGCAAAATTTTGTCGAGCCATTTCAAATTTCATGAAAATCGGAAGTATAGCTTAATTACAGGGACAGTCAAAAGTTTTCCGTTACATTAAGGGGAATGGGAAAAAATTATTGCAAGTGCATTTTAATGATGTTACAGACTATGCACTTATGAATTGCAAATAAATACACATTCAGTACAATATGGGGTGCAAAAAATAATTATAAAACTAGTTATAGTACGAACGCACCTCATTTGCCACGCTTGACGAGCAATTTCCAACTTGTTTGTTTAGGTATACCGACATAAGCTAAGCAGCCAGATTTCTTCAGATGAGAGACGGATGGCTTTCTTCCAGGATATAGCTCCATAGGAGTTTTCTGAAAATTTTTATGGCAAACTCTGTTCCACACATATGTGAAACATAAAAGAGCAAAGTTTCAAAATTTCTGAGGTAAGCCGCTAGAATTTAAAAGGGTTTTTACTCCATCAAGCGCTGTTAAATTAAAACGTTCTGCACAGCCGTTCATCTCATGAGAATGCGGATTCGTTCTTTCATGGGCAATGCCCTGACTCTAAATATTTGTCAAATTCATCATTACATAATTTCAGCCCCCTATCTGTTCTAATGAAGACTACTTTCTTATCCAAAAACCTTTCAGCTCTCATTTGATACCTAAGAAATGCCTCAAAAACAGACTCATTTTTCAGGTTATAAAGAGTAACTTTTCTAGAAAAATCATCAATTATAAATTAAAAAAATATCTGCTTCCTCCATGAAATAAAATTGGCAGAGACCCACTTAAATCCATATGGAGCAGCTCTATTGGTTTAAAAGACACTCTTTTTGACTTAACCAATTTACAAGAAATAGTCTTCAGTCAATTTAGATGCCACAGATAAACCATTAACACTATTTTCTTCATTTGTGTTTACAACATATCCACTATTAATACGGCAGTACCAGAGCCGTCCTTAGCGAAAGCGAGGCCGAGTGCAAGAACTTTTGCGAGGCCCTTCACTTGCAAATTATTTAACCCCCCCTCACGCCCATACTCACCAATTTTGCTAGAGCTTTTAATTGATATACCAGAAATTTCCAATAGTAATTTTTGATGTATGCAATGATATGCATTCTGTGATTAAATAAAATGGAGATAACTATTAGGCAATTCTGTTAGATATTTGAAAAAAAATCCGCCAAATTGATAACACTACATTCTACAACTCAATCGCTTTTTTAAAAAAAATTGTATGACATAAACAGGGACGCACCAATGACTACGCTTTTTTATTGGTCTGTGTGTGTGTGTGGGGGGGGGGTACTATGTTTTAGCAGAAGTTTATACAAACTAGGGCCAATTTTTATTTCATAATACTCAGATTGGACTGGGACTATTCTTTTTTCTGTTGATTTGGGACTCGCCAGGAATTCATTTTTGCATAGTCGTCTCGGAGAGGGTTTTTTTAAGTAAATTAGTAATATTGTACAGTTGTTAAAAAAGAGAGGGAATTCAATCGCCAAATCACCTCGGAGAGATGCTAAGTTACTGGTGAACTCGGACTTGTGTAAAGAGTTGAATGAGGTTTAAATTTGAGTATGCTAATGTTAATTCACGTGGTAAACTTTTATTTATCATCTTCTCAAAAATCATCTGACTTATTTTTTAATTGAATACATAGATGGAAAGATATGACAGGCATTCTTTTTTAGTTAAAAAAAGATTTAAATTACGAAAATTATTAATAAAATCATAGTTAAAAATTTTCAATTATCCCAACCACAATTGTAATGCATGGTTATGTAAGTGTATAACTCATTCCAGTCACTAGTTTTTGAGATATAGATAAATTTTACTCTTCAAAAAGGAAAAGAAAAATTATGGTATTTTCTTACACATAGCAAGTTTATTTTACACTTAAAAATTCTGTATAATTTTACTGGTGACTAATTGAATGTCCCCGATACATCTCCTTATAATATTTCTTTTAAAACTCTATGAAGATTTAAGGAAAGTATGTAAACAATATTTTTTTCTGTTTGCCTTCATTAAAAAAAAACTGAAGTGTGGAGTCAAAAGGTGTTACCATTTGAAAATTTAAATTTGGAACAATTTTTAATTTTTAGACAACCTTTATTTCAAAATCCGTATTCATTTTCAGAAAGTAGACAAAATTTGAGTCGAAAGGTAATTCTCACATCTCTCTGCGACGATCTGGCCATTAAAAAGCATGAGATGTCCTCTTTCTCTATTTCTCTTCTTTTTTCTTTTTTTTTTTTTTGAAGACTGGAACGTCCGGAGCTTGCAACGAACATTTTTTGATAAAATACTTTACATTCGATAAATAAGCATGTTTACACATATAAATTTATTATGAAATAAATAACTCACAACAAAATGAAAAATAAAATTTTAACTATTTTGCATTAATTCTTTCTTTAGGGTGCAAGGTCTTCCTAGGCGCGAGGCCCTGTGCGGCCGCCCCTGTCGCACACCCCTAAGGACAGCTTTGGCAGTATCTTTCATGCCATAATTCATTAACATCTACCTTTTCTATTTGATTTGCTGAAAAATTGACTGAATTGTTATTTCCCTTACATTTAGTTACATACTTTGATGACTTCAAAAAAGTACAGATCATATTTCCTTAAAGCATAAAAGAGCTCATTTCTATTTTTATCATAAACAAAAATTCTACCATTTTTACGCATAAAATTAATACCCTGTTTTTCAAGCTTAATACCAGACAGCAAATTTCTTCTTAAATTAGGATTATATAAACATCTTTTTAAATAATATGATTGGATTTACCATTTTTACATTTTATTAAAAACTGAATTGTCCCTTTTCCATCAACTGTACATCTTTCTCCCCCAACTGCAACAGACATATGCAAATCAGATAATGGCTTAAAGTGAAAAACTAATTTCTATTGCAACAAAAATGCGCTGTAGCTGCAGCGTCAAAAACACATTGGGAATTTCCATAGCCTAGATCTCATGAATATGACTCTCACAGTTCAAGAGAAAGCTCTATTAGGCTGCATTCACATTCAGAAAAGGTACAATTAAAAAAATGTTTATATTTTGCATTATTAATTTCCAAAGGTATTGAAATTTTTTTATCTTTAATTTTAGCATTAGGTTTCAAATTTCTAGAGCCAAATTTATCGAAATCACTTCTGCAGTTAATATCAGAATTACTTTTATCATCAGAAATTTCATTACTAGATTTACTTAATTTAGGTTTACAATTTGAAATTAAATGATCATACATTTTACAATAGAAACAAAGACCAATATTACTTTTATCAAAATATTTGGATTTTAATTTACCTGGAAAATGTTTTACAGTTGACTCGCTGGAAAAGCCACTTTAAAAAAATCTTTCTGGGACAACTTCAGCCGATTCTCCCCCAGTAAAAGCTGTTTCAATTTTAGCAGGAACAAATTCAGTGTCACTCAACCTATAGATGGTTTGGACCGTAGCTTGAAACTCATCGAGGAGTGAAAAGGCTTTGAATCATTTGGTACCCCAGGTAGAGTGGTTGTAGCTGGTGTCCAGCTTCATAAAGGCAGTCCGCTGCCTGCTTAACTCTACACAAAAAGTCCTAGATTTTCTATGGCAACATATCAGGTATTGAAGAAACATCAAGAAACTGGATAATTCTGGCTCTTGTTGTGGGCTCAAAATGATCATGCAACATTTTCCAGGCTTTTGCTCCATCTGTTGTGCTTGAAATCAAAGGCTTGTATTCTGAACTCAAGGATTAGTAGACGATGGTGTGCGCACGGTTCTTTTTCAACTTTATATCTTGCTTTTCTCTCCATGTTAAAACATCAGTCACTTCAGACGCTGTTTCTTTAGTCTCAGATTCATTATTGTAAAGAAGTGAACTTATATTTACTTCCTCAGGCCTTCTCAATGAACTCCCATGCTCGTAATGCAGTAACAAAACCTTGACCTCATGCTTCCATGACTCCTTGTTAGTGCCAGTCAGCAGGGTGATGTTTTGACTTGTCTCCATCAGCCCCCGTCACTTGAAAACGGCAACACTAGGTTAACTTGAAACTCACATAAAATCAACAGCATGAACATTTGCCAATAGTTGCATTTTGGAAAGCGAAAGAGTCTTCGGAAAACAGGAACTACCTTTTCTTCACTCCATATTTCCAAAAATACTTAAATATTCGGGTTACGAGCAGCTGGGCTCATAACCCTACTGTTGTAATTTTCTCTAAAACAAGACTATTCAGCAGTAAACAGTGAAATCTTAATTAAGGAAATGCGTATTAGTGGAAGACTTTGAATAAAAACACAGCAGGAGTTGACTTGAATAACTTAATGATGATCAAAATTTTACATATGACGAATGACGTCAGTAACTTTCCCGAACTAAATTAAAAAATAACTTAAAACATAATTAAACTTCATTCACAAAAGGAACACTGCCAGTAGCCTTCACCGTAACGTAGCAAAGCTACAATGCTGTATTTATACGGCTAAAAATAAAATCAAACGCTGCTTATAAGCATGCGAGGAAGGAGAAGGACACAACATCACGTTCCACTACATATAGTAGTCAGTTTTGAACGAACGATGACGTCAAACATTATCGAATCAGAGGGCAGCTATCATCGCCGAAAGCCGTGATTGTACCACGTATTTACCGGAAAAACCGCGTGAAGCAATGGCGTCCAGTCGTACTTTAAAGTAGACTTGGAAATGGTAAAGACATAAAGTATGTCATGTTAAACAGATTTAAATGTACTAATTTTAAACAATACATGACATAACAGATGGTAATAGATTATATGTTAAATATATGCTAGAAAAATACCGCCCTTTATGCCTATGCGCTGAGACAGCCGCCTCGCCTGTCTTACGTCTGGCGCCGGCTTTGTTTTTTACCACACACAAAAGCTTTGTCACCACTATGAATTAACAGATGCCTGTTTAACTTACTCTTTTGAGAGAATTTCTTCTTGCATATCTCACATACAATAGGTTTCTCACCAGTATGAATTAACAGATGCTGGCTTAAATAGCTCTTACGTGAGAATTTCTTCTTGCATGTCTCACATAAAAAAGATTTCTCACCAGTATGAATTAACATATGCTTACTTAAATGGCTCTTTTGAGTGAATCTGCTGTTGCATATCTCACATACGAAAGGTTTCTCACCAGTATGAATTAACAGATGCTGTCTTAAATGGCTGTTACATGAAAATTTCTTGTTGCATACCTCACATACAAAAGATTTCTCACCAGTATGAATTATCAGATGTTCCCTTAAGCTATTCTTTTGTGAGAATTTGTTGTTACATATTTTACATACAAAAGATTTCTCACCACTATGAATTAACATATGCTTGCTTAAGTCACCCTTTTGGTAGAATTTTTTGTGGCACATTTTACACACAAAAAGTTTCTCACCAGTATGAAATAAAAAATGTCTGCTTAACTTACTTTTTTCAGAGAATTTCTTGTTGCATATCTCGCATACAAAAGGTTTCTCACCAGTGTGAATTAAGGTATGCCTGGTTAAATCACTGTTTTGAGAGAATTTCTTGTTGCATATTTCACATACAAAAGGTTTCTCATTAGTATGAATTAACAGATGCCTGATTAAACTACTGTTTTGAGAAAATTTCTTGCTGCATACTTCACACACAAAAGCTTTCTCACCAGTATGAACTGACAGAGGCTTGCTTAAATCACACATTCTAGAGAAGTTTTTGTTGCATATCTCACATACAAAAGGTTTCTCACCAGCATGAATTAACAGGTGCTTGGTTAAGTCACTTTTTTGATAGAGTTTTTTGTGGCATATCTCACACACAAACGGTTACTCATTGATGTGAAATAAAGGATGCTGTCTTAACTTTCTCTTTTGAGAGAATTTTTTATTGCATAACTCACAAACAAACGATTTTCCTTGCTGGAGTTTTGGAAGTCCAGGAGCTGCTTTTGAAAAAAGCTGTCACAAAGAAATATTTTGCTGTATATTTCACACTTTAAAGATTGTTTTGAGTGATGTAATGTTTACATCATTACTACATTAATGGCTTTTTTTGTCTGCAATAAATTTAAATTAATCAATCACTATTTATGATTCATCAAAAATCAATAAACAAGAAAATAAACTTATGAAAAATTATAATCAACGTAGAAAATGAGTTGTAATAAAATTTCTACCATAGTATTAAGAGCTACAGTAGATTCAAAATTATCTGACCTTAGTGAACCAAAGTTGTGTCAGATGCTTTTTCAAACAGTATAAAGATTAAATTGTAATTGAAATAAATAGCAACAATTTTAAAATGAATAATTTATTATAAATAGAAAATAAAGCAAATTTAGGAAGAAAGTTCTGTAATTTCATATCATTTACAAAAACAACGATACATTTTACAAGGAATGGATAGAAGAAAAATAATTTTTGTGGCAATGGAATTCTAATATTCAGATTTGTTCAGTCTATGAATCAAGTTTCAGAATTTTTTTTATCTAATATTAATGATTATTGCTAAAATATTCTGCATTATTTAATATAATTTGCACTGTAAATGATACAATAATATTTCAATCACATATAAGAATTTTTACAATGTTTATTAAAGCTTTGTATAATTGAATATAGGTATAAAAATATGCATTTTCTTGTACAATTCAGGAACTCTACTACAAACATTTTTAGATCTGTCTATGCATATTGGATGATGAAACGTGTACAGAGTATCATTAAACCGAGCTATAATAGAGCATCTTATAATAAAGTCTGTAGATAATAGTATAGCTATGATAGAACAGCAGGAGTGAGGGAAATGGGAAATATTTTATTCAAAAGAAAATTAATCAATAAAATGTTTGGAATACAGAGACACTTGGAAAATCCGAACTTGTTTAATTCGAAATTCTGGATAATTTGAATTTTTTCTTGGTCCCTAAAAATTTTGTATTTAATATAAAAAAAATCATGTGCATTTCAAATTTTATTTTGGATAATTTGAATACGATTGCTTGTAAAATTTTGCGGTAAATATTATTATTCCTGAGTCTTTATTTAGCTTAGGTTCAAAGTATCTTACCTGTTTATTTTAATGGTCTTCTAAGAAAAAAAGGCGATCTTTGGATTGTCACTATGGAGGGATTTGCAAGGAATTTTCTGACCCTTCTTGGCAAAATCCTATATGAGGACTATGTCATGTAGATCGAAATATGGCTGTGTGTGGTGAGGCAACTGATGCGGACAATATCGCTCAACTAGAAATACAAGAGAAGGCTCTATCTTTTTCTGTCAGAAGCTATGGTGCATATACATGAACTTCGATGCTTTTTTGAAGGTCAATCTAACGTACAAGCTTTGCGTCTAAAATCTAACGTATTTTTATCAATCTAACGTACAAGCTTTGCGTCTAAAATCTAACGTATTTTTATATCAGTTTACAGCTTGGTATCATATACTATGACTCAAAGATTGCATTCAAAGAAGCAATCAAAAATAATTTACTTTATTCTTAAAGTGTTGAATATAATTAAGGTACTAAAAAATGTTTGATTTAATGAAAACAAATCTAGCGGTATTCTTAGATAAAATTTATGTATTAAGTACTTCATCGTGTAGTTAACCATTTTTTATTTATCTCTTCTTTTTGAGAGAATATGTGTAATTCGAATTCTTGGATATTTCGAATTTTTCTCTAGTCCCTTCAACTTCGAATTAGCCAAGTTTAAGTGCATTAAAAAATATATATACAACAAAATAGCAATATTTAAAATAATAGTGTTGCTGTTATAATGTGCGTCTAGAAACAGTATAAAAATGCCTGTTTAAGAGCATCTGTTTAAGAGAATGTAGAATTCACTATGAAAATGCAGAAAAAGATTTGTAATAACTAATTTCTTATTAGGGACTTCATAACATGAAACAGATTGCTCTCAAATATTTCATGTCAAAATTCTCTCACATTAATAGTTCAGAATTAAAATAAAAGATAATTCCTTTCACAACACTACACTAATTGTCTATATTTAAATAAAGTGGATACGAAAGATAAAATCCCACTAAAAGCATCCAAGTAGGAATCATATAAACAACTTAATAAGTTCCTTTTTCTATGAAATAATACTTTAAAGATCAATTTATGTAATTTAATGCAACTAGAAATACAGTAGACTCCCTCAAATCTGCAATCCCAAACTCCACAAACGCCATCATCGCAGATGTAAACAAATTTTAGTCAGAGTTGGGTAAAATACATCAAAAAACTATTTTCGATACAAAATACGTTGGTTTTACAACTTAAAATACAAAATACTTTCTAAATTTCAAAAATTCAAAATCCATGCATTTTGAAAACAAATTTAAAATACAAAATACATTAAAATATTTTTAAATTATTATGCATGAAATTGCACTACTTAAATGCAAAGCTGGTTTGCAAAACTAATTAAATTTTTAGAAATTATAAATTTCCAAATAAAGAGGAAAAATCAATTAAAACTCAACGAAAGATAACAAAACTGAAAGATTGCAGCAACAATGTGTTTAAAAATGTATAAAGTCCCAAGAATAAGATATAATGAATAAACTACCCTTTAAAAGTAGTTATTCAGTAGGAATAACTAGCATCCATAAGCAGCATCAATTGGCTGTAGATGCGATATGGAATCTCTGTCAGGAGACATAGGATTAGCATCGCTCACTATTAAGTGTTCGAAACCAAAATTGGGACACTATTGATTTTCCTAAAATGCATAAAAAGTTTGGTGCAATTCTATTCAATAGGTGCTGAGATTAAACAAAACAAACAAACAAAAAAAAAAAAAAAAGCAATTTAACAAATTACAACGAAAATTTGGAAAATGATTTTTTCAAAGACTAAAATGTAAGACATAAAAAATAGCACGAAGTTGATCATATATTACATACGCCATGAATTAAACATTAATAGTGTTATTACACGTAAAAATTGCAAGCGACAAAAATCGTCTGCGGTTTGTCAGATTTCCTGAAACTTACGTATTATCCAACTGAAGCTTGCGTATTATCCAAGCATTTCATTGGTTGTTCGGGAAAAGGCTTTTTAATTGTCAGATTTACCAATTTTAAATGAAATTTCATTCTTAAACTTCTAAACATCCCACAATATTACTTTTTACACCGTCGTATAGAGAAAAAAATGTACTTTAAATGCAATTTGTTTGAAAGCTGTATCTCAATTTGTTTCTGAGTTATTAATTTTTTTGTAGTTTTTATTACTTTTTTGTCATAGTGGCAACAGAAGTATTCTGTTGAAAGTAAAGGGAAATACAGATTACTGTATAGTCCAATCAGAAAACGAATAAAATGCGGATTCAACCAATAAAAAGCATCAGATATGCTTTTGATTTCCTACCCTGACGAGGACAATAACCATTTTTCCAAATGGTTAAAAAAAAACCACACAGAACAGAAAAAAATCAACTGTAGGACTATATGCACAAAAATATCATCCATACTAACTGAATATGATGAAATTCTATGCTTTAGTTCTTGAGATATAGCTCTCACAGCACACCTGCTAAACTCAGATTTTTGTAATCAAATAAATGCACTGCGAACGAGAAAATTTATTTTTAAAAGGTACCTTTTATCTGAGTGGTACTTATTTCATTTAAATTTGATTTACAAATATGAACCTTTTAACTCGGGGGGGGAAAACACGAGAGTTTTACATACATGTTACGGTAACAATAAACACACAGCATAACAACGTCACGTGTTGAGCGATGCACCCCAAATTTCCTCAACATTAATTTATTTGAAGATCAAAAATATGAAATATGATTAAATTTTGCCCATTAGTTCTTTAGATATAATTATCGCGGGAATCATGAAAAACACAGCATAGCAGAGCCACTTCTTAAGCGATATACACTAAAAGCTAATCGGTAAGTATTTTTGTTAAAATGAAATTCTTTATATTGGCTCATACAATATAGCTATCATGGAATAAAATAATTATGAATAGAAGTGGCAGCTCTTGGGCGACATACACCCAAAGCTAAGTTATACCTCTAGGTGTATCTTAGTCTGAAATTTGATGATTATTAAACTCCATGCATTAATTCTTGTGATGAAGTGGCCACAAAAGATGTGTCACACAGACTAACAGACAGACACACATTCAGGGCATTATTTTTCGATTATAGTGCTTTTAGAAATAATGTATACGAAATTTAAAATATGTAAAGTGAATGGAAAAATATAAATGAAAAACTTAGATAATTTTTAACAAAAGTTGAATTATTATTATTAACAAAAGTACGAATTCTTCGCATAAAGTAGTTATAAATTTAAAACACTTAGGTAAAATATGAAACCATATATAAATGCAAAGAAATAAGAAATAATATTAGATGTAAATTTCCAACTGGGCGAAAAATGTCCGGACCAGGATTCGAACCCGGGACCTCCTGGCTGAAGCCGCCAGTGCTCTGCCATCTGAGCTATCCCGGACGATTCTGGTCGAACTTTTTCACCCAGCTAACCTTGATGATTACAGCATCTGGTCTGAAACCTGGTTCAGCTCAACAGAATAAATCTCAGGTAATGGAACTCCAGAAATCGCTGGATATGAAATTACGCTAGATTAATTTAACACAATTATTCTAATTGTGTAATCATATTAGATGTAAATTAGATGTAAAAGAGTTCCATTACCTGAGATTTATTCTGTTGAGCTGAACCAGGTTTCAGACCAGATGCTGTAATCATCAAGGTTAGCTGGGTGAAAAAGTTCGACCAGAATCGTCCGGGATAGCTCAGATGGCAGAGCACTGGCGGCTTCAGCCAGGAGGTCCCGGGTTCAAATCCTGGTCCGGACATTTTTCGCCCAGTTGGAAATTTACATCTAATATGATTTGTTTACCAATTAGAATAATTGTGTTAATCTAGCGAAATAAGAAATCATTTGGACTTACTATGAAAGGTTTGAAACTTTTAATATAGAGCAGATAATTTGAAAGCCCTTACATTCATAAAAAGAAAGCACTTATAAAATATTCATGAAAAGAAGGAAAAATTCTAACTTGCAAAGGCAATTTTTTTCATAGTCAAATCGTTCTTTTAAAAGTTAATTGCAGCAATTTTCTTACGGTTACTGTCTAATGTATTTTTTACATAATTCATAAATTAATCAAGCAGACGAATTTTTAAGAAATCTTATTTCGATATTTTGAAATAAAACAACTAGAGCACAAAAAAATGAGCTCCTTATATTTGTGGTCAATGGACAACTGTTGATAATAGAATGCCTGCACCTATGCAACTCTAAAAGATCCTTCCGGTCTATTAGAATACATGTTTTTTTTTCTTGTTATTCCCACAGCAACATTAAGAATATAAACGTTATTTTTGTAACTAATCAACAAGAATACATTTGCTGTAGCTAAACAACATATTACCACCTTATCCTAGCAATAGTCGAAAAGTGTGTTATTATTAACTTCCAGATCAGAATTTGAAAACTAATCAAAACAGACAGCCATGTAGTATTTCCTTATAGTGAATTGCAGCTTTTGCCTTTGCTGTTTAAACATGGCAGTTTGAAATCTGGAAAAAATGTATTTTTAGTAGAGTGTAACCTCTGAATAATGGTTACCCGAGAGACCGGTGAAAGGAGATTGCTCTTCAGAGGTGGGTGTAATTAAGAGGTTTCATTAAAAAAAAAATCAAAATTACATAATTTTAAATAGAATTACACAGTTATTTTAATTAATCTTCATTGTTTTAATACATTTTTAAAAAATGAGTGATTTGCAGTTGTTTTGTTTCTTTTCTGAAAATAGCTTTCTCCAAAGAAGTAAATATGAGTTGTTTTTCTATAAAAACCTATCATCATTATGATTTAATGCAAAATTTTGGATTTTATGAAGGTTCGTCTAATCTTTGGTATGTGTGTTAATATTGGAAATTTTGGGTGATTCTATAATCTCTTTAATTTCCTCTTCCTCTCTCCTATCTTCCATCATTTGCTGTATGGTATTAAATGTAGCATCAATTGCCAAATCTTTGTTCAGAGGATAAAGGTCCAGACATACAAACTCACTGGCCTTCTTGTTTGTTATGCTTGCCGTTCTAGAATAGTATCTAAATTTTCACAATCATCTGCTTCACATATCGGTTTGCAAATAAATATGAAATTGTACCAGGAGCTCTAAAAAAAAATTTCTCGTGGCTTTTGAGCGGCCATTGTTACTAATGTCAATGCTGTGGAACGTGTTTTGTTCCGTCAACATGTGGCCGGTATTCGGAGGTTGCCGTTGTTTAGAGGTGACCGTTCAAGGAGGTTTGGCTGTATTTTCAAAATACAAAATATTTTGAAAAACCACCAGAAAATACTTTGATCTTATTGGTTTAAAATACAAAATATTTTGTAAAACCATCAGAAAATACATTGCAAAAATACTTTGATCTTATTGGTTTAAAATACAAAAGTATTTCGAAACTGTATTTCAAATACATGTATTTTCGATAGGGAACAACTTTGCTTTTAGTTCAGATATAAGAAAAGACAATTTGATTTTTTTTAAATTTTTATATCATACCATATGTATAAAATACTATACGTAATTCTTGTTAATATGATTTAACTCATGCTTTTCATGAAGGTGATATAAATTTATTTCTGAAAAAAATCATGATTTTGCTGCTATCACAGGTAATTGCAATCATTTTACCAAATATATTTATGTATATTAATCAAGGTTTTTCTGTTATTAAGAACCTGGAATAAAACTTCTTTATTTTATGAATTTGAGGTGAATTAGTAAGATTCCTTTAAGAAGCAAGTTTCATTGAATAATTCAAAATAAATGTATCATTATGCATGCTTAATTGTATACCATAAATTATTTAATTATATAGGGTAGATGTGGCAGCAATGGACATCCTTCAATTTTTTTGGTTTATAAAAAAACAACCCATAAAAATTTAGCTTTTATTATTTTTTTCATAAATCCCCCTAGCATATTTTATAATCTTGCATTATTGTTGACATTCTTAATCGAACCAATCACGAAGCAGAAAATAACCTTTCGAAGTTCCGCTGTTTTTCAATGGAAATCTTAAAGAACATTTTAAGAGCTGGATTCATTTAATAAATTCACATATCTTCTTGCGAAATTTGCAATTTTTTGTTTTGGTAGTACTATATGATTCACTATTCAACCTAACTGCAACTGAAATAAATTTACATTCAATTAGTTGGAGTTTGTTATTACCCTTTAATCACAATTAAATAAAATGCATTTTTTAAAAATAAATTTATTATTTGAGTAAAAATATAACATAACGTGAAATTTTAACAAAACGCAAAAAATTAAACATATGTGACTATTTTTAATGAAATATGTTTAACTTTTACGAAAAATTTAACTTTAAAATAATTGAAAAAAAAATTAAAAACCGTAATTCTATATTTTGGGGCATTTTGAAATAGCTTTTGTTGTGTACTTTTCATAGACGTGTGTTCTATGTAAGGATTAGATTTTCAAAAAGATAGTTTCAGAAAAAATAAATAAAATGACACCATGACATATGTAAAACTACAATAGCATTTTTAAAAAAAGATGAAAACAAATTAAAGATTGCATAATTTTATAATAAAGTTGTCTGCATTTAATGTCTCAAAAAAATTAGCTTATGGTATTTTCATAGATGCTCCCATAAACTTTTTTTCTTTTTTTTTTTTTTTTGAGAGATTAAATGCAGACACCTTTATTATAAAAATTAATTTATTATACAATAACATATTGTACAAATAATAATTACGCTTCCTAAAAAATAGTTATTTTATAGATAGTTGTAATATTAGGTTTGATTACATTTTATCCTAAAGTAAAAGCATTCAAAACACATTATTCAGAACAAACTTTATTAAGAAAACGTAAAAAGATATTTCAGCAAAAATAAATTGATTATTATTGATTCCTAATAAACATAAATAAGGACATGCGCATGCATTTTCAGATCAATAAATTCTGTCACAACAAATAATAATATATTGCAAAATTAAATATTTAATAACAATTGTTAATTTTCATTTACGAAAAAATAAAAGGAAAAATATCTAAATAGTATTTTTTAAATGAACTTCTATGAGAAAAGAATTAAACAAAATGCTACAGCAATTTTCGCATATTTTTAATTTTTGTACCTTTAGGATATTTTGCAAGACTATATGATAGATGTCGGAATTCATTTTAATCAAAATGTGACAAAATTGATATTCTGTCACTTTATTTTGATTTTTTATACAGTTTCCATTTAATATATTTCTTATTTATTTGTTTATTGATAGTAGGAAGGGAAAGATAAAATAATAGTTATGGATCATTCGAAACAACAGCATTGCCGGTATAGGTCTCAAAGCACACCACCCCTTCAAAGTTCAAGTTTAAATAGTTAAAAAAATTCTTATTTTGGAATAATATCCATCAAATCTGTTACAACAAACTGAATCTCGATTTCAGCTAAATATTTTTTTTCTAAAAAAATAATTGTCGTTGAAATGCTACTGCTAATATCAGTTTATTATACAGCTATGTTGTATTAAGAAATATTTAAGCCGTGCACATAAAAATTTAATATATATATGTAGGTATTTGCTAATCGATATAATTACTTGCACATAAATTTTCATTTATGCATTCATTTTGTAACATTTGGTTTTCAGAAATTATTTCTCCTCTACAGTTTTTTTCTACCTTTTGTCATTTATTGATATTCACATTCGTGTTCTGAAGAATGGCACTTTTATGTTTGAATATTCGATTTGCAGTCAATCTGTAACTGACAAAATAACGTTTTCAGCCTGCAATCTGTCCAGAATTCAAATGGAAACTGACATTTACCTAACTTGCACTATGACGTATTTACTTTGATTATTAATTTATTATTTAATAATAAATAATTAGACTGCCCTTCATACATTTTATTAGTTGTTTAACTACTACATTATCTCTCAAATTAATCAACTCATTAGATTTCTGCGTTCCTAGCATTTTGTTTAATTCTTTTGTCATGGAAATTCATTTAAAGAATACTATTTAGATATTTTACTTTTACTTCTTTCGTAAATAAAAATTAACAATTGTTATTAAATATTTAATTTTGCAATATATTTATTTTTTGTTGTCGAAGTAACAGAATTTATTGATCAGAAAATGCACACACATATCCTTATGTATGTTTATTAGGAATCAATAACAATCAATTTATTTTTTCTGAAATATCCTTTTATGTTTTCTCAATAAATTTTTCTGAATAATGCACTTTGAATGTTTTTACTTTAGCATAAAATGGAATCAAACCTAATGTTACAACTATCTAAAAAATAAGTATTTTTTAGGAAGTATGATTATTATTTGTACAATATGTTATTGTATAATAAGTTATTGTTTTAAAATAAAGTTGTCTGCATTTAATCACTCAAAAAAATTAGCTCATGGTATTTTCATAGATGTACTTATTTATTTTGTAAACTTGATTATTTGTGGTTAAAGTTTGTGTTATGTATTTACTTTCTGTTTTTACGATTTACGTTTTTCTTAATAAAATGTTGCTAAGCATAATCCTCTACCCATAAATTAAACAATGATAATAATAATAAACATCATGAGGTATGCAGGAATTTACAATAGTGTTTACAGTTTTAAAATAATATGTGACAAACTTAATTTTGATTTTTCATATAGTCTTCCTTTAATATATTTCTTATTTAGTCCTTTTTTTATAGCTGGAAGGAAGAGATAACATACTAGCTTTGAAAATTCTCATTTTGAATGATATCCATCAAATCTGTTACGACAAGCTGACAGTACCCCGATTTCAGCTAAATATGTTTTTTTCTAAAAAAAAAAAAATAATTGTGATTGAAATGCTATTGTTAATATTTGGATATGTTGTGTTGTGGAATCTGTAAGTCGTAGAATTAAACATTTTATTTCATTTTATGCGGAGTTTACAGTTAGTCAATATTAGAGATGTGACTGTAGTAATGTGTAAATGTGAAAGGGAAAATGCACCAAAAACTAGTGAGAAATTAATAAATAGAAAACTGTTGAAATCGCCATAATAAATTTTATTATGTTTCTAATGCTGATTCTTTCAACAACGTTTTTTACGTTGTTTAAAGTATATAATTGAGATATACAATAAAAGTGAAATTTGTTTTTGAATCATGCAACAATATTATACGGAATTTGCAAGATTTCACAATTTTCTGAAAATTAATATTAATTGCCGTTCGAAGTGATTATTTGAAAAATTGACTGAGTTGATAGAAACCATAACATTAAATGTACGAGGGAAAGACACTGTGGAAATTATGATGCTGAACGATTAAAGTTTTAACAGTTACCATGTGATTAATATATTTTTATTTATAATATTTTCGTCTAAAGTAACAAAATCCAGTTTGTATAAGTTTTAAAGATACATATTATTTACCTTTTTTGCAATAAAATCTGAATAATTAAGAAATTTTAATTTTCAAAATGAATTTTCATAGTAAAAGTTGATTTTCCTACACCACATCAAAATTTCTGGACATCCCTATTACATAGACTTTATAATTTTTTACTTAAGGGTTTATAAAATGGTTACATAAAATGTTTTTTATAATAAACCATTTTATAATTAGATATCAGATATATCGTAATAGGCATCCAAGAAAATTAATGCTGTCCTCAGACTTGTATTTTTATATTTAATGACTTTCATGTTTATGCATTACAGCCTTTTTGTTCTGCTGACAGTTTTTAAAAATCTCTAAATGAGCGGACTAGAAAAGCGCAATGTAAAAAATAAAAACAGTCAGCTATACCAACTTTATTTAATCTTCAAAAACCTGCAGAAACTATAAGCCTCAAGAAAGTAAAAAGGATTTTTCTGTCCCAAGCCTAACACAGTTCTTTCATCATTTCTATATGCTGCCCACTTGGTTAATATTTTTTTATGTAATTAAATTGAATGTACTTGTATTAACTATATTGTACTTTCTTACTGTATTGTACTTGTACTTACGCCGCTGCAGATGTAGTCAGCAAATAAATAAATAAAAAGCAATAAATAAATAAAAATAATAAAATCATCTTGTTTTATTAACAAGTGGTTGGTTTTTAAATTTCCTCCTTAAGGCAGTTCTCAAATTCCCTGCTCAGCAACTTTCTGACTCATTTTTAAATGTAAAAGCATAAAACTAGATGTGACTATTGAAGCGATTTGGTTGGAGCTAAAATAAGTTTTTTTCGTTTTTAATAAATAAATTATTTATCAAGTTATAAGCAATTGTGGCCACTTGATGAACTGTTTTTCCTTACTCTCTCAATGTTGTGTTGGAAATTCGGTTCAAAACGTCAATATTGACAGTATTTTATGAAAATTCTTTTGTGTTTACAAAAAGATGAAAAATATCTTTTGATTACATAGTATCTGAATAACAGCACCTGCCAATTTCAGGCATTTCCGAACAAAAATGATTAAAAAATGCATCAGAAAATAGCCCCTTTAGGTTTGAAAACAACCTTAAATTACATATGGTACTTGTATTAACTATGTTGTACTTGTACTTATTTACCATAAATGAAGTCAGCGAAACAAAAATAAAATTAATTAAAAATTAACTTCTATGTAATTTTTTTTCCAAAAAATTGAAATCAATCTTTTTGAAAGTAATTTTGCACAATTTCTCAATTAATGAAAAAAAATGTAAAAAAATAAATCTTTTAAAATATGATTAAATTATAAGAAAGAGTTAAAAACCTATTGCCTAAAAAAACAGCTCACTTTTATTTGTTGTGTCTTTCATGCCTAATTAATCCAACTCTTTTGTTTGTTCCATGATAACAATATTAGACTCAAAATTTATTAAAGAATTTATCCATATTGATTAATAAATACTTGCATTTTTCTGTATTTTCTAAATTATTCTCCGAGAAGATTTTACTAAAATTATGCTCTTTTGTGTGTGTACAAGATAAGGGAAAGGTATGCAGTATTGTGCTTAACTCTGATGTTATATTAAATATTAGTCAAGCTTTCTTACATAACAACAGGACATGTGTTTGACACTATTAAGAAACCTTAAAATTATTCTTTCTATTCTAATTTATAAATTAATTACTATGTTGTAAGTTTTGTGTTTTACCTGTATATATGAATCATACAATGTAAAAAGTTACCTGTATATTTTGTATGTATTATTTGTAATACACTTTTCCCTTTTTTTGATAATAATATTGATATATATTACAGGCAAAGTTCTTTAATCCACACAAGTTGGGACCAAATGTTGTGCAAATTATGGAATATTGCGGATTATGGAGTATTATGGATTATATCTCATTTTCTTATTTCTGGACACTATTTTAATTCCATATTCAATGTAACATGAAAAGAAAAATGTGAAATATAATAATTAATTTAATATGCTGTCTCAAAAAATGCATTTATCAAATAATAAATTCAGTAATTAAAGTTGTTAAGCTTAAAAAGCAGACAGCAGCACTAACCACCTAATTTTTTTTATCCTTACTAGACCAGATTGAATAAGTTAAAATAATCTAAAACTGTGCTGTGTTCTATTATAAAAACCAGAAGTTAGGAAGCCTTTGAAAAATGTATAAGTGAGGTTTTTACTTATATGTGCCTAAGCTTAAAACAGACTTTACAAATGTGTCAGGAAGGTGAGAGTTTTGATTTGAAATCTGTCTTAAAAAGAACAAGAAATATATGTTACGTATTTCTAAAATATTTTCCAAATTTTCTGGCCAAAATAATGATTATCATGTTTCAACCATTTTCCATTAAAGAAAAAAGAAGTAACCCCACTCCCGCTCTGGAAAAAAAAAAAAATCTTCTTTTTTTTTTATTTCTAACACACACATAGTTTAATTTTTCCGCTATAATTGTAATCTCGATTTGTAGTAACAATAAATAACCGTTTGGCCTTTCCCCAGCTAAGCAAATGGAAGATCTCAAGATACAGATACAGTAGAGGCAGGGGATAACAAAGGGGGGAAAATCAGCTCTTTTTTTCTCATTGTTTTCACTGTGGCATTATTAGAGAGTGAGAAATTTCATTGTATAGACTATCAGAACTACCCAACGTCGCCATGTCAATTATGAGGGACCTTCTGGGTCAAATAAATTAAAATGAAATAATAACTGAGATTTGTGCATTACTGTCCACTAATCATTATAAAGACAATCAGAAAACACGGCGTTATTGCATCGCAACCATCTTAAAATCCCTCAGCTTTAAATATCAGAATGCATGCTTTCTTGGCTGGTGTAACAGAAAAATATATGATTTTTCTGATAATATGAAGAAAAAAAATCAACTAACTGGCGTAGTATTTAGTAAAATTCTCAATGGTATAGTAGTATATATATACATTATAAAGTAAAAATATGTTAGAGAGTAACGCTGACATCATACTAATGGTGGCGATGACCTAATCCATAAATTGCGCCTTTACTGTAATTTTTCTTAACTTCTAAACATGCACAATTTCATTTTTTACACTGAATAGAAAAAACACCTTCAAATAAAAATTATTTGAAAATTAAATCTCAATTTCCAGATTTTAATTGGTTCTGATTTTAATACTGATCATTAAAAATCATAAAATTGAGATACAGTTTTCTGAATTTAATGATTTTAAATTTATGATATAATGATTTAAATTTTCAAGCATGGATCTTTTGAAATTTACACCCCAAAATTACGAAAGATGAACCCATTTGCTCTGAATGTAATATTATAAGGAAAAGACATGTCCATGAGTAACACTGGCATCATATTTTTGGTGGCAATGACCTAACCCATAAATTTTGCTTTTACTGCAATTTGTTTAACCTCTAACATCACACATTCAATTTTTTCAACGTCTAATGGAAAACAAAAAGTACTTTCAATGCTATTTGTTTGAAAAGTGATTCTCAATTTTTAATTTTTTATGTATTTTATAGTAATTTTTAAGCAAGAATGTTTAAATATTAGTGCAACCCAATTAGAAAAGATGAACCCAATTGCTCTTTAAAAAATATAAATAATTCATCATTTGGGAGATTTTTCGTTCAATGCTCTATAACTAAATCAGCAAAAGAAAAGAAAACCCCGCAAAAAAAAAAAAAAAAAAAAAAAAAAAAAAAAAAAAAAATACGAATTTAACAGATTTGAAATCGAAATAGTCAAAATTATCAGATTAATGAAGGTTGCTATAAACAGAGGAAAAAATTCACAATTGAGCGCTTGTTAATACGAAAGTACCAAAGATGCTTTTTGGTGCAGCTGTTGCGGATTCTAAAAATATAGTAGGGTCACCAGCGGTAATTCCTGTTCAGCAAGTTTCTGGTGTAATTCCTGGTCACAGTCTTTTTTATGTTTTAAGAACGCTTTACCTAAATGAAAAGAATCATAGAGGTACTCTTAACTTTCCTTATTGGCATTTATTGCTTAATTATGAGTTTATTGTTTATTTATTTAAAAAAAAAATCTTTTTGAAATGGCTTGTTAAATTTCTGTAAAATAACATTGGCCTTAGTTATGATACATTTTTACAAAGATCTTTGTCACAACTCAAATTTTAAATATTTTTCTTTTTGGTCAATTACCAACTACTTTAGCTATTAAAAAATAATCTTGAAATTTTTTATACTATTTTAAATAATTTACAGAAGTTGGTCAAATATTGCTCCATATATCTGGGGGTAAATCTTGGTCACTGGGGTAATTCCTGGTCACTGTTTTTATCATCATTCAATTCCTTTTAATTGTAATATTTAGTGATTTTAATTGTCGCAGAAACTTTGAGAATTAACTGCAACCACACTGTTCACCACATTTTAGTTAATTGTAGTTCTTAATAAAGTAGAGTCACCTGTAGTAATTCCTGGTCACCGAGTTTCTGAGGTAATTCTTGATCATTTTTGTTAGAAAAACAACAATTTATGAAACTGTAAAAAATATCAAAGATACTTTGAATCCTTTGCTTTGAAATATATGCCTTAATTATTCATTTAGTTGAAGTTAAATATTAAAAATATATATATATACTATTCAAAACTGCTACTCAAACTTCTGCAAAACATCGATCTTGATTTTTACACATTTTACAACAGATCATTGTCATTCTTGAAGTTTTAATTATTTTATTTCAACTAATGACATACACAGTCTTTAAAAAAATTATTAAACACTTTTAAAAAAGAAAACAGTAAGTGCTCAGAGAATAAAACACACTTTATGACTGAACAATTTAAATAGAAATACTATCTCATTGCAAAAAAAGGGTGCATAAAAATATACATAATGCAGTAGAGGAATCTAATTATTATACTGTGTGTGTATTATATTAAAGGTCTGTATTGAAAATTTCTTAAAAAGAGAGCCAAAAACTTCAGTTGGCATAAGCAAAATAAAATTTATAACAAACATTCAGTTAAATTTTTTATGGGCCAATAAATTTTCAAGTTTTAATAAATCCATTCACAATGGATACTAATGAAGTAATAAATACTGCTATTAAATGTTGTAAAAATGTATAAAAATTCTTTGGCTAATTAATGTTTTTTTAAATGTACAAGTCTTTTGCACATCAAATAACTTTGTATTTATGCCCAAAACAAAGTCTATGCTTTATTATTCCACAATTATGAGATGAACAAAACTTTTAGAAGATTGATTCTACTTTTTTTTTTATTCAGACATAAAAAAATTAACTGTACTACTTTATTTACATGAAAAAGAATTCTGACCGATAATTACCCCAGAAGTGACCAAGAATTACCCCATTCCCGATGTAATTCTTGGTCATTTAAAAATTATAATTATTTTAATTATAAGTGCATATATATTTAAGTTTATAAGTTCATATATATTTAAGTTTATAAGTGCATATATATTTAAGTAAGTATTTTATAATATAGCCATCAGAGGGGGCTTATTCCACAAAAAATTGGGAACAATACCTTTAATAGTTTTTTTAATAATTAGATGTTGATGCTTTTTGACCAGGAATTACCCTGGGTGACCCTAAATGTAAAAAATCTTTTAGTGTTTTAAATTAAACACGATATATTTTTTTCTACTCTGTGAACGGCCGTTATATGGATCATCTTTAACCACGGATATTCCAGGTTGGAATGCGTGATTATTTTTAAATGGAGACTTCATAAAAACTAAATCTACAGCAAATAACCTACAAATGATATAAAATTCCAGAAGCTTTCAGTCCTGATGCCAGTCTTAAAGCTTTCTTTTAAAAAACCTAACTCGTAGAAAATATTTGCTATTTTTCATTTTCTATTTCATATAAATCGTAGAAAAATTACATTTTCTGTAATCGTATTTAATATAAATAGCACAATATTATCATTGCATTTAAGAGGCTAAAACACTTAGCTAAATGGTATAATTAAAAGATATAGCATGCCAACAAAATAGGACATAAAATGTAGCAACCGTTTTTAAAAATCAGTTTGATGTCATATTTATGGAAATTGACAACATATTTATAGAACATAACGCCATATTTATTGAATTGTTTCCTGATATTTTTTCATCAGATAGAAATGCCTATGTTATGGTAAACGTTTTAACTTCAAAATACATTTCAATGAAGTTTTTACATCTTTTCAAAGCGCTTATCGTTAAAGCTTTATTTTAAATATGAAAAATTCGGTAGTTCAATTACCTATTAACCTTGAGGGTCTTTTTTTTTTTGTCTTTTAGCGAACTTCTAATTTCCCTATCTATATCTATACTCATATTATAAAGAGGTAAAAAAAGAGGTAAAAATTGTTTATTTCTAGGAGGTAACTCAGGAACTACTGAACCGATTCCAAAAGTAATGGTATCAAAAGGATGGTGTTAGTCCAACTTAGAACATAGGCTATATCTTATGTCTGTGACAATGCTTAAAAGGGGGTGCAGGAGCAAAAAACATTCTAAAAATGCGATTTTTGTGTTGCTGAAGGGCCTAGAAACATGAAATCTGGAATGGTAGTTACTTATAAGATACTAATGATCTCTAAGGGCATTTCTTAAAAAAAATCGAAATTAAGAAGGGGTGAAAATGCGTGAAAAGAGTTCTAAAAAACGTTCTAAATGGCGATTTTTACGCAATTTCATGCAGTACCAAATCGCTTTTAAAAAATGGTGTCAAAATGATGGTGGCAACCATTGCTCCAACATAGGCTACATTTTATGTTGGTGCCACAACCCCTAAAGGGGGTGCAGGAGCAAAAAACGTTCGAAATTGCGACTTTTGTAATACTGAAGGATCCAGATACATGGAATTTGGAATGGTAGTTACTCATTAGATATACATGATCTCTAAGAACATTTATTAAAAAATTCGAAATTTAAAAGTGGTGAAAATGCTCAAAAAAGCGTTCTAAAAAACGTTCTAAATGGCGATGTTTATGCAATCTCAAGAAGTAACAAACCGATTTAAAAAATAATGGTGTCAAAATGATGGTGACAACCATTGCTCCAACATAGGCTACATTTTGAGTCGGTGCCACTACCCCTAAAGGGGGTGCAGGAGCAAGAAAACGTTCGGAATTGCGATTTCTGTGTTACAGAAGGGCCCAAATACACGGAATTTGGAATGGTAGTTACTTATAAGATATACATGATCTCTAAGAACATTTATTAAAAAATTCGAAATTTAAAAGAGGTGAAAATGCGCGAAAAGAGTTTTAAAAAACGTTCTAAATGGCAATTTCTACGCAATCTCAGAAAGTACCCAACCTATTTCAAAACTTTTACAAATGTCATCAAATGTTTGGAATTTGATGATGACAGTCCTTGCTCCAACATAGGCTCCATTTCATGTCGGTGTCACTACCACTAGAGGTTGCAGAAGCAAAAAACGTTCTAAATTGCGATTTTTGTGTTACTGAAGGGCCTAGAATCCTAAAATTAGGCAGGGAAGTTATTTATCAGATACAGATAATCTCTAAGAACATTTCCTAAAAAATCGAAATTTAAAAAGGGTGAAAATGGACGAAAAATGTTCTAAAAAACGTTCTAAATTGCGATTTCTACGTAAATTCAGAAAGTACCCAACCGATTTCAAAAGCAATGGTTGGAAATTGATGTTCCAATATAGGATCTATTTCATGTCGGCATCACTACCATCTTGCGGTTTCATTTTTAAAAACGTTCTAAATTGTGATTATTGTAATACTGAAGGGGCTAGTAACTTGAAATTTGGCATGGTAATTACTTATGAAGTGTAAATACTCTCATAGAAGAGTTCCTTAAAAATTTGAAATTTAAAAGAGGTGAAAATGAATGAAAAGCGCTCTAAAAACGTCCTAAATAGCGATTTCTACGGAATCTCAGGAAATATAAACCTATTTCATAAGTAATGGTTTCAAATTGATGGTGACAGCCCCCGCTCCAGCATAGCCTATATTTTTCGTTGTTCTCACTACCACCTGGGAGTTACAGGAGCAAAAAATGTTCTAAATTGCATTTTTCGTGTTACTGAGGGGGTCTAACATTTTGAATTTGGAATGGTAATTACTTCAAAGATGCAAATGCTTTCTAAGAATTGTCGAAAGAAAATTCCAAATTTAAAAGGAGCGTTCTAAATTATGATTTTTATGCAATCGTATGAAATACGAAACCGATTTCAAACATAATGGTTACAAATTGATGGTGATAGAAACTGCTCAAACATAAGCTATTTTTTATGTCGAGGGTTGCAGGAACAAAAAACTTTCTTAATTGCAATTTCTGCAGTACTGGAGAACTAGAAACTTTAAATATAGCACGGTAGTTACTTATAAAATATAAATGTATTCTAAGAACAGTTGAAAATAAATTCACGTGGTGAAGCGAAGGGAAGGAGCGAAAAGCAATCTAAAAGAGTCCTAGATCGATTTCTATGGAATCTTAGGAAATAATAAACCGATTACAGAAGTTATTGGTTGCGAATCAAGAGTAATAGTCCCTGACCCTATACGGGCTGTATTGTATACTGGTGTCACTACCACCTGGTTGGCAGGAACAACAAGAAAGCCTTTAAAAACATCTAAATTCCGTTTTCTATAGAATATTAGGAAATACCAACCAATTTCATGGTTAATGTTGCAAATTAATGGTGACACTCTCTGTTTCAACATTTTTCGAGACATTCTATTTCAACTCTGTTTCGGCATTTTATGTTAGTGCCATTAACACCAGAGAGGTGGTAGACTGTTAGACAAGAAGCTTGGAATTTCACATGATGTTTAATTTTAAGATGTAAATGTGTTACGATGGTTTCTAAGAAATTCAAAACTTTAAATGAATACTGAAATTAGCGTATGAAATGAGCATAAAAGTCTCAAAATACTTCCTAAATTATCATTTAATTGGAATTAGTTTTAGTTCTTCTTATTACTTAAAATCTCATTTCTGTCTATTGCACTTTTATAATGAAGTTTAGTCAAACTGTGATTTAATTTGAAATTTTTGAATTATATCAAAAGTGTTTTTCTAATAAAAAATAGTCATGCAAATATCACTTGACATATTTCAACAATTATGCAAGCAAAGCCGCGGGGTTTGCTAGTTGAATAATAATAATAAAAATGCAGAACTATTTTTAACATTGTATGTGTATCTTCGATAATGAGGCTTTACGTTATTTGGGGTACTTTAACAATTGTGACTTATACCTTTCTGGGACCTATTGCTTACAAAAGTAAAGCATCATTCATGTTTTTAGCGAATTCTTGACATGTGACTCGATTACAGAATATTAACATGCAATAATTCTTAACCTGACATTTGTGGAAGGTCTCAATTTTTTAAAACTTAATTTTAAAACTCGCAAAATCGAATTTCAGGGAAAAAAACCCCACATAATTTTGACGTAATTATAGTAAAGTGTTTCAGCTTTTAAAATCAGAATGCAAGTGTAAAATAGTGATGCAACGAATAGTGGTTTGGCCGAATAACCGAATACCGAATATTCGGCCAAATTACAGCCGAATATTCGGCCTATTCGGTCGCCGAATAATGAACTTATTTTTGCCTAAAAACAAAATATAGTATGCACTATATGCACAATTCTTGTATATTTCACAATTAAAATGTATTGTTTTCTTTAAAAAAATTATTTATATACAAATTTTTAATTTTTTTAAAGCATTCTTTTACTCTGAAAAAATATTCGGCTATGTTCGGCCTCCTAAAAGTTGCCTCAATAATAGATTCAGCGCCCCCCTCCCCCCCCCCCCAAAAAAAAAAAAATTCTTAGCAAAAGTTCCTCATCAGGTATTGTCTAGTTACATTTTAATAAATATTATGTGTGTTGTTGTTACATTTTAAAATAATGACAAAATTTTAAATGTACTAGGAAATATAAGTTTCAACTTTCAGATGAAATAAAATAAAAAATAAGAAATCTTAATATCTTAAGAAAAACCACTGATAGAAAGGATGAAAGGAATGTCCTCTAAAATGGTGGAAAGAAATCAATGTAGACTTTATAAAGCTCACAATTAACAAAAACATTTTTATCGTTTATTATTATCATTATTTTTTTTTTCTTTGCTGCCAGCAGATAGCACTAGAGTTCTTTATAGGTATAATTCAAAATATTATTGAAAGAAATATTTTTTTATGTAGCAAGGGATAAATGTTAAACTTCCAATTATGATAAAAAGAAAAAAATTTGAATTTGCTTGTACATCTGCATTAAAACAATTTTGAATAGATTAATTTTAAATTTAACAGATTATGTTAGCTTATTACAAGCAGATACTTTTTGTACTTACTGATACAGCATAAAATTTTTTTAACATGATTCCTAAATTAGCCTCTTATATAAAAATGGGAAGATAAAACCCATTCGGGATATGAAAGTTAATGGAAAAAAATGGGTTAGTTAATTTCAAATAAAATTTTCATTTTACATGATGAATATAAATTGTCAAATTAAAAAGTTATACTGTGTAAATATAAAAACATTTATTACAGTATTATTCGGCCTTGGCCGAATAATAAACTTGATATTCGGCCGAAGCCGAATATTCGGCAGACAGGCCGAATGGGCCGAATATTCGTTGCATCTCTAGTGTAAAATAAGTATATGATTACCCTGATAATTCACGGAAAAAAGCAATAAATACTTCCAAATGAAATTTTATTTTGCGTGGTTTAAAAATAAATCTTTCACTTTATAGATGATAAGGATTAATTTCAGAAGATCAAGAGTCTCCCTTCAGAATAAGATATCATTAAAAAGTGATGTCAGTTAAACAGAAATTGACGTCATATGTAGCAAATGATTTTTTTTATTATTATCTTTTTCGTAAATTATTTTCTTGAAATTGAAACGCCTGTATCAAAATAGATTTTACTACTTCAAAAACATTTAAATAAAGATGTTATGTCATTTGAACACATGTTTAGTTAAAGTTTTCATTTTATATATGAAAAATGTGCATTTTCTGATTAAAATGACATCAGTTTCTAAAATGCAAAAATATAGCGATTGAGTCTGAATTTTTATTAGCTTATAAAAAGAAAGTTCCCGCATTATCTTTTAAAAAAAAAATTATTGTACCATTTTTTAAGGTGTGGCGACAGGAAAGAAATAATTGAATTAGAGAATTTAAAAAGAGATATTTCTATAATGTTAAACTATGGAAGGTGGTAGAAAAAAAGAGATAAATGGGGGTCTGATAATTTTTTAAAGTAGACAGTGATCTTTTCCACATTCTAAAATGTATGTACGTAAAGTTTCGTGCAAATCGGTCAAAAATTGAAGATTTGTATAAAGGGCATAGATACAGAGAATGACTTTTATATAGTATATAGATACAATGAGAGCCGATAGATATATATATTAAAAACGATTAAAATTGACTGAGGCGATATGCTAAAAAAATTGATATTTGATATATCATCCAGCCATAGACATTAGGGCGTATCGAAAAAATTCAAATTTCTTAAATCCTTTTGCGGTAGTTCGGAAAAGTTGTGAACTCCCTTCATTAAAAAGTGTGTGGAATCTTAAAACAGTGGGTTGATATCTTCTGTCACCTCAACGTGGTGAAAGTTCCAAAAATTGGACAAAAAATTATAAAAATACAAAAATTAATAAATGATCACAAATTTCGTTGATCGGTGTGGGGTGGTTTTTAAAAGTTACTATGTTTTAACAACAACAACCAAAAATATTTTTAGGATTATAGGTTAATATCTTCTGTTGCCTCATCGACCCCAAATTTTGGAAAATGAAGGAAAAGTTTTTAATAAATACAAGTCACACTTGCCTCGTTGTACTGTGAACAGAAACTTTATTTTACCTTTCTAACACACACATGGTAAAAGCATTGTTGCTTGTAATCATTTTTGGGCTCAAATTTTGGCATGTGTTTTCTGGATTCTAGTGTCACTCTCATAAATCTATCACTGTTCTGCGACCCAATCTGGAGGCTGCAGCGACTAGTTCCACAATTCACTCAATTGCTTGTGTGTGTTAGTGATATTTAATAAAGTCCCAGCACTGCATAGCATACTGTCCTGCTTCATCTTCAGTTCTTCAGAAATCTAAGATCTTGGGACGATGGCACATAACAAGCTTGGCAGGTAATGAGATCTACATAGATTTCATTCCAAAGTTAATAGCAGGAATAACGAATCTGCTAACACAATTTTTATCTAGGGTAATTTCCCTATCCTTGATAATCTGCCGAGTTTCAAGAGTCCTAATATGGCACCTCTCATCATTTAACATGGCCAATAGCATGTTTTCTGGGGCCACAAAGTAAGTGTAGCGAGAAATAACTGGTTCGATTATGTGACGATACTTCCTAGACAAGTACCGAGATGAGCTGATGAAATGCTACAGGTATCTAGCACCATTGTTTATGGAATGATGAATCTTAATTCGGAACCATGAGGGTACATAGACTCTTAGAATGCATACAACCAAAGTTAGCAACTCATTTCATGGTTTGGTGTAGATAGTATATATAACCTCAGTATTCGATTGGCAGTTGTTAGCCAGCGAGCCAAATTCAACGTTCCCGGTCAGCTAGATCTGAACAACAAATGCTAGAGCTAATGGCGGTGCAAATGTCTAATAAGTATTTCTGATCTGAACTGAGGGTTGTAGGATCAATGTCTGGCAACTCGTATTCAATCTCACTAAAATATTTCCATTATTGTTAAGGCTGTGAACGATAATCCAGTTTCACAGTGTAGTAACACATCCTGTATTTTTGATTGAATGTATTGCATTTCTGATTTAATAAGTGGATTCAGATATTGTTTCTTGTTCAAAAGATGTTTGTGTGGATCACATTATCAGTTTGTTCCAAGACTGTAAGAACAATCTGTACATTGATAACAACAGAAAATGATCACCCACTATAGACACTACTTTTTGGTGCAACTAAAAACTTCCTTGCTAATCCAAAAGAAACAGGAACGTTTTAAATTCTTCCTGAGACGCCACCATTCAAAAACATTGTATTATTATATTTTTTACTCTAATCCTTGCCTGGCAAATAAGCAGTACATCGCTATCAATTTTTTCCTTCTAATTTCTTCAAAATACCTCTTTGGTTTTAAAATATTTGTTTTACAGTACCTACAATAAAATTTTATTAATTTGTTTCAATTAACAGAAGAATCTATGAAATTTAAAATTTTACAAAGTAAAAAAATTTTTTTAACTATCATTTTAAAATAAATCAAAGCATAGAATTTAAAAAAAAAAAAGACTACAAATTGTATTATATATATTTTTTTTACTTTAGTGCTTTTCCAAGGAATAAACAAAATAGGACGGTAAAATTTTTCTTCTTACTCCATTTTTTTCTTCTTTTTTTATATTTATTTTAGAATACTATGAGAAAATTATGTTCCCAACCATGAAATTAAAAATTTTATTAATTAAAAAAAGTTACTAAAATAATAGCTGAAAGCTAGGTTTTTATAGTGTATTTTAGTTATAGTGTATGTTAGTTACTCATAGTGTATTTTACTTGCAAAAAAAATCTTATTTATGTAAAGGAAAGTATCTGTTTTAAACATTTTGTAAAATTTAACTTTTTAACACATTTAAATACTAAAATATTAAAGTATTCGGCCTAATAGTTACTATTTGACTAGCCAAATATTCAGTTTACTTATGTGTCGAATATTTTAAATGACTATAAATGCCAGCAAAAATTAAAGTTGGGACACATAAAATTTTGTGTCATGTGGTCAAATCACAAGTTCTAGAATTTTCAGTAGGAGAATAACTAAAGAAACATATCTTACCATTAATTTATTTTAGTAAAGACGATGGTTCAGTAAACTGATTTAAAAAATTAGCAACTGTTACATTCAAAGTGCACTCATTTTGTTCGTTTCACTCGCCGTTTTATCAAAGACGCCAACACAAAGAATGAATCACGGAAAGAGAATTCATTCATGAATATTGAATCAATCAATAAAAACAATAGAAATGTTCAACCAATTTTTAATTAACAAAACAAAATATTTATTTATAAAAAAAGAAATAGAAAGCATTTGTCAAAATTTGCGAATTTAGCACTTAAATATGCTCTCAGGTTAAAAACTGGACGCAATTTGATTTTGGAAGAACTGGGGAAAATTCAGCTTTGATTCATTTGGAAAAGCTTGTTTCTTTTAAAGGCTGTCTGATAAACTAGAAAGAAGATGTCGGGAAGCTCGGGCTCTCGAACAACCAATCAGAGTAAAAGAACGACAAATCGAAGCCAAAGCTTCGCCAACGTGAGATAAATGAATCCTAGTAGCCATGTTTGATGTTTTGCAGCACAGGGTTGCATTATATGAATAAGTAAATAAAAAATATTCCTTCGTTCATTTATTACGAGGAGCATTGTGTTTATATGTTTTAAGGATTTTTAAAGTTAATGTATCATCATTTTCTTCCATGGATGCTTTGAGACGTATTACAGCCAATGCAAAGTATATTCGACCTGCATTCTATACAATTTTTTCAGATAATTATTTTCAATTCAATTTTATTCATGTGATGTAACAACAGTGGATCCGTTTGTTACAATATATCTCTAAAGAGGATTTAATATTTCTAATATCTATTATTAGGAAAAGACTGTAAAATAATAATGAAGTCACATTTTGCTTTAAAATAGCATACTGGTAATTAATAAAGCTCATGAAACTTTCATAAGTTGCAAGATGGGATATAATATTTGATTGAAAATTCTAACTAAAAATAAAATGTTCTGTTTTAAAAGATTATAATTTAAAGTAACAATAAATAAAAACAAAGCCGAAATAAGATAATCATCTCCTATAATTCATGTAAATAATATAGCAGTACACAATATTTATTTCCTTTTTTATATCATGTCCATTGTGATCTAAAGAAGCAAGTGTTGTAGATGTTTGCTTTCTCTTTTTAATTAAAAGTTTCGTGTTGATAAACTTTGTTTATATATATATATATACACACAGTGCATTGAAAAATCCATACAATTTAAGGCTAAAAGCTTTGTTTATTTCGTGCATTTCAAGTCTGATTTGTTTACATTTTAAAACTTTATCAGAGTAATCAGATCCTTATGAAACAGAAAATTGCTATCTATATGTTGTTAATGCTAATAAAAATCAGGATCTACTGAAAATACAAATAATTCACTTAAAAACTGTTTATTTAATGAATGATTAAAAAAATATATCATCACTGTTAGAAATTTATATGATCAACAGTACCAGGGCAATTCCGAAACAATGTTACCATTTTCAGTATTTCATTTTTTACATCAAATAGGTAATATATATATTTATTTTCTGATAGCATTAAACCTATATATATTTTTTTTATTTACAATGCATTTTATAAAATTTTGAATAGTCAAAATCAATAAAATCCTTCATAATCAGCCTAGCTTCTTTTTATGTATTTATTTATTTGTCTGTTAGATGTTCAATGTTGGTCAATTACAGGTAAGATGACATATTTTTCATAAATATATTGTGGCAACACTCAAATTTTGTGAAAGATGTTCATTTATGAACTCCCTCTGAATGAAAATACATTTTTGTTATAATAAATTGTATGTTGTTTTATAATACAGAAACAGATAAACATTGAGCTATCCAAAAAGCACGGTAATTCCTGTTTGTCTGTTACAATATACCATTTTTTTAATAATTATTATTTACATTAAGTAATTTATTCATAATAACTATATTAATTTATCTTAATTAATTGTCAAATGCTACTTGTAGCTATCTTTGAATTACAGAATTATTATTATTTAAATAAGGTACAGGCATTTTTCCCTCTATGACTGTTAGTCTGTTACAATGGAATTGCCCACCACCAGTTTAAGAATATTCATTTTATTACTTCAAAATCTTTTCACCGAATCTACAATCAGCAGTTTTGTTCAATCATATAAGTATGTGACTGTAGGAAATTTAAACATATACCTTCATGAGTATCTAAAATGATTATATCTTATCATTATATAATTGCATAAATTTAAACCTATGTATGTGTATTCTAATAAGGTGAAAAAAAAAATTAGTTATATCCATTTAATTCTAATTCCTACACTTAACACAAGCTACTAATTATTATGGAAAAGATAGTAGGGGAGGAGAGTGGTGTGGAATGTGACAGTAGGTTTTTTCTTTATGTATCATTCTAAACATATCATCAATCACACACTAGATGAAGCAATAGTAGCCCAATCTTCATTTGAAAAAAGTTGCTGATCTGCATAAGCTTGCATTTGTATACAGAAAAAGATTATTTAAAGAATCAAAATCAAAAGTAAATTTCCTTCATATACCTTTTATGCTTTCTATATATTAATGACTTGTTTATGTAAAGTTGTAATAGTTTCCCTATTTATGGAACATTAAACTGTATATTATCCATAATTTAAACTAAGCCTAAAAGCTAAAAGCAGCATTTTTGTTTATACAAGAAGGTAGTGGGGAGGAGTGGGACATTCCAGCAAAGGGAGGTACGGGACAAGTCCAATTCCTTCTTTTTAATAAGATGAATGTTAATTGCTAAAATGTATATATTTTTAGAGGGTAATATATTAACATGTTGAGTGCCATGTCAGTCACTGATGACTGACACTGAACTTTCCGTTAGGCTGTGTCAGTCATCGGTGACTTATACTTATTGATCATGTAGTGGGCAGGGGTGGGGAATTTCTAGAAAATCTTATCAGCCAAGGATTTATTTCACCAGCCAGTAAAATGCAACGTACAGTTTTAAATTTTTATGACAAAATTACGCAACTCAAAAATAGTTGGTTACTATTATTTTCATAAATTTTTTCCTATAAAATTAAGAAATATAAACAAGAGATGAAAGTTTAATGTAAAGTAGAACTTCATACCATGTTTACATTGTAGTAATTAGGAAAGTTGAAAAATATAGCTAACTACTAAATAAAAAAACTTTTTGACATACCTCTATAGTTTGCAATTTTCAAAGACTACCTAAAAAGTCACTCACCCTGTCAAAAAATTCACTCGCCAGTGGCAAGTAAAATGATGCATTTTCCCACTCCTGGTAGTGGGAATCTTATTTCACGGCCCAAACGGAAAGACAGACAAAATTGACTTGGCATTCCACGTGTTAATTATAACATTGATATTATATTCATTTACTTCAAAATGTAAATAAATGTAACTGATTATTTTTTTAACGTCATCTGTGACTGACAATCCTGAATTCTGGAATCCTCAATGAAGATACTAGAATTTGATATTGTGGCACAGACATTATCAACTTAAATCTTTGTTAGACTGTATATATAGCCAACACTAGACTACTTGTGCTTGTCATACCTTGTTTTATAGCTGTCCCATATCTCCCTGTTAGTGAGGAGGTATGACACACATTTGAATCTTACAATTTCTTTAGTTATGAAATTGTTTCTGCAAATTATGTTTCCATATTGTTAAAAAACATTAGAAATATATTCATTTTCTATTCTATAAATTGAAATTTTTGTTTTTGTGTCAAACTAAGTTAATGTTCTTATTTTTGTCAAAAGTGTCCCATTCCTCCCCACTCTTCCTTACTTTGAAAAATGTGTATGCATCACAAAACGCATGTGGTAGTGCTGTATACTAATTTAATATATCAAGTATCATAAACAGAAGGCAGAAAACTTTCTTTTATTTAATTCATATTTCCTTCAAGAGCATTGGTAGCGAAATATGAAAAAACAAAGCCACCATTATATGTTCCTCATTAGTGTTTTTCTTTTCTTCTTTTTTTTGTGTATGTGCATAAAAGGAAGTTTAAAGATCAAAATACTTTTCATCTAAATGAAGGTTTACTCATTTTTTCTCCCCAGGTGAGCTAAAAAGTTACTTTTACGAAACTTCACTAAGCAAGGGGGGGGGGGGAGTCTGAAAACAGTTGAAAAATATTTATAACTTCAATTTTCTCTGCCATCTTTCTGTGCGTTAATTTTCATATATGCGGAGTGCCTTGTAATTCGTATATGTTAATGATAATTACTATGGCATATTTCAAATGAAGTGTGTACATTTATAGTTCATTTACATGGACTTTCAAAAGAATTCCATTACATTATGATATATAAAGAAAAATATTTTGCAATATATTTTAATAATGTTACTTTATTACAAACATAATTAAACTAATATTCATTTCTAAGGTGTGTTAAAACATGTTTTCTGTAAAATATGAAGTGCAAAGCATTTATCATTAATTTAAAGTGTTGCACTAAAGAATTCGATTACATAATGGCCTACAAAGAAAACTTTTTGCAGTGTATTTTAATTATTTTATGTATTTCAAACATAATGAATTTGATGCATATTACTGAGGTTCACTACAAGATGTTTGCTGTAGAATATGATGTGCATAGTATTTAATATTAATTTACAGGAAAGCACAGCAGATATTGTGGGCAGAGTACTGTATATTATCGATTATTGATGTAAAAGCATTTTTAGTTATAGTATGCATTGATAATTTTAACTAAGTTTTTGTATATTATGTTGTGTGCATAAATTTTATAAATCATATACAAGGCTACATAAAAGAATTTGTAAGCAATAAATAGTATGGGTGTAAATTGTTTAAAAGTGTTTTTTACTGAGTTTTTCATTTTCAAGCTGAACTGTATTTGAAGAGTATAAATAAATTTATATACAAGGCTACCTAAAGAACAGGATACATTGCTGTCTGTAGATAGTAATTACTGGAAGTGTGACGCTAGTAGTTTTAAGCATTTTTTGCCTAAAATTAATTTTAGTTTGTCTTGTGGTATAAACATCTGTAAGATAATATATAGGACTTTAGAAATGAATTTAAGTACATTTCTGCCCATTGGCAAAAGTGAATTTTTAACAGGGTTATGTATTTCTTAACTAAACTAAATTTTCCCTTCCTATGTATTATATATAGAAATCTATAGATCATATACAGGGCTGTACAAAAGAATTTGAATATCTTTTTCGCTATGGATGGTGCTTGCTGAAATCTAGTTTTCAAATAATCTGCTGTGTGTTTCCTAATTTGTTTATTTGGGTATTTTCTTTATCTTACTAAACAATGAAAGTGTTTCATAATCTATGCTTCATGCGTAAATTTTCTCTGTTCTCATTTCAAGGGGAACATTTACATATGTTTCTATAGCAAAATTGCACAAAAAATTACAGTCATGTTTTGCCATCCAAAGTTACATTTTACATTGCTGAATGGGGGAATCATTTGGAAAACATTTTTAAAAAATTCAAATATGTTAATATCCTGATTTTTCACAAATTTAAAAAGAAATCAAAGACAATGCATTCCCTTATAAAATGTATACACATCTGGGCGACATCTGCTCTATTCTCAAATGAAATGTACCCTTACTTATTGCGATATTTTATTTTGATGCAATCGTTCACGTTCCTATAGGAATCAATTTACATTCTTCCATCTCCAATTTAACCGCAGCAATAGCAAAATTTAACAGGGAGTTCTCGTTCAGGAAACAAATGCCAAAAAATTGCTGAGAGCAAACTTCACTATATTAGGCTAAAAGATTGAAACAAGATTTTTTTTGTGAATATAAAAAAATATCTATTACATGCCAAACATTTTATAAACATTTTTTGAAAAGTTAAAAAATTACAGAGAAAAAAATTGATATATTCAGCACCCTGTGAAGGAAAAATTGCTTCTGAGCCAAGGTTTCAATTTGCACTGCCGCCACCACCTTCTCTTTATGACAGGTGTTACAAAATTGAAAAAAGGCAGAAATAGAAATAAGTTGTACTGAATACATATTTCACATTTATTTTAGAACTTTAAAAGTTTAATTTTAGTCAAGAAATTCAGAACAACTAAATAATGTAAGAGCACTTATATTTTGGCAAAGAGGATTTGGGAACTGAGTGTAGAAAAAAATGTGTCTAACAGTGCAGTACAACAGTGTAAATGCAACCCTTTTGGATTCCAAGATAGAAACCTCATACTATTTTAAAAGTTATGTTTTTATCTTTAGTACAAAAATAAAATTACAGACTCAGGAAAGTGAAGGTAACAAAAGAGATAAAGACCTAAAACAAGTTTTAAAAAAGAAGTTCTTAGTCAGAAATTTGTTTTGGTGTGTGGATTAAGGTACAGTTCAATAACTTTGAAACGATAAATGTATGTACTTTCATGGGTAAAAAATTCCTGATAAATATATATGTATATATATATATATTGGTGGTCAGTAATGTTTAATTAATGGTTATATATATATATATATATATAGGGTGTATCTGAAATGCTTCAAGAAACTTAGAGGGATGATAGTACTTATGAAGACGAACAAAAAATGCAATGGAACATGGTGTCGCAAATGATGTTTAAGGGGCGAAAATTGAGAAAAAGCGTCTGGAAATGGACAAACTGGACAAGAAAGAAACACTCCAGAAAATTATTTATTGCACAGAAAAGGCACAACACAGCTCGTGATGCCCAGAGAAAACAAATATTTTACAATAATTGTTCAAAGTGTTGACTGCTGACTTTATTACACAGAGTAGGTACATCTACGGAGGAACGACTGGCGGACACACTCAAATTTGCATATGTGGACTCCTGCTCAAAGATTTGTTTGGATTTCTTCCAAGTTTTTGTTATCTCTCTCTGACTGGATATGCACAAAGTGAAAGGAAAACCAGCTTCGTGCTACTAGCCAGTTCTGCAGAAAAGCAGCATGCGAGATTTCAATATTTTTATTAGTTTTGTGATTATCACCCTTTAAACATCAGTTGAGACCCGATGTTCCATTGCATTTTTTGTTCATCTTGATGAGTAATATCATCGCCCTAAGTTTTTCGAAGCATTTCAGATACACCCTGTATATTTTACAATAAAACAGGTAGGAAAATCAAGGTTAATAGTATAAATTTGGCCCCCTATATTTCAGCAACTGCTTTCTACCCGCATCACACAGACCTCACTATATTGCACTAAATTATTGAAACTGAATTCTTTTTATTAATTTTGAACAATCAATATGAAAAAACTGTGAAAATTGCATTAAAAAATTCAATTAAAGAAAATTGAAAAAAAGCTTGTTTCGAGGTGTAGAAGGATTTTATGTATTTAAATGAAAATCTATCCAAATGTACCAAAGTATGTACCGTATCTATCCAAATGTATTGAAGTAGGGGAATCCCTGCTGCCGGCAGCATACTATTGGGTAAGTAAGGATGTTTGCATTCCGGTTTATTTATATTTTTAAACGAAAGACTGGAGCAATCCGGGCATGTAATACTAACCTTAAATATACCTAAAGTCAGTGTTGTATGAATTGAACATGAAAATCTTTCCAAACAAACATAATGTTGGGAGCCCCACTACCTTGATTGTTATGTTCTTATTTGCCTCTCCTTAAATAAAGTAAATAGGTTTTTAAAAAATCATTGAATCACCTGTTTAAAATATTGTATTTTTAATAAGGCAAAGTAAAGAAAAAAAAACGGTGAGGTAGAGAAAGAAAACTGTCACTTAATGTCTGACCCTTTTTTAAATGCTACAGCAAAAAATTTAAAAAAATGCACGTGCAGAAATGATCGGCTGCACAATAGCAAATAAAATAGTGATATCTTTAAGACATTGAAAAAAAACTAAATCTCTCCTGGTTCCCCCCCCCCCCCCCAAAAAAAAAAAAAAAATAGGAGGCTTTTTATTTCACATTGACCGTCATTGAATCCACTAGGGTCAGGTGGGGGAAAGTGGTGGTAATCTAAAAAAATGCACTTTTTTCACAATAAATGCACATATTTTTACTTTTTTTTCAATTAATACATAATTGGAGTTTGTGACAAATATTTCTATTAAGATTTGTAAATCTGGCAACAAGTTTACTGTTGTTTATCTTCTTGTTTACATATATGTGCAGTTTGTTCTTAACACATGGTATTGATAAACTTTATTCTTGATCCTTTCTCACTTGAAAAAATTAGTATATTTTGATACATTTCTGTAGAAGAACTTCTTAAAAACAGATTCATGCATCAAGGTAAGAATTATTTTATTATTTCAATTTTTTATGATTTTTTTCTGAGGTGGGGGAAAGTGGTGGTATAGTTAGGCTTAGCTCAATGTTGCATGATGATTCAATTTTAGACTGTAGATGTGATTAATTTTTAAAAATGAGCTGTAATAAAAGTATTAATAAAAAAAATAGGCTTTATTTATAAATTTTAATTTGAATATGATAATACAATTAAATTAAAAGTTATTTTTTACATAGGGTCAGGTGGGGGAAAGTGAGTCCGTGGGGTAAAGTGGGGGTATATTGAAAAAAACCTATTTTCTCTTTTAAATTAAGATATTTTGTTCATTCTTTTTTAGAGACATATATTGAGATTATGGCAATTATTCTTATTTTAGTTTTAGAAACTGGAAACAAATTTAATGTTTACAAACTATCTTGTTTATACTCATTGCATACCGTCAAAAAGTCGATCAGCTAAAATAATCGCCCAAGTGATAAAAACTAATACATTATATCACATAAAGCATTTGAATAAGTCACCATTGGGGAACTATTAGACTTTTCTTGCTATTTGGTGGTGAAGATTATATAGAGTTCAGCAATATATGCTACATACTAAATGAACCTAATTTTGATAGTCATGGGCATTATTTCTTTAATTAAATAATATCTGAAAAATATATATTTTTTTTTTTTTTTTGTGCATTTGTACCTTTAAAAATAATTAAGATACATTTATTTCAGTGTATTTTTATTTAAAAAACAATATTTACACATTTTTATTTAAATATACATTAATTTTGGAACTACCCCCCACTTTCCCCCACCATGGGGTAAAGTGGTGGTATCAAAACATGCTCTTTTAAATGTATCACTGTCAGAAAACAATCGAATAAAATTGAGTGGTTATGATTCATGTTTAATCTATATGAATCCAATGTATAGAAAATGCATCAAAAGTTTCATTAAAATAAATTTAATAGTTTGATTTTAGGGCCTTTTCTAAAAAAAGCTTGATTTTACCACCACTTTCCCCCACCTGACCCTATTTATTTTTTAAATAGTTTTTTATTGTCGAAACTCTTTGAAATTTTTATGAGTTATAACTATAATATTTGCAAGGCCTGTATATATATATATATATATATGCAAAAATATTGATATTTAGTTGCAAAAGCCACTGGTGTAATATTCATGATGTAAGCAAATATTAACCAGATTTTTTTTTTTAAATGCTTCTAATTCTCTAAATTTGGTTTTCATATGTTATATAATGGATGTATCAGATGACTGTGTAAAGAAATTGTGTTAAAATATCGAGATTTAGTTTCTTTTAGCCTTGAAAAAAGAATGTTAACTAATACAGTAGAAATACATTACAGTGAATGTCACTTATACGAATTTTTCAGTTTAACAAATATTTGAATTGCTGAAAAAAAAATCCTATTTCATTATAAAAATATTCAATTTAACGGATTTTTCAGTATAGTAAATTTAATCAGTGCTCCCCAAAGATTTGTTGTAATGAGATTTCGCTCTATTATTTTTATAAACAAGCTATTTTATGCTCATAACCCTTTAAGACCTGACCTACACAATAGTGTAGGTGATACAAAAGAAAAAACATTTTCCTCCTTTTTGTTTGATTTAAAGTCGAGCCTGCACCCACAAAATTGCGTGGATACTCCCTTGACATAACCTGACATTGGATGTATATTTTAATCAAATATGATCCTATTAATTAGGGGAAACCACCAAAACTTTTCATTTCTACCAAAAATCTTGCGGTCTTAAAGGGTTAAAGTCGATATGTTTTGTTTTACCGTATTTTGATTTCCTAATCGGATACAGGATTTCCAATAATGTAATAGTAGATGAAGTTGCAAGTAATTCTCAGAGGCTAATTTCTCTGGAAGGGTTAATATTAATATTTCAAAAAACCTAATATGTCTTTTTAAAGTAAAATGTACTATCCTTAAGTAAGAGTTATCTGCTTTTGCATATTTTGATAAAAAAAATAGTGGATGCAGAATTTCAAAGTGTGCTAAAAAAATTAAAATTCACCCGAAGGAACTTTCAGAAAGGAATTTGGTTGAAAAGGGTTAATATTTGTATTTTTTAAACGGATTGCACTGTTCAAATGAAAATCTAACATATAACTATGTAGTTTGGAATTTTTCTTATTTTCATACTTTGATTTCCAAGGCCGATGCAGATTTTTCAGCATTGCAGAGTATTACATAACCAAACCTTGAAACTTCATAGAAAACTCTTTTCTTGAACCTTAGAAAACTTTTCCTTAAACCAAGATTAAGAGGGTATTTTTTTATTTTCTTGCATTCTGAAAAGTCGAGCCGATCCAAGCTTGGAAAGATGGGGGAAAAACAAGTTTTTAAAAGAAATTTTTTCTCAGAGTTAACATTCATATTTTTTTAACAAATTTTTCCGTTAGAAAGTTAAAAGTATTATACTTTGGTGGATATTTTATATTCAGTATTTTAAACTGTTTAGCTGATGAGGCTTTGGATCTTCTCTGCTAGTGATATTCCAGTGTGGATGTTACATGCCATTTTGAGAAAAATTTCATCTTTTTGATGATTGTTCATTTTTACCCGACTGCGAGGAAGGGTTATGTGTTTCACGCGTATCTGGGTATGTGGATTTCTTTATACCCTCGAAACATCCCAACGGCTTGATGGATTTTAATGAATGAGGTCTCTGTCAATTCGTCTTAACCGTCCGATGGTTATAGGCTAGGTTTTTTTTATAAATTCAAAAAGGTGGCCGTAAAATACGAAATGGCGGTTGAGATGAAAATTTTTTTTACATACCATATTGAGTGGCATATCATTGGATAGGTCTTTCAAAATTAAGACGATGTTTCATTGACTATTTTACAGTCAGAAGCTCCGTTTAAATATTACACGAGCTGGAAGCTGTGTAGGTAGGATTTCTAGCTTTACTGCAACTCTAACCTTCATAGACATCTATAGGCCTCATCAAAACCGTGTTTATAGATAGGAACTAATAATTAAACACAACTTAAAAGTCATCAATACAAGTAAATAAAAAAAATAGGTAAGTAATATAAAAAATAGTTTCACATTGATGAGAAATAATTAATTAGTTTGCTTTTTACGCAGTCGGGCTTTTATATTTTTTTTAATTTAATTTTTACTTGTTATTTGTCATTAATATCTCAGCTAATTATTTAAATATTTGAGTCTCAGTGTGTGCATTCGCACAAGTCTTGGACTATGTCATGCACATTTTCAAACCTCTACTTGCAATAGATTTTCCTAGCCATCGCACACAGGCAAACTTAGTGCTTTATTAGTATAGCTTAATATTTCCGATATTTTTATTTATTTATTGCATGCCAGTTGGCATATTTTACCAAGAGTGTTTTGAAAACAGTTTTTATTTTTTTTTGCAAGTCAGTTTTATCTACGTTGCTGCCAGTAGATTGATTGACTTTATGAATAAAAACATAGCACATGCTTATATTTAGTGTGTCCAGCAGTTTGTGTTATAATGGACCTGAACCCGAAAATTCTACTTTAAGACAACCCGACCTGATCATCACACTCTTCAAACTGAAACTGAAATTAAACCATATGCTAATATAATTGCATAAAAGTAGTCTACAATAATATCTTGAATATCAATTTTATCTCTTAAGTAGCAAAATGAACAAATTTCTATACTATTAATGTTGGTAGGTGCCTGTGGGGGTGGGGTCGGCCGAAACTACTCTTTTCACACAGAGATGTGAGAGCAGTGTATAAAAAGGAAATATCGGGGGAATCCGGACTTTCATGTCTCAAGGTAATCCTGTGGGAAATAGGTACCATAGAAATTAATAACTTACCATCTCATTAGAAAACATTGGGAAACAATCCAAAAACAATAAAAAAGAAAAGTGCCCAGCTAAACTGATGGCATTAAGCTCACAGGCTATTCACACTAATTGTATATTATACTCTTATTTTAAAGAATAATGCCCTTCAAAAAAATAAGTTAAGGGGAATTAGCCCCCGTTTCCCCCTTTATACTTAACCAGTGAACCTCCAAATCTAATCAGGGAAGCTCTTTATCATAATAAACCGGTATACCAAATTTGGAGCAAATCGAATAATCCTGCAAAAAAACCATTTATCTAAATTAAGGGGGTGGACTAGCCCCCCTTTATCTTTAACCAATGAATCCCCAAAACGAATCAGGGAAGCTCCTTAACATAATAAACCGGTATACAAAATTTGGAGCAAATCGAATAATTCTGTATGAAAAACCTGTTTATATAAATTAAGGGGGGTGGACTAGCCCCCCTTCCCCCTTTATCCTTAACCAATGAACCCCAAAAGTAATCAGGGAAGTTCCTTAACACAATAAACCGGTATACCAACTTCGGAGCAAATCGAATCATTCTGCATCAAAAACGCATTTATCTAAATTAAGAGAGTGGACTAACCCCCCTTTTCCCCCTTTATCCTTAACCAATGAATCTCCAAAACGAATCAGGGAAGCTCCTTAACATAATAAACCGGTATACCAAATTCGGAGCAAATCGAATGATTCTGCATGAAAAACCCATTTATCTGAATTAAAAGGGGTGGACTAACCATCCTTTTCCCCCTTTATCCTTAACCAATGAACCCCCAAAACTAATCAGGGAACTTCCTTAACATAATAAACCGGTATACCAAATTCGGAGCAAATCGAATGATTCTTCATGAAAAACCCATTTATCTGAATTAAGGGGTGGACTAACCCCCCTTTTCCCCCTTTATCCTTAACCAATGAACATCCAAAACTAATCAGGAAAGTTCCTTAACATAATAAACCGGTATACCAAATTCGGAGCGAATCGAATGATTCTTCATGAAAAACCCATTTATCTGAATTAAGGGGGTGGACTAACCCCCCTTTTCCCCCTTTATCCTTAACCAATGAATCCCCAAAACGAATCAGGGATGCTCCTTAACATAATAAACCGGTATACCAAATTCGGAGCAAATCGAATGATTCTTCATGAAAAACCCATTTATCTTAATTAAGGGGTGGACTAACCCCCCTTTTCCCCCTTTATCCTTAACCAATGAACATCCAAAACTAATCAGGGAACTTCCTTAACATAATAAACCGGTATACCAAATTCGGAGCAAATCGAATGATTCTTCATGAAAAACCCATTTATCTGAATTAAGGGGGTGGACTAACCCCCCTTTTCCCCCTTTATCCTTAACCAATGAATCCCCAAAACGAATCAGGGATGCTCCTTAACATAATAAACCGGTATACCAAATTCGGAGCAAATCGAATGATTCTTCATGAAAAACCCATTTATCTGAATTAAGGGGTGGACTAACTCCCCTTTTCCCCCTTTATCCTTAACCAATGAATCCCCAAAACGAATCAGGGATGCTCCTTAACATAATAAACCGGTATACCAAATTCGGAGCAAATCGAATGATTCTTCATGAAAAACCCATTTATCTGAATTAAGGGGTGGACTAACCCCCCTTTTCCCCCTTTATCCTTAACCAATGAATCCCCAAAACGAATCAGGGATGCTCCTTAACATAATAAACCGGTATACCAAATTCGGAGCAAATCGAATGATTCTTCATGAAAAACCCATTTATCTGAATTAAGGGGTGGACTAACCCCCCTTTTCCCCCTTTATCCTTAACCAATGAACATCCAAAACTAATCAGGAAAGTTCCTTAACATAATAAACCGGTATACCAAATTCGGAGCGAATCGAATGATTCTGCATGAAAAACCCATTTATCTGAATTAAGGGGGGTGGACTAACCCCGTTTTTCCCCCCTTTATCCTTAACCAATGAACTCTCAAAACTAATCAGGGAAGTTCCTAAACATAATAAACCGGTATACCAAATTCGGAGCAAATCGAATGATTCTTCATGAAAAACCCATTTATCTGAATTAAGGGGTGGACTAACCCCCCTTTTCCCCCTTTATCCTTAACCAATGAACATCCAAAACTAATCAGGAAAGTTCCTTAACATAATAAACCGGTATACCAAATTCGGAGCGAATCGAATGATTCTGCATGAAAAACCCATTTATCTGAATTAAGGGGGGTGGACTAACCCCGTTTTTCCCCCCTTTATCCTTAACCAATGAACTCTCAAAACTAATCAGGGAAGTTCCTAAACATAATAAACCGGTATACCAAATTCGGAGCAAATCGAATGATTCTTCATGAAAAACCCATTTATCTGAATTAAGGGGGTGGACTAACCCCCCTTTTCCCCCTTTATCCTTAACCAATGAACATCCAAAACTAATCAGGGAAGTTCCTAAACATAATAAACCGGTATACCAAATTCGGAGCAAATCGAATGATTCTTCATGAAAAACCCATTTATCTGAATTAAGGGGGTGGACTAACCCCCCTTTTCCCCCTTTATCCTTAACCAATGAACCCCGAAAACTAATCAGGGAAGTTCCTTAACATAATAAACCGGTATACCAAATTCGAAGCAAATCGAATGATTCTTCAGGAAAAACCCATTTATCTGAATTAAAGGGGTGGACTAACCCCTCTTTTCCCCCTTTATCCTTAACCAATGAACCCCCAAAACTAATCAGGGAAGTTCCTTAACATAATAAACCGGTATACCAAATTCAGAGCAAATCGAATGATTCTGCAAGAAAAACCCATTTATCTGAATTAAGGGGGTGGACTAACCCCCTTTTCCCCCTTTATCCTTAACCAATGAACTCCCAAAACTAATCAGGGAAGCGCCTTGTCACAATTAACCTAGAAAAAAATTTTGAAGCAAATCGGATGTTTCTCTCAAGAGTTGTCGCGTTACGTACTTACATACATACGTACGTACGTACGTACATACATACAGAAAGGGCGGGCACATTAGCTCTCAGGCTTTGATAGCCTGTGAGCTAAAAACGGGAAACTAGCGCACAAAAAGAATGCAAATTTTGGTTTCACTTTTCGAAGTCCAATCGCGAATTTATAAAAATAAGGAAAATTACTAACTAACCGATCGATTTTAAAATTTCAGATATTTTATAAAAAAACACCTACAAATTTTAAATAAGTCAGAGGAGTTGGATTTCGGAGAAGGGGGGGGGGGGGGCATGCAAAGAAACTTTTAAAACATAGTGTTTTATACAATAAATATAGTTTCAGATGCGGTTTTTTGACAGATCCCTCAGTTAAATAATTATTAAATGTAAAAATTTCAAAGAGGGGTGGTTGTGTGAATTCCGAGTGGTATTCGGGGTGCACGAAAGTGGACCCATGGAGTGGGGGGATTTTCAAACTTTTTCCGAACCTATCGTGATATATGATCAGAATGCCCTCCGATCACTCCTCCATATTATGAACCTTTCTGCCGCCCCCCGGGGGCACTTTTCTAATTTTTTTGAAATCTCAGCGTTTTCATCATTTTAGATTGGATTATTTTACAGAGCTTTCCCATAAATGTTATTTATGATATGTAAGAATTTCTAAAAGGGGGTATTTCGGGGGTGATGATGGTAGGGCCCCCACTATGGGGCACTTTTCTAACTTTTGCCGACGCCCCTCATTTGAGACATCGTTGGACAGTCCTGTGGCCACTTATTCATGTTATGCACCTCCGGTGTCCCTCCCCTCACTTTTCCCCCTGGGGAAGAACTTTTCTAAATTTTGTCGACACCCCTCATGTGATATATCATTAGAAAGGCCTGTGACCACTCATTCATAATATGCACCTCCCCTACTTTGTGGGCTGGAGAGGCACTTTTCTAAATTTTGCCAATACTCATCATGCAATATAGTGTTAGAAAGCCACGTGACCACTTATTCATACTCTGCACTTCCCGTGCCCCTTCCCCAAACTTTTGCCGGCACCCCTCTTGATATATTGTTGGAAATCCCTGAGCAGTGGAATCGAAGACTACGGTGCCGTAGGCAGCGGGGATCTGGTTCGAGGTTTGTTCGGTTTTAAATTTAATATGACTTCAAGGACCCCGGTGAATGCTATAGACGTGTTGCACATGACGTCACATGTCTGAAATCGCTTCCTATGGCGCCCAAATATAAGGTGAATTGGTGCTCTCCATTTGATTTTTTAGACTTATTTGCACTATAATAATTAAAATAAGGAAGATCTAAATCAAAGAGAAAGATAACACTTGCTTTTAACGGCAAACGGGGAGTTCTGTGCTCCACGTGTGTGCTCCAGAAGCTATAGTATCAGTCGTTGCTAATAGCAACGTGACGTCAATGCAAGGGGTCTATACGTTGCTGCAGGCTGTGGGAACCCGGTTCGAGATTTACGTATAAATTAAAGATTCGTTTTAAAGGAGTGATCGGTTAGCAGGCGAAACCAATTAGTTTACTTATTAAAATTCATTCAAATTGTAATTTCATCAAAATCATTAAATTATATTCCTACCAAATCTGTCATCCTCGATTTTCGATAGACTAGTGCAGTAGACTTAATTAATCATTTGTCACAGAGCACTTTCATCTCCTCTCTCCCCTTTGTTGATTTCTGCTTAACCGAGCCCTATCTTAATAACTCAACTTCTGTTATTCATACCTCTTCGAGACTAATTCCAATATCCATTAATATCTTAATTATCATCTCATGCTGTCTTAAAGTTAATTTATTAGTAGTTGTTACCACTATTTTAGAATAGTAATTTCAGTAAAATCTTTAAATTATATTCCTGGCTCATCTGCCAGTCCCAATTTTTGACAAAGTACTTAAGTATTCTTAATTAGATATTTGTTGAAGAGCACTTCCATCTCCCCTCCCCCGCGTCCTACCTATGTGGATTTCTGCTTAACTGAGCCATATCTTAATAACTAAACTTCTATTACTCATATATCATCGAAACTAATTCCAAATTACATTAGTATTTCGTTTATAACCTCTCACAGTCTTAATTTATGTGTAATGATTACCATTATTTCTGAATAATAAATTCAGAAAATTTCTTAAATTCTTATTCGAGTCCTCGCCTCCTCGACTAATATACAAGTATCTACGGATAGGTTGAATAACCTAGTTTCGTTTGGATATAGACGATTTAGTTTAGAACAGAGTGCATTCTCTGGCGGTGGAAAGTGAAACTAACAGATATTGCAAAGCATGTGCAGCACTCGTGCTGTATTGTGCCACAGGTACGGGGACCTGTATTGGATGTTCATATAAAACATATTGCGCCCTCTAGCAGTAGAAAGTGGAACTAAAGAATTTAGCAGCACGCCTGCAAAACGATGCAGGAGACAGCGTGGACACAAGTTTGAGTTTCGTTCGGAAGGTGGTTTGTTTAGAACAGTGCGCCCTTGGCGGTAGAAGGTGGAATTAGAAAATTTTGCAGCACACCTGCTATTGGAACTTAAAAAGGCTTATAGTGTGCGCTAATCGCAGCTGTCGGTATAGGAGAATTGTCCCTTTAACTAATGCTAAAGTGCCATTCAAATCATTATTCATTGTAAACGCATTTGAAAGTTTTAAGTTTTCAAATAATTCGATAATGTTTAACTTCTCATATAACACACAACGCTAATGTCACATGAAAGCTGAAATTGTGCAAAAAAGTAATCTTGAACAAATTAAAAATACATGTAACGTAATGTGTTTGCACGGGATTTTCCAAAAGCGATAAGTTATTATCTTTTCTCCACCAGAGGCCGTATTCAATTGCTTGAATAGCCCGTACGGTACAGGGACGCGTATCAGAGATTCATATGAAACATATTGCGTCCTCTAGCAGTGGAAGGAGGTACTAATGGGTTTTGCAGCAGTCCTATACGATGGCTGGAGCAGCAGGGACACATGTCGGAGGTTCGTTTTTTGGATAAAATTCATATAATTTCGCCAGCGCGTGCGCAGCACGTCCACTATACGATGCCGTATACAGCGGAAATTCGAACACGAGGTTCGTATATTGTAAAATTTTCATATTAATTCGACATTCGTTTTATTCAAGGTTCGTATAAATTAGAGGTTCCGATGTAATTAGGAGCCCGCTGTTGGGCGAAGCCAGCTAGTCTACTTATTAATATTCATATCACATCATATAGTTTTCATCTGAAAGATACTTAGAATAATTTTTTATTTGAAAAAATGGGTCAACCCTAACTTGAAACGATTAAAATCTACCCGAGTCCCGAGTTGCAATGAAATAAAATCTGATTACCCTACACGAAGTAGAAGTTATTTTCTGTCCTAACTAGCAACCCACATTCTTGAACTTGACGATACTCATCAACAAATAGAATGAAGAGGGCCCACCGTGGTTGAGTGGTTAAAGCACCGCGTCGCTAATCACCTGAGAGCGTAGGTAGGTTCAACTGCCGCTGGCTCCGTTGCACACTCCTAGTGGAGCTCCCGGATGTAATTCTCTAATGTTGTAAATTTCCTTGTGCTATCTTGTCCTTGTATATTGACGATGACTTATAAGCGGCATTTGATGTCAAGCACAAAAGTCAGACGTATATGTTCAATAAATAAATAGAATGGAGATAATGACAAGCTTTTGTTCAAAACCCTTTTAACCTATCGGATATTTATCGTATGTCGCCTAAGTAAGATCCAGTAGATGGAGCATTCATAAATGAGGTCACTTGATACCTTTCCTACTCCCGTCTGCATCTGCCATATTTAGCCGCGTCTTGTGCAGAGGACGACTATCGATCAACGTCATATATGGCGTACGTGGATGGTGCGGAAAGAACGCGTTTTTCGTCTGCAGAGCTATCCACCGTGGAAAATTGATATGTCCACTCTTCTCTTGAATCTTTTAATAATCAGATCGCGCGCAACGCCAGGAGCGTATTCTGAGCGCTGTCTGAACGATTTCAATATCATTAGTGTCGGAAACAATAATAGAGAAAAATGTTGCCATTGAAATGAACAACGACAGCGTTCAGAATCGAATTCATAGTCAAACGTCTGTCATAGCAAACTTGCATCTTCCAGAGCTTCAAAATACCTATTTGAGCTAGTGATACACATTAACGAATACTAAATTGGCGATAAAGGATTCTCAAGATGCTTGGCGATTTGTTTTTGTCCATCCTTAGTTATACATGTATGTCCGCAATGTTCTCATATCAATCGCTGAACGAATTTAAAGGCAACTTTTTTCACTGCACCTTGCATTACGGAAGGTTTTAATATCAGAGTAGTCATCATATTATGTATGAACTCTTTTAATATAAACCGTCAACTATACTGTTAAAAATATCATGAAAAAATACCTCTGTTTTTAAAGGCTATCTATTTTCTGACCAATAAGAACGCTACATAGGTGGTTATGTAGCGTTCTCATTGGTCAGAAAATAGATAACCTTAAAAAACAGAGGTAATTTTTCAGACTACTTTTAACAGTGTATTTTAATTTACGATTGTTTTCTGTGATACAAACATTTGCAATACGCAAGTTGTAATAAGCTGATGATCTTTTTATCAGCCAATCACAACTGTCCGGTTGACCTCCAATCGCACGCACAATCCTCTCCGCTACCAATCAATGGAGGATATTCCATCTCCGTTTTGATCACGTGGTCAAGGTAAAAACTTCTAGCGTAAAGAAGGGAAGACTCCGTAGACGTGTAATTAAATCCCCGTTAGCCAATGAAATAGTTCATGAGGCAAAGCAGTAGTATCTTCCTTTCTTATCAGTTAGAAGTTCCTTGGGTAAATTACCGGTATCACGTGACTTTTTTCAGCCTCGAACCCATATTTGGAATATCCTCCATTGCCCTCAACGGATATTTGACCGATTTGTGACGTCATTTGAAACTGTAACGAGGCTAACGAAAAAGACAGGCTACCGAGGTGGTTCCGATTCTTCTTTTTTTACAGACCGCTGGAGTCGTGATGCTCGAATGCACCAATGAAAATTTGCGAAAAGAGTATCACGTGACTCCAGCGGGTCTATAAAAAAAAAGAATCGGACCCACCGCGGTAGCCTGTCTTTCTCGTTAGCCTCGAAACTGTAATTGGTGACTGGTCTATTAGACGAATGAGACAAGTCAACAAATATTAGCTTCAGCAAAAATGCCAGAGTCAAAAAGATGTTTAACGATTAATTTTTGATCAAAATCCTTTCAATCAATCTTTATTTCCCCTATGTCGCCACTCTCATACGGAGGAACCCGTACTTGTTCTCAACATGATCATGTTTACCAACCACAACTGGTCGTGTTTATAGCGTACCTAGACATGAAAATGGATGAGTGTATAAGATTTGATTTGATGAGACGATTCTGATGATTCGCAAATCGCCAAGCACCTTGGAGAGATATCCACTGTCGTCCAGCATGTCTGACTACGGAGTCCACAGATTAAATATCTCATAAATAATATGTAAAGTATTTAATCTGTGGCGAAGCCTAGATATGATGCACAGTTTGTGCTTAGAGATACACACGCGTTTGTAAAGGACTTTACCCATGTGACGTCAGCCGCGGGTAAACAGAAGAAAAACACCAATAGGCGTGACGAACATTTTAACACTGCTTCCCCTTCGTCCAATAAACAGTTCTTTTCGGATGGTATCTACCCGCATAGGCGTGGCTGTTGCCAATCGTGGGTAAAGTCCAATGCGTAAACTGTAATTTTCAATAGAGCTGTGCAAGGTGACGTCACGAACAGGTTTTTGCTGCTGCTGTAGGACAGCTATCGCTACCTTTATCAATGCTTTTTCTGTTTGTGTGTCCTACAGCTGTTTTCATTGTTCTCCGGTAAAAGTCACGTGATGCGAACTGCTCTATATCGCATTTTATAAAAACTGTAATTTCCAATATCACAAACGTTTTATAACGCAGTGTACTTGCAATCTGCCTTTATGTATTAGAGAGTGGCGAAATGGGCTCCACTTTACGCATGTGGCATCAGCTGCAGGTAAGCAGAAGGAAAACGCCAATGGAGTTTACCCATGTGACGTCAGCCGTGGGTAGATAGAAGAAAAACACAAGAATATGGCATGAAGATATGTATAATACAAGGCATGAAGAATATTATAGCACTGCTTCCCCTTCGTCCAATAAGCAATCTTTTTCGAAGGGCACCTGCCGGCAGAGGTGTGGCTGTTGCCATTCGTGGGTAAAGTCCATAGGGATGAAGAACATTTTAACATTGCTTCCCCTTCGCCCAATAAACAGTCTTTTTCTGAGGGTATATTCCCGCAGAGGCGTGGCTGTTGCAATTTGTGGGTAAAGTCCATTCGATCAGTAAATATAGACCTTTGAAAATTAAAGGGTATATGTGCCCCTGGTAATGGAGGATATTCCATCTCCCTCCGTTTTGATCACGTGGTCAAGATAAAAACTTCTAGCGTAAAGAAGGGAAGGCTCCGTAGACGTGTAATGTAAATCCTCGCTAGCCAATGAAACAGTTCATGATGCAAAGCAGTAGTATCTTCCCTTCTTATCAGTTAGAAGTTCTTTGGGTAAATGGTGGATATTCCATCTCCGTTTTGATCACGTGGTCAAGGTAAAAACTTCTAGCGTAAAGAAGGGAAGGCTCCGTAGACGTGTAATGTAAATCCCCGCTAGCCAATGAAACAGTTCATGAGGCAAAGCAGTAGTATCTTCCCTTCTTATCAGTTAGAAGTTCCTTGGGTAAATTACCGGTATCACGTGACTTTTTCCAGCCTCGAACCCATATTTGGAATATCCTCCATTACCGGTATCACGTGACTCTTTTCAGCCTCGAACTCATATTTGGAATATCCTCCATTATAAGATAGGGTGTCTTTATAAGAGAGTAGGACATACGCGCATGGCCAGACTGGAGGTTTTGTCCAAGCTATGGCAAATCCCAATTTCAGAGCTGGCAATTCTCGCCTGAACGAATTCCATTGATCAATTTCAGCCACGTGACCCCAATCCAACAATTATTATAAAACTAGTAAAAATCAGCAGAAATTAGTGGATTAACAAAATGCATACCACCTTGCTAAGTTATTTCCTGGGATATGACGGGAATAGACGATTTCAGTCGTGACTTCAGTCATGATATTTTGGTTGGAAACTGACTCCAAACAAACGGTTGCTATGTTGTATTTTCTATTTTGTTTGTGTGTTGCAGCTATATCTTATGTCTATATCTCACGTCTAAGTGTTTTAATACTTGATATGTACTGGTAACATTTTCCACGATTTATATTTAAAAACAAATGACGTATAGCAACCGTTTGTTTGAAGTCAGTTTCCAAGCAAAACGTCATGACTGACGTCACACTGAAAGCGTCTATTGAAACTTGTCCACCGCCTAAGCCTGAGCGTTTACACAAAAATGGAGACTGCTGAAGGTGGATGTTTTTCAGGTGGTGAACGGTCCCTTGAATTTTGGCACCAACAATTTTCAAAAGTTTTTTCACTTTATTTTTCTGAGATTAAACAAGTCAAAGAAATCTTTTATAAAATACTAGTGTCTAAATTTAAGGGACCCTACATATGTTAAAAAAATCCGCCTTCGGCATCCGCCAAAGTTGTGTCAGCACTCAAGCCTTGTATTTAGGGGGTGGTGACTGGTCTATAAGACGAATGAGACAAGTCAACAAATATTAGCTTTAGCGAAAATAGCAGGGTCACAAAGATGTTTGACGATTCATTTTTGAGCAAAATCGTTTCAATCAATCTTTATTTCCCATATGTCGCCACTCTCATACGGAGAAACGCTACATACTTATTCTCAACATGATCATGTTTACCAACCACAACTGGTCGTGTTTATAGCATACCTCCACATCAGAATGGCGGACTGTATAAAACTTGATTGGATGAGACGATTTTGAAGAAAAGCAAATCGCCTAGATATGAGAAAGGTGACATATGATGCTCAGTTTGTGCTTAGAGATACACACGCGTTTGCCGAAATTACGGCAAGCATACGCTTTTTATTTTCCAGAATTTGGCTATACTCGCTTGGACGAGTTCAATTATGTATGACTGCGACCAACGACATACAAGGCCAGTTCATGACTTTAATGCTGCGTTTACACTATATGGCCTGTCAGGTCTATAAACGTCACACGGAATGGATCATCTTTACACGGCTATTGGCACAAAACGACGGGCGTACCAATCATCGTGTAAAGATGACCCACTCTATGTGACGTTTTAAAAGACAGGAACTGGCCTTGTATGTCGTTGGTCACGGTATGACAAGCTAACAAACATTAGCTTGGCGACGGCAGACCCGCCAAGATGTTTGGCGATTTGCTCCTGTCCAGAATCGTTTCAACCAATCAAATATTTTACACCGTATCCGTCGCCTCTTATATCTAAGCTCCTATTGACATAATCGAACTCGTTCAAGCGAATATCGCCAAATTTTGGAATAGGAAATGCCAAGATTTGCCATAATTTGAGCAAAGCATCATATGTCACCTCTCATCCTAGCCCCTATTTACTATAGACAGCTTGCATTGACGTCACGTTGCTATTAGCAATGACTGATGTTCTAATCTGGTGTTGCATGGAGCCCACACGGAACGTCAGAACTCTCCGTTTACCGTTAAAAGCACGTGTTGCCTTTCTGTTTAAATTAGATTTTTCTTATTTTTATTATTATAGTGCTAATAATCAATGGAGAACACCACATTCACCTTATATTGGCCATTATGAAGCGATGCCAGTTTCTTCTGAACATGTGACGTCATGTGCAAGCGTCTATTTATGGCAACTCCCCCTAGTTTTGAGAAAGCCTTGACACGCGTCATAAAAACGTCACACGCAGGCAAAACAAACAAGAAAGATCATTCGTTACCTCGTGGATATCCACCAGCTAATGAATGATCTTTTTTCTTTGTTTTGCCTGCTTTGTGTGACGTTTGTCAAGGCTTTCTCAAATATCTAGGGGGCATAGACCCGGCGGGTACACCGGTACAGACATGAGGCACAAAGCGTGAATCCGGAAACAGCTAGTTCTGTTTCTTTCCTGTTAACTGTTAACAGAAGAGAAATAAATTCGAATTTCAAATTTGTATCCTGTCTCATGCAATGTGCCACGATTCTCCCTGACGCCCAAATGCTTGTTTACAGAAAAATATGTTGCCAATTTTTCTTTTCACAATACATCAACGAGGATGTGTCTATGCACTCAAAAGGAACTCTTCGCACGTTTTCGTGCTCGCTTAGCAATATCTTTTTTCAATCCACTGTTGAAGGGCAAGTCTTCATCTCTATAGACTTTCAATATCAGGATACTTTTAATAAAACTAAAGAGTTGAATGAGCCAGGATGAAGTTTTTACATACAGCCCAAAAACGAATCGCAAATTGATTCTCAATCTCTCAAGAAACGATCTGAAATTCAGTCTAGAGTGCCTCTGTACGAGAATGGCGACGTAGGATAATCAGATCATGTTTAGACAGATGCATTTGTGTTTTGTTGCTGTTTGTGACGGCCGAATATTTACATGAGAAATATAAGCCTTAGATGCGCTGTGTTCTCCGGAGCTCTCAGGTCTTTCTAAAAGGAACCTAACCCGTATTTACGCAAGGTTTCCAAAGATTTGAAGAAAACTACGAAATACTCCAAACGTTTAGGTCAACGGGAGCGATTGGATTCGACCCAGCACCTCTCCTTCTCGTTACGCTTTGACAGTAGAACCTCTCAGCCACCAGACGCGTTTGTCAAACCCCAAACCTACATTCCAGAACTTGGCTATACTCACCTGGGCAAATTTGATTATTCGAGTGAGACTAGGGCTCCTCGAGATGAGATTGCCGGCATGTGGAATAGAAAATTCGATTAGTTCCCATCGATTCTTGACTAAAGCGAATTCCACTAATAGAAAATTCGATTAGTTCCCATCGATTCTTGACTAAAGCGAATTCCACTAACGTCAAGCTGATGTTTCCTAACTATCTTAGTTACGATCGTATTATCGAATATCGAACTTGCCCAGATGAGTATCGCGAAGTTTGGAATGAAGGTTCGTCATAATTTGGACAATAAGGCGCGCCACATACCAGAGAGACATGCGACAATAATCATGAGACATGAGGCAAATTCTGCTGTTCAAACCGGTTTTTTCTTTGTTAACAGGGTGCAATTGTCGCATGCCTCACTCTTTTCTGCCGCATGTTTCCCTGGTGTGTGGCGCGCCTAACGTCTAAGCACAGTATGAGCATGTATCCTGTACGTATGTTGCATAGTGTTTCTTTTGTGGTGTAACGGAGCAACGTAGATAGGAACCAATGAAATATTTGGAAAACTGTCGCAGGAGGAGACAGCCTTGTTCGTCGTTTTGCGGCAATTATTGTCTCTTCAAATTGTCCAGTGTAATTAGAAACTTACGGGTTGCTTGGGATATCCGAAGATCGTACCCGAATCATGCACGCTGATATCCTTTTCGTCCAACGCGTTGTTGTAGGAATGAACAGGCCTTCAAAGGTTTTGGGGTACAGCGAGGAATACTGCATAGCTACGAGTAGCGCCACAGGTCCTTGACTGGCAAGAAGCGAATCAAGGACCAATGGCGCGACCAGAGGTGATCTAATCGCCGTCATATGAACAGAGCCTAAATCTACAAATACGGTGCCAATTAAAATTTTATTCATCGACAGGAATTTGGGAATTTAGAAATTTGACGATCCTATAACCATCCAATTATCAAACAGTGCATGTGGGCACGATTTTTGTTCTAAAATGGCCGTAGTTCTCAGGGCCCGACTAGCAAGTTTCTGAGCTCAGGGTACTTTCAAATTTCGTGTCCCTTGATTGGTTGATTTACTGATACTAGTTTTTTTTTTTACATATTAGATATTACACACTTTTCCGAAAAGTGTAAAGTAAAAAAATTAAGTATTCCGGAAAATTGAAAAATAGTTCCAATAAATTATTTTTTCTATTATTTATTGAAATGTGCTTTTAACCATTCAGATATATTTTTGCCATTTCATCGTATTAATATCTCAAATATCCTATTTTTTCACAATATGACTTTTAATAGAAATTTAGATGAAATTATGAAAAATTTTGTGCCCCTCAAAAATTTCGTGTCCGTGCGCCTGAAATTCTTCAATCACAGCTGATTGTATTGAAGATGCTTGATTATTCCATAGCATCTTGTCAGAATTGCTTGTCATCATCATGCTTAGATAGTATTCGTTAAAATAAGTCACGTATAGTTTGGAAACATTGCTGATGCTTGTCGACTGCTGATGTAAGTTTAAAACCTTGTAGAGTCTAGTTTTAAGAGCTTATCTCAAAAGTGAAAGTTCATTCAAAACAAATCGATAGGCATTTTGTTTGCAAATCGGATTTCGTCGATGTTGATACAGGCTGACAAATTGATGATTTTGATTCGGTGGATACAAACTGAAAGATTGCATTCCAGGTCCGGCGCAACATCGCGTGGGGCTTTGGCAAAGCAGTTAGTATTACTCAATGTATACTGAGATAGTAGACTAATAATTTTTTTAATTATGTGTATCATACGTAATATAGATAATACAAAAAATATTGTTTTAATTCACACTCCCAGGATCATCAAATCTATACAGCCCTGACAATTATGTCAATTTCGTCTGTAAGAAATAAAGTTAATAGTCATTTTTTTCTTGCGAAGAAAGATTTAAAAACAAATCTAGAACAAAAAAAATATTATTTTATGCGGAGGAAACGTTCTTTTGAATTATTTACCCGATGGTTAAGGCGGCCCTGTTGCAATCAAGTGCTTGAAGCTGTTACATTGAAACCAACAAGATATATGTCTTTGGTTGAAACTAACCGTGACGTGAAGTAAGTAGTCACTTTTGTTGGCTCCATTGGACGCACCCTGATAAAAACACTCTACCAGCAACACCGTAAATTAATGCAGATGACAGCCAATGTTGTCACAAAAATAGTACTTTCTCTTATATCCACCTCATAGCACGTAGGTATAGTACCTTGTACAATACCCATACAGTAAAGAGAAATAATAGAGATGCAGTATGACGTAAAAACGGTTTGCAATATGATGCCGGTTATCGCTCAAATTCAAATGCCCTCATTTGGCCCAAATAAAACAAGCACGTGGAATAAGGGCCGAATTCTTTGACGTCACCTGTGCATTTCTCTAAATAAAAGTGAGCTGTTTATGTTTAAGTTTAATCCTTTAAACAAAAAAGAAGAATGGTAATAGCGATTTTTGGGCAATAACAAACGTCCAACAAAAGAATTTTGTTCCTTTCGAACTTACGCTTCTGATACTGATGCTAAAATACATATGATAAAATAATCAAATAATTCTTACTTGTGAAATGATATATTAGTCATTTTAAACCCAAATTTTAATCATACCTAATTCTTACTTGTGAAATGATATATTAGTCATTTTAAAATTAAATTTTAATCATATCTATAGTCAACACGCGAATAAGGAATAACAATTCCTAATGGTAAAAGCAAAAGCAAAGAAATGTAGGTTTGAATTGACAGACGCGTCAAAGCAAATTATTGTGTGTTGGGCTGGATGTAATGAATATGAATTTTAGAGCTGCATTTCTGGCGTCACCTCCAGACACCACACCTCAACACTATCCTTTCTCTTTACTCTGTGGCTTATAAGGAAAGGGCACGTTTACAAACACTTCCGTCAATCAATCTACCACTACATTTTTATCATAGCGATGATTGCAGGAATGGCGACGTAGGCCAATCATATCATAGATCTGTTAAATACCAACCAAATTCCCGGAGGTCATGTGTATAGTAGGCGTAATAATGAATGAACAGGTTTTCCTTGCTGACCAACAGTAATTCGACCAACAGTGACGTCAGCTGCCCTTTCCTTATACCTAACCACTCTTGTTAAGTAACGTGCTTCTATATGAGTGGCGACATATGATGTTAAGATTTTGTTTAGACATGCGCGTTTGTCCAAACAAATGGACTTTACCCACAAAGGGCAATAGCCACGCCTCTGCGGGGGAAAAACCTCCGAAAAAGTCTATTTATTGGACGAAGGGCGAGCAGTGTTAAAAGGTTCTTCACGCCTACGGACTTTACCTCAGGCTAATGAGAAAGACAGACTACCGCGGTGCATTCCACGTATCTTTTTTTACAGACCGCTGGAGTCACGTGTTGCTCGAATGCACCAATGAAGGTGTGCGAAAAGAGCATCACGTCACTGTAGCGGTCTGTAAAAAAAGACACGTGGGATGCATCACGTTAGCCTGGACTTTACCCATGTGACGTCAGCCGCGGGCAGATAAAAGACTGTTTATTGGACGAAGGGAGAGCAGTGTTAAAATATTCTTCACGCCTATGGACTTTACCCGCGAAAGGCAACAGCCACGCCTCTGGGGGGAAAACCCTTGCGAAAAAGACCCGGTAGATACCCTCCAAAAAGAACTGTTTATTGGACGAAGGGGGAGCAGTTTTAAAATGTTCTTCACACCTATTGGTGTTTTTCTTCTTCTTACCCGCGGCTGACATCACATGGGTAAAGTCGAGGCTAACGAAAAAGACAGGCTACCGCGGTGGGTCTGATTCTTCTTATTTTACGGACCGCTGGAGTCACGTGATGCTATTTTCGCACACCTTCATTGGTGCATTCGAGCATCACATGACTCCAGCGGTCTGTAAAAAAGAAGAATCGGACACACCGCGGTAGCCTGTCTTTCTCGTTAGCCTCGGGTGAAGTCCATAGATATGAAGAACATTTTAACACTGCTTCTCCTTCGTCCAACGGTCTTTTTCGGTGGGTACCTATAGTCGCAGAGGTGTGGCTGTTGCCATTCGTGGGTAAAGTCCATTATGCCTTGTATAGGAAATGACAATTATGGGACGATTCAGCTCTATATGGTATGGTCCAGAGGCAATCTTTAGTTGTATTGGTAGGCGTATTTTATTTCAGAACTTGGCAATACTCGCCTGCATGAGTTCGATTATACGATTGAAACTTCACAAGCGTAAGCTTGGCGATTTGTTTTTGTCCACAATCGACTAAGGAATCAAATACTATACCCAAAGACTTTGAAGATACATAGACCGGCAATTTCCATTCAAAAGCATGCGAAATCATGACAGCCATCTGATTTGTAAATTGAAACATCTGAAATTCAAGGTTTGTACGTCAGCTGTGAGTTATTTACCATTAAGTGCTAGGCTGGAATGAGCTTTAAAAATTAATTTTTATGAATATATATCAAGTTTATGCCATATTTTTTTACATGAAGCTATTTTTTATAGCTAAATATGCGTTATAAATATTGAATTTCCAGAAATAAAGTTAAATAATAATAAAAGTATTTTTTTTAAAGCCTAAATGAAATAGGGTAGACTAATACTTAATGAACCGCAATAAACAAATATGCTGATAAAAGCATTTTCTTTGGTAAATTAAAATATAAAACATATATACTGCCGTACTACAGCTGTGATAAAAAATCCTCAGTTAAACTGACAGTTTGCCGGTCTTTGTATCTTAAAAGTCTCTGACCATACAGTCCAAGAGCCGGCAGCACAAAAACCTATGTTATCAAGCACAAGAAAAAAACCTTTATTTTATGGGAGAGTATAAGTAGGGAAATCTAATGATCCATGTCTGTTGGAAGTGAAGTGGTGCATAAGCCACAAATTAATACCACCAGTGGCTGACTCGTAGGTTTACCATTGTGTTTTCCTGCTCCCAGTCCTCCATGTTTTCATATCTTTGTTTGTAGGACAAACACAATGATAAACCTACGAGTCAACCACTAGACGAGCCGTTAATTCCCAAATTGGCTCAACCGATCCCAGCAATCTGATTGGCTAAAACTGATATTTATATATTAGATAATTATATTTATTTTCTTATGAAGTAGTGTAATGTAAAATAGAATGCAATTATAATGACTTAAATTGATTTATTTTCTTAAATTTGATCAAAATCACAGTAAAGTAATCCAAAATATTAATATTTACAAAGGATCAGATTGCTGAGATCGGATGAGCCATTTTGGGAATTAACGGCTCGTAACCACACGTGGTATTAATTTTTAGCTTATGCACCACTTCACTTCCGGCTGACATGGATCAGATTCCCCTACTTCTACTCTTCAATAAAATGAAGGATTTTTTTTCTTGTGCTTGATAACATAGGTTTTTGTGCTGTCGGCTCTTGGACTAATACCTCGTATCTCACTATTTTCTTATTGCGGCAGCCTACTGCTAGGTGTCTCTATATAAAATGCCACATACAGGAAATAAAATTGATTTGGTTGAGGTGATTTTGGACAAAAACGCATGCATACAAAGTGGTGGTATGACAAAAGGAAGAGGTAACTCTTAAACTCTGATTTCTTTTTTAAACTCACTTGTGGACAACCTTTTAAATGCGACTAAAAGATTAAGCTTTCAAATATTTTATGAATTACTCTTTTAAATAAAATTACTTCGCTTTTCGAAAGTTTAGAACTCGCTTTTATGTAAATATGGCATAAATATATAGTAGAAGGAGAGTTAATGAAGTGTTATTACACATTCAACATTTACTTAGCTGGCAGACACGAGATGCTAGGTTCGAACTCAATCACGCCCGTAAGCCTAATCGTTCGGAGTTTTTCGTGGTTTTCTTCGAACCTTGGATTTTCATGCGCAAATACGGGCTAGGTACTCTCAGAAAGACCCCCCCCACCACGGAGGTCATTCCCCCTCGGCGCCAATATCCCTCGTGCCGTCATAAATAACACCAACAACATTTACTTCGAGTTCCATTACTTTTGATTTATTCTGTTGAACTGTTTCAGATAACAGACTAGATGTCTTTAAAGGTTATCAGAGTGAATTGTGTTCACTGGATTTGTCCATTATAGCTGAGTTGGTAGAGCGTTGTCGGTTTAAGACAAGTCCTGGGTTCAAATCCCAGTCAGGACACTTTTCCCCCTCAGTAGGAAAATTACTACTCCTATGAATTATTTACAAACTTGAATAATTGTGTTGAATTAATGATGTATATATAATTACTTATTCAATGCATACTTGGACTTCCATTACTTGCATTTATTCAAAAGGTTTGTAGTCATTTGTTGCCGATACGACAATTATTATTTAAATTTTAGTCCACCACACGTAAAGATGCAAGATATGTTTCCACCACTGTTATAGGTAAGTGATACCGGACACGATGTGAGAAGGTTGGGAATTAGTAACTAAGATACTTCAAATTATACTGAATGAAAAATTTATTTACATTTACGACAAAACACTAATTTCATTTATAGACATGGATATAGTAAATCTTGCCAAATGTTAAATTACACATTAAGATATTATCTACATACTAGGTCATATCATTAAAAGTATATACTCTTCTCATCTCTATTGACTGTACTCAACTAGGCTTATTCAGTCCGATAACTGCACAGGTCTATCCAGAACTCTCATACTTTTCACTAGAAAAATACTCTATGTGTCTATGCCCACAGCACAAGTAGTTAATTTCTCCAAACCATGCGTTTCACCTCTAACCCAAAGATGAAAATAAGGAATTTTGCTTAGTGGCCACTGGCCGGTAGGCTGATTTTTTTTAGTAGCCAGCTACTGAGAATAATTTCTTTAGTAGTCAGTAAAGTACATTTATGTCACTGAATATTTATTTGAAAATATATGAGTTTAGAGTAAATAAGTAATTTATGTAATAACTAAAAATATTTTAATTCATATTGTTTTGAATAAATTTGAGATACTAATTTCCAATCTATTTTAAATTAAGTTAACAGCAAAGTTATATGCAACATGCTTATATAGCTAACTACATACGTACCACTATGCTTAGGTATTTTTCAAAATTAAAAAAAAAAAATCTAAAATTTACAGCAAATTTTCTGAAATGTAAAGGGGGGGGGGTCCCTCCTGGTACTAATTATGTGTTTTTTTCATGATACTTTAACGAAATTCGCGTTTTCCGCGATCTATAGGCGATGTTTGTGTTTCTGAAGCGATCCTTTGTAAAATGTGCGTTTTTTCGCGATCTTTTGACAAAATTCGCACTTTTTTCGTGATTCTTTGATGAAATTTGCATTCGTTTTCACGATTCTTTGACGAAATTCTCTTTTTTTACGCGATTCTTTGACAAAATTAGCGTTTATTTCACCATATTTACGTTTTTCTGCGATCTATTGACGAAATTCGCGTTTTTCTGCGATCCATTGAAAGTATTTGCGTTTTTTCTGCGATCCATTGACGATATTTTGCGTTTTTTCCGCCATCCATTGACGATATTTGCGATTCTTTGACGATATTTGCGTTTTTTTTCGCGATTCTTTGACGATATTTCGGTTTTTTAGCCATCCTTTGACGAAATTCAGGTTTTTCTGCGATGCTTTGACGAAATGTGCGGGATTTTTTTTGCGCGCTTTTGACAAAATTCTCGTTTTTTTTCGGGATTCTTTGACGAAATTCGCCTTTTTTTCGCGATTTATTGACGATATTTGCGTTTTTTCTGCGATCCATTCACGATATCTGCGTTTTTTTCGCGATCATTTGACGAAATTTAGGTTCCTTAGCTATCTTTTGACGAAATTCGGGTTTTTCTGCGATTCTTTGACGAAATGTGCGTTTTTTTTCGCGATCTTTTGACAAAAGTCTCGTTTTTTTCACGATTCTTTGACGAAATTCGCTTTTTTTTCGCGATCTATTGACAATATTTGGGGGTTTCCGTGATTCTTCGACGAAATTTGCGTTTTTTTACGATCTGTTGACGATATCTGCGTTTTTTCCGCGATCTGACGAAATTTGGGTTTCTTAGCGATTTTTTTCATGATTCTTTGACGAAATTAGCCTTTTTTCGCGACTTATTGACGATATTTGGGATTTTTCGCGATCCTTCGACGAAATTTACGTTTTTTCGTCATCCTTTGACGAAACGTGCGTTTTTTTCGTGATCTTTTGACAAAATTCGCAGGGTTTTTTCCGCGAATCTGTGACGAAATCCCTTTGAAAAATCCTGAATTTGGCCGGTACTATTTCCATATTTTAATCGCCAGTTATTCACGTTTAGTCGCCGAGTGGCGACTGCTTATTTTCATCTTTATGAAAACCGAATTCCCTTACTGGTACTTCTGTTGGGCTTCAGGGTTTCCACCTGTAAAATCAAGGGCAACCCACGCAGTGTCATAAATAAACCAGAGGGAATAGATTAGAGTCATGAACGTTAATGGCTAGAGTATATACTATAGCTTTATTTGAGAAACAGATGATATATGGAGCACTTAAGGTATACAGCATATAACCTCCACTACATCCCTTAACCAACATGTCCCTTTAGACCCCGCTTCTTCACTGACCGGTCATTACAGGAGGTTGTCTTTTGTTCATCATCCTTGCTTGTCACTATCTGGCTCCCTATTGTTATCCACATTCCGATATAGAAAGAAACCTCTTCTAGTATTTCTTTTTATACAATACAGATATGAATACAGTGGTACTCTTAATCACATAAATATGAAAAACTGTCCATAACTGAAGTACGTAGATAATGATATACAGAATAAATAGAATAATAAAGAAAGTAAAATTAATTAAAAGTAATTCTCATTAGGCATTTGTCTCATTAAAGTCAGAGACCTGACAAGGGTGTCTGAGTAAATTGTGTTCACTGGATTTGTCCAGGATAGATGAGTTGGTAGAGTGCTGTCAGCTTAATACAAGGTCTTGGGTTCAAATTCTGAGCTGGACACTTTTTTTCCCTCAGTTGGAAAAACTCCCATGATTTTGTCACCAATTAGAGTAATTGTATTGCATTAATGAAGTGTAATTATATATCCAACGTTTACTTGGGCATACATAATTTGCAATTTATTCTGTTGAACTGTTTCAGATAACAGGCCAGATATCATCATGAAAAAGTTGTCCGAGCAAACTGCGTCCCCTGGATTTGTCCAGGGTAGCTCAGTCAGTAGAGCATTGGCAGCTGCTAAGGTCTATGGTTCAAATTGCAGTCTAGACACTTTTTCAGTCAGTTGAACTTCTACAGTTTATTTACAAATTAGAATAATTGCGTTGAATTAATGAAGTTTACTTACATAAACTTCCGTTACTAACAGGGCTTAATTTGCGCTGGAGCCCAGCTCCGGTACTTCTCTGTTTTAGTAAATATTTGAATATTGGTTGGAATTCACCGGAGCTCATAAATACAGTCAACTCTGTGAAATCCGCAAACTTAGGTACCAAGGGTTTTGTGGATTATAGATCATCCCTTTGTTTACATTTTATTTTTTAAAGTCTTGAGTATAAAATAGGAACAACTGTACAATTACAATGGAAAAGAAAAACATGATGCAACACTGGTTTAAAATATTCAATAACTAAGTTAATTTTTAAAAAATTATATACAATACAAATGTTACTGATTATTCGTTATTTTAAAAATTGACACAGTACAACGGAAGTTTCAGATTTGGTTTGTTGTCAATAATTTTTTTCTGTGGTGTATGAACACTTATTACTTCTTGCTGTGAGATAAAACTTTGTTACTCAAGGAAATTTATATTTATATCGAATTTATATTTAAATATTTATTCATTGGAAAATTGATAACTGGAAAAAAATATATACCAATTCAACTTTATGAGTTTAAGTCTTAAATGACAATTTTCATTGTTTACATTCCAACGTGTAGTGCAGATAATGGACGTTTGCGGATTTCACAGTTGACTGTACAGGGCTCCGGAGCCCAGTGCAATAGCGCTTCCAAAAAACTGAATTTGCAAATTTATGTCGGCGACGCCACTCAAGAGACTGAACAATGAATTTGCTTTCAGTTCGATTTTCTTTTGTAACAGTAGGATAATTTTTAATTGGTTATTTTTAATAATTTTTTTATGTTTAATGATAATGTTTTTTTTTATTTTTAATTAGGGGGGGGGGGACGGCAGAGTCGTTAGTAACAGTACTGCAGAATATTAGGGCTCCGGTACCTTTTTGTTAGAAATTAAGCCCTGATTACTAATGATTCTCTGTTGCAGATAATAAACCAGATGTCATTATCAAAAGGTTGTCTGAGTGAATTGTATTCGCTAGATTTGTCCAAAATAGCTCAGTTGGTAAAACATTGGCAGCTTAAGGGAACTCTTAAGTTATATGAAGACACTCACAAACTAATGTTAAGTCTATGGTACGGTTCTTTTCAAATTTCTTATTTGAATACATTTTTTTGCATAGGATAGATAAAGTCGACTTCTAATAGGACCATTTTTTACTTTTTCGATTTTGGTTGCAGATTTTTTAAAATGTACTTTCACTCTGGGAACTGGTTTCAAAGGGAAAGTACCTTTATTTTAAAAAGATCTGCAACCAAAGTTGAAAAAGTTAAAAAAGGCTCTATTAACGATGACCAACTTAGCTATCGCATGCAAAAATAATCATTTAAAAATATTGAAATTCAAACGAGTAATTTGAAAATGATCTTAACCTCTTTTTTTTTTTTTTTTTTTTTTTTTTTTTACAAATATAAATTGAAAAATCCTAATTTCCATACGAATAGCTATTTACTTATTTCCCATTTTGACAATTTGGACATTAAAAAGTTTCTTTGAATCAACTGTAGCTCCTTGCACTATGTGATTTAAAATATCTGTTGCAAGATGGAAGGGATTAATTATAGTTTTTTTTTTTTCAATAATAAAGATAGTTGAAATAGTTACATGGACAATATATCATGGTGTTAAGTTTTCCATATACTACTAAATCAATCCAATGTTCACTTGATTGAAAGAATTGAATTTGTTCTACAACTGGTTTAAAAATAGAATTTTTTTTTTTTCCAATACAAATCCAAAACATTTTGCTTTAGCTGCTAAGCTTCTTTTTACTAACTGTCATAATTTGACAGTTCTCTTGGATAATAGATTGTCATCAAAGTGTATTTTTAATATTGCTTTCTAAAGGGTTTAATACATGTTATTGGTTCTTTTGTGCATGTTAATGTATCACAACACATTTCTCATTATGACTGGATGCTGGTATAGTCTTACTTTTTCATCCACTATTGGAACATGAACACCATTGACCGGAAGGCAGCTGCACAAACTATCACCTAATAGAGTTGATGGCTGAAATTCCAGGATTACCTAAAACTCCATTTGGATATTGAAATGCAACTGGTCTGCAAAGTCATATCTTGGATGACTGGTAGGTTTACCAATGTGTTTTTCTGCTCCCAGTCCTCCATGTTTTCATGCCTTTCAGTGCAGGAAAACACAATGATAAACCTGCCGATCAACCACTAAGCATCTTCACCACTTGGCAGATCAGATGCATTTTAATATGCTACTCGAGTTCTGTCTAATTCTAGAATTTCCAGCTGTGAACTCGATGAGGTGATGGTCTGTGTAGCTGCTTCCCGGTCTACTACCATTTTTTTTCCTCAAGTAAATCCCTGTTTCCCCTTATAAAGGGCTACAATTAACATGATGCACATCCTACCTGACTCGTACATTACCACTATGAGATTAGAAAGAAAACTTTCTCCTGCTCTTGTATTTAAAGATGTGTATTTATTTGGTATTATGAGACAAAATTATAGCCCCCTTTTTATGCACTAAAAACAAACTTTAAAATCACTTGGGTGTTAAATGTTTAAAAGAAAATGCAAATAAATTCTCAATTTAGTTTTCTTGGTAATTTCAAGGAATCATTTTTCATTTTGAATTCAACTGAATATTGCATACAAATTGTTACTTTGCTCGATGGTCCTCAGTACAACAATTACATTTGTTTTAAAAATAATAATTCTAAATTTACTAGCATTATCAGAACATAGTAAATAGAAAAGGTTTGCACGGCTACACAATCGAACAACATGTAGGCATTTTTCTCTAACTAAACTCAAAGCTGCGATCCTATTTGAAACATTCTATCCTATGATTTCCATTTTCCAGATTATGATATTTTACAACAAAATATGAAAATACCCAAGTTTTGGATATTTATCCCTGGATTCAGTTAATAACTGGGTATATAACCAAAAAATAAATACTTATGCACTTGGTATTTATCTTTCTCCACATCACTAGACACAACGCATTCAAACGACTAAAACTTCACTATAATTCATGTAGGTGTGCATTTTTTTTAATAAAAAAAAACATAAGCAAGGGGATTTATTTGTTAAAACCCTCTACCCCCCCCCCCAACTCAAAAAGGGTAATATAAATAGAAGCTCTTGGACACATTAAAATGGCTATAACTTTAGCTCTAATTATTGAAGGGTGCCCAAATTTTATGCAAACATACATAATTATAATAAGAGGTAACTTTTCCATTTTTTTGTTATTGAAGCTGTCTAGATTTTAGCATAAATAAAATATAAGGCGTGTCAAATTAAAAATAATACTGTCATGAAAAAAAAAAAAAAACCCTCCTCGGTTAAAAGCTTTTAGCATTAAATAAAATTTAAAATAAATAATACTTGAAGAGATGATGTCATTTAAGCCTATGATCTGATTTATATTTAGTAATTTAATCAATATTTATTACTTATTTATGTACTAGGGTTTTCTTTCTATAGATAAATTATCAAACACAGAAGATATAAATTTAGTTTTTGAAAAAGTTGATATGATTTTAAAAAAGTATTTTGATTTGAATGGGAAGTGCTTAGGCCCCAAAAGCCTTTGCATTTTCCTACTTCCTGATAAAAATTTTGTTGATATGAGACAGAATACAGATAAGTGTTAATACTCCCAGTTTACATCATGCCAAGTGGAAATGTCATGTTATAGTATTGACTGGCATATTTGATATAACAATGCAATCAAAACTATAATGAATGCTTGCAATGCAGCAAAATATTAAAATAATTAAAGTAATAAACTAAAATGATAAAAAATAATTTAAAAAGCATATTAAAAGTTACTAGTAAGTAAATAATGTATAACTAAATATAACGAGATACATTTTTCTTGAATTATTCAGTGAAACTTTCCTCACAAAGGTACCATATTCACATCAAAATCATAAAGAAAGGAAGTTTTATTTCAGGTTTAGAAAGTCTTAACCGTTTCAAGACGGCATCCCTTAAACAAATTTTATTTGAATAGCACCACTTTTTTTTTAAACAGTTCCCTTTACTTGTAAAATACCAGAAAATACTTAAAAATGATAAATAATACATTTATTTATTAATGGTGCCAAAAACAAATTCTGCATGCATCCTTTGATGATGCATATATGCACCACCCGTCCCGAAAGGGTTACAAAAAACTGATTAATACATAAATATATTCTGGTAAAAAGATTGTGATTAGCAGTGATATCAGCTTGATTTTTTCCAAAATTTATACTTCCTTAATTAAAAACCACTAGTTCAGTCATATTATTTAGAACTACACATTAAAATACATATGAAATGATATAAAACTAAAAAAAATCTGCAATTTTGTCACTACATCTGAACTTAAATTTAATGGTTTACATCTGCGATGATATGCAGATTTTAGGGAGTCTACTGTATACTAATATTATTCTATGGAGGTAAGAAGAAAACCATGTATCAGAATTTGCCAGTACTATAGAGGATTAATAAAAAGGTTTTTGGAAGATCTAACTGGCTAGATGAACAAATCCTGTGTCTATGCTGCTGACTGCTAAGGCCATAGATAGAAGGTGAGATAGCCGAACACTAGGTTAATTTGAAACTACTCAGTTTATAAATGCCTGCAGAACAAAATCCAGAGAGTACAAGATTTTTGAACATATGTGCCTGTAGTGCATAGCCAAGACTTCAATTTTTTATGAGAATCAGGAATAGAAATATGAAATAAACTACACTAAGAATTTTTTTAAATCAGAAACCCACATGAAAATCTATTTTTAACATATCAGCATAAAAGCAATACAGAATTCTAAAAAATAACACATATTAAAGATCCAAAAAATAAACTTCTACTGGCATTAGGCAAAGAATTGAAAGAGTACTATATTCATCCTTCTGAATACCCAGTTTAAGACTCTTTAAACACAAAAACATATAAAGGAAATCAAAACTACAAATTGTCTTCCACTTTGGGGAGGGGGGGGGGGAGTAAAAATTCTCTGATCCATTTTCTCTTAGTGTTAATGTACTTAAATCACTTAAAGAGGGTAGCACTAAAATTTTAAAACATTCTTGATACAGTATCTTATTAAAAATAGGTGCTCCTGGTGGCAGGGAAAAATACTTTTGCTAAGGTATGAATGATAGCGCATGTAAACACAAATTAAAGTGAAAGAAAGCTAAGCGTCAAATTTAACGACTAGGCATAATTATGTGGTCATGAAATCCAATAATTTAGTTGCATTTGATGACTAACAACCGCTAATTTCTAACCCTACTTGAGTACATATAGTCAGTTCCGAATATAACTTATAGATTGAGATATAAACACATACATTAAAAAATAAAAGCAATTGATATTCTGTTAAGGCATTAAATAAATAAAATGCTCTGAACAAAAATTAAATATTCATAATTTCAGAACTGTTTGAATGGAATTAGGTGAAACAATGAATTTTTTTTTTACTATTAACTGTTTTTTTTAAAAAAAAATTCATCAGGAATGTCCCACTTCTTCACTTTTACTATGCTAAAAACCCTTATAAGTTATTTTTAAAAAGTAAAATGAATTTAAAAAAAAAAAAAAAACATACAGGAGGATCTTAATTTTTAATATTTAGAACCAATAAATGTCATAATAATGATAGTTGCCAACTTTTATGCTTTTTTTTCTAACACTGTCAACAGAAAATTTCCATTATTATATAAAATTACAGAATATCAGAGTTTATTAAAAATATGTCAAATGCTTTGACACTCGCATACCATACAATTAATCCTGCAAACTATTTTCATTTATTATACAGTTAGACCTCCCTAAAGCGACCACTTTCCGTTCCAATTAAAGTTGCTAAAATTTATTTTTCATATTAGGAAAAAATATAAAAATTTAAGTTTCAAAACAAAAATTAATTACATAAGTTAATTACTGCAGAGTTTAAAAAATGAATACAGTGACGTTTGCTATGATTTTACTGTTTTATCTTTTATAATTTTTATTTCCAAGTCTTTTCAAAGTTCAGTAAATAAATGCAAATTTTTTTTGGACGGAAACAAATAATGACGATTTCATTAATTTGAGAGTTTCCTGACAGAATAAAGCAATGGAGTTTATTGACTGTCATTCTTGTCATCAGAGTTAAATTCATTGCCTAAAAAGGCACAAAGGGGGTTTAAACACTTAAAAGTTACCGGAATTAAAAAAAAAATCTAAACTTAGTTTAGAAATTTGATGAAAAATGCACTCTCCTGAATTATTTTTCTGATAAAATCTTCAAGCGACCTGGAAAAAATGGAAGTTGCTTAATTTTTCTTCAAAGAAATGGGTCGCCCATGGAGGGAGTTCAACTGGGATGGTCTCTGAATGGAGGTAAAATTAATATTGAGCCTATGGGAGGTGGTCACACAGGGAGGTTTCACTGTATATATGTTAAAATGAAAACAAGAAATCTGAGCAGAAAATAAAATAAAGGGAAAAAAAAACTAATTTTGGAATGTACAGACATGCCAAGTTCCAGAGGAAAAATCAGGAGTTTTTTATTTTTAAACAATAAACATTAAAAAAAAAAATAATTTATTTGAAATAATATTGCAGTTATATGTACTTAATAAATTAAAAATGCTTTTAATTAAGGGGCTCAAGGTACTTTTAACTAAGCAAATGAGATAAAAGTGTTAAAACAATTTAAAATTCATCATTATAAATACAAGGAATGGATTTTGTCTTCTCATACAAATTTTGCCTCTGAAAAATTAGAAAAGTTACAAATGATAATTCTTAATAAAGAAATTATTAACAAAAATAAAATTATGCATGGTGATTCCATTAAAAAAGGAGACTAATTTACAGTGTGCAACATAACGTTACAATTTATTCATTATAGAAAATAAAATTAATGGTACCAGATTTTTGCATTTAAGAAGGAAAACTGAAATTTTGCCCATAGTAAGTCAAAGTTTTAAAGAGGCATCCTATATATTTTATCTGAATTTGTGTCATATCAAATAGCACTAATCAAACAGAGAGAAGAAATAAACATCCAAGATTTTTCTAGCATATTTAGATATAAAATAACAATGAGAAAAAATGTGTTAGAAAATCAGGAGAAATATGTCAAAAATCAGGAGTATGTAAAAATAAGCAAAAATCAAGAGTATCCTGCCAAAATCAGGAGACTTGGCAAGTCTGAATGTATGAAACAAACATGATTAGACATTAATATTTTATACTCAGATCAATGTTTTTTTGGGGAAAAAATTCAACAGTAGGTAAGCTTAGCAGCAAGCTGTTTAAAAGCATAAACAAACAGTGGTTTTCTACCACAGGGTAAATCACATGTGCGCCATAGCCTTTACAAGCCAAATTATTTGGCTGTATTCGTATTGCCATGCCATCTCAAGAAGAATGTTCAAATGTTGAGGGATTACAATTAAGGCTGCATCCTAGCTTTTTGAAATTTTAGTGCCGTTTTGCTAGCGATTTTTAGCCAGAATTGCAAATATGTCAGTTAAATTTTAAAAAGGCATACCAATTGCTTTATGCTGTCCTTAAACACTTTTAGGTTACTAATTAAGTCACTTTTTCCTCACAAACATTTAAAACCATTTAATAAAACCAATATTAAAAACAGTATTATGAAAAAACTTATGTAGTTATTTTTTTTTTTATATACACTCACATGTATTAAGATACCCTTGAATATTCTTAATTGATCTTTCAACATTGGCCATTCTATGATTTAATCTCTTCATATGGACTTATTACTTAGTAACAGAAAATATTTTTCAGATACATTATTTTTATAAGTCATTAGAATACTGATTACTAACCAAATATGGATGTTCTTAAGAATTACTTCAGATAGGGCAAAATTGGGAAATTTCATTAACAGCCAGAAGGAGCAGTTTTATAAGAGTTCATTTTAAACCAGGGTTGGGTTTTTGATGTGGCATAGGTTTAACAAGTGCTTTAGTTTTAACTGGTTTAAACCTTCAAAAACACAAATATGTAAGTAAACTCAGAACAAAACAGAAAAAATGCTGTTAATATAGCATTGCTTTTGTTTACTGATAGTGCAATGTAGTTTTAGTGTACATTAAATTGTAATCAAATATGAAATTATATTTTTTTTCTTTGTTTATGACTAACTCTCCAAGTCATGTGGATTTCTGGTGTGCTTTTTTTTTCCATACTTGGATGGTTGAATACCTTATTTTTAAACATATATATATATAGCTTTTAATAAATACTTTCTCTGCAGCATTAATTATTTTTCAATTTAGTACGAACACAGAAAAATTAAAGTAACATTTATTTTATAAAAGAGAAAATAATTAAATGTTGGGATACAATGATTAAAATGTGATACTTTAAACCTTTTATCCAAAAATTAATTTTTTGATAGTGACTGACAATCACATCTTACTTATAAAATTATCTTATTTACGGAATATCTCCTGAAATTAGGACAAATGAATAGATAATGTGAATGCGACATAACTCACCCAAACGAAAGACATACTTCTCAACTTGGAGTAGCCAGAAAATAACAATTCTTGCAGAGTTAGTATTTATTAAGTATTATTTCCTACATATAATACAATATATTATAACTACATGAAAATTACGACCATTTTAGCATAATTTCAAGCGAAGTTAGAATTTTTGCCTACATTAAGTTGAGTTATCATGCAACAAGCCAGTTTGTTGACAAACGTGCATATTATCTATAGTTTACCATACCAGTAGGAAAAAAATAGTTATTTAACTTAATTCAAAACCTGTTTCAAAAGTGAAAGTATCCTAATAATAATAAAAAAAATTGCAAGCAAAATCAATAAAGTAAAAACCGGTCTTTGTAGATCGATATTAGTTATCCAGTGCAAAAAACATTTAAATATTGAAATGCAAACTAAATATTAAAAAAAAAAAAAAAACTCCTATAGAATTAACGTTATTGAGCAGGTTTTTCATTTTTACTTTAAGAAAAATCATTTAAATGGATGAAATTTCAAACAAAATTCTCCTCTATAGGATTAACATTAGCGGGTGGGTGTTTTCGCATTAGTAAAGTAGCTGCTTAAGAAACCTTTTCCTTAAAAAAAATAATAGGGTGCAAGAAAACTGGTTTTGTACTAGAAGTGAAATATCTTCGAATTTGTTCGATCTTAAGAAAGGTAAATATGCTCATTAGATACGAATTTTGATAGATTAGTTTCTGCAAAATTTAGATTAAACCTACATAATTTTAATGATTACAAATAATTAAGGATTTATTAACTCTTCATTTTAAAAGCATGCATTATTCAAATAATAAAAAAAAAATCATGCAACTCAAACTATTTGCAGTTTACCATATTCTATGCAAATATGTTTCAAGAATATATCTGTGCAGTTTATACCCCCACACTTTTAATGTATTTATGCAGTTTTATTTAGAATTTATTGATTAAAGTCTAACTCTGCTAAATAATTCTTTGATATTATTTTATTAAATCTAGGTTTTTAACACTTTTTGGCATAAAGGCTTTTGACACGACAGTTTAAACCATGGTTAAAATCAGTCGCATGTCAAAAACTTGCCAACCCTGTTTTAAATGGCTGTAAATTACCTTCTATATATATATATAGAAGCAGGCTTTAATTAAATTTAAAAAAAAAATTGGCTATTTTTTTTTTTAGGCTGGCTAAAATGCAGCAACTTTGCACATAAGCATGCGAAAATATCAACAAAAATAATTGCTTTAGGCACACAATATGAAAAATAACTATGCATGTGAAATTAAGGACACCAAAGCCATTATTTTTATTCACTTCTATTTATATATGATAGAGTTTTAAATACACTTGTGTTAAAATTTCTTCACTGTATGAGCGAAGCTAATCAAAATGAAGCTAACAGCATTGTTGCTAGAAAACACAAAATTTGCATCCTGTATGACCACAAGAATATGTACATTTCAGTTTTTTTTTTTTTTTACTTAAAAAAAATATATTAGACTATTCTATTCAGGGATCTCTTTAGGAAGAAAATTGGTTCTTTAAAGGACCCTTCACATGTCACAAAATTTTTCACCTCAAAACAGGACCCTTCATAAAACTTTTCCCCATTAAAAAAGACCCTTCACAAATTTGTTTGTCTTAAAAATAGGCCTTTTATAATTTTTTTTAAATCTCTAAACTGAACATTCCACAAATTTAATCCTTTAAAAGTTAAATCCTACCTGTCAATATGGAAAATGAAGAAAAGCATAAAATAGCAACATGATACATTTATGCTGTGCATTTGAAATTCATTAATAAATAATGCAATCGACTAATTTTTTTTTTCTAAAATCACAGATTTTTTTTGGAACTTAATGGAAAATTTACTTATAATGCATGGAAGAAAATTCAATGGATTTCTTTTTGCAATCATTTTGGATTTGAATTTTTATAACATATAAATATATTATATTAAAATGTTTTATTAAAACATGATTATTTCATTATTTTTTGACATATCACACATGCAACTGTCTTTAAAAAAAGCGAGAGGAATATCGCTCAGCATTGACATTTTTTTCAGCTCAGCATAAGGATTACACTTAGTTTGATGTTTTTTTCAGTCAATATTTCGCAAGTTAATTTTTTTTACATGACATTACTTAAATTTTAGTTGTGTTGTAACATTTTTTACGAATGGATTTATTCAACCAAAAAGACTGATATGGTCAACGCTCAGAATTTACATATTTAATTATATAATTGAATACATTATTGGATAACATTTCTAAATTTATTTTTAAAATGAAATAAGCATTCTTACTCTCAACATTATGCAAATGAAAGTTTTAACATAAAAGGAAATGCAAAACAAATTTCACACTAATAAATATTTTCCAAAATTACGGATAAAAGGTGAAATACTTACCTTAATTAAATATAATTCAATTTTAACAAGCAAAACAATTACATCAAGCTATACGATCTTGAATGGAATTCAGCAATTCGCCTACGTTTCCAATGTCATGTTGTCCAGCCGCCATCACGTTGAGCATAATTGAAAAAAATATTGCTAGTGTATATGATACGAATTATAACATATATCAAAAGCAATACACATTCAATTAAAGAGGATTTGTAACTTCTTTAATAACAGATTGTAGGTTTTTGTCCGATTCCACCTCGCTTAAAGTCAGACCACGTGTATCGTCACATTTATTGCGATTAATCGTCGCTTCTTAAGAACTTCGTATACGAATGTGTCTTTAGTAACTTCTATATTTAATTTTAAAATGTTATAAAAAATATTAACGATTTCTTACTATACATGAATCAAATCCATTAATGTGGATGTTTGCGAGAACGGGCACGCCGACGACACAGAGCGACAGAGCTGCTTGCATTCATTCATGGAGTCGAGGGAGCTCGTTCTGCTCGCGTCGGGAAGCTCGAAATTGCTCTTGGCGCGTTGGCGATCTGTGGGCAGAGCCTCCTTCAATGGTTCACTGTGATTGGTTGTTGAAGAGCCGAGCTTCCCGACAACTACCGTCTGCCGTCTGATAACCAGTATTACAACCAGGGGGGAAAAAAGGTACCAGTCATATAGCCATTGGTGCAGTTAATTAATAAATAATATTAGTAATTAGTATACACGGAATGCATGAAACATTTTGAATGAATCATGATGCAATTCACGATTCATTCTTTCACGGCGTCTTGTCTAGTTGTATGTAATATCAGGTAACTTTTCAAACATAAATTTATTGTACCCAACCTCTTTACTAAAAAAGGAAAATGCTAAGCTAGGGTAGTTTCTTTCGTTACTCTTCAACTTTAAACTCTACAATTTTCTAATTATAATGACTGCACGAAATTTCATGTGTCGCAACTTTCATTTTTGCTGATTTATCATTGAGTGATTTAAAGCATTATAAAAATGTTTTACTTATAGCAGATAATTTCTTTTATTATTATTAATTTGTAAGTAGTTTAGTGAATATTATTCAAATTTCAATTTAGAAACAACAAATTGGTTTGAAAGTTTTTTTAAACGTTTAATTTTAAAACATTGTGTTACTTGTAAACTGAATTTGATTGTAATCTGGTCAATTGAAAGAAAATATTTTTTAAATAATTGATTTGTTAAATAAAATTTCCTGTTGCAAAAATGTTTATGCCATTTGAATAAAACAAGAAGCATGTCACCAGTGCGAGTATTTCTTTGTTATAGCTGCCCCCACAACTACAATTATGCCAAGTTACAGTCAAGAATTCATGGAGCATGAATGTAAAATACAAGTATAACAGTAAATATCTTTATAATTAATAATCGCGTGTGTCCAGGTCACCACTTTAGTGAGTGTGTGATTGGCACCGATAGGATATGAACCACGGATCTCATGATCAGGAGGCGAGAATGTTAGCGTCAAGCAAAAGGCAAGCCAGTTATTCCAAGTTAGTAACTCGCTTTATACTGATCATGTCAGATGAGATCGCTACAATACTAATGTTAATTTTATGTTAGCTGGGTGTCTGTGACTAGCTCAAAAAAAAGAAAAAAATATATTGTTTCAATTCAGAATATTTCAATTGCAGCCCTTGTCTGAATTCATATTAAGAAGAGGAATTGATTGTTAATTTTTAAAAAATTCTAAAAATTATTAATAGGTTTTGGGACCTTAAATATAAGTAACTTCTCTTTTTGTATATATAAATTCGATCCGATGCTTTCATTATGAAATAAAATGTTTCTAGTTTATGTTATCTCTTACTGATACATTTCTGTTATTGACTAAGTGTAATCATCAAAAGACCTGATTATGTGAGATTTTGTTTCTTGAACTGATATGTTTGTGTTTATGTATTTTATACTTATTTTTTAGCTATGAGTTTCCTAAAATATTATAATAGAAATTATTGAACTTTTTATAACTAATCTTAATTATTTTTTGTCAAAATATTTTAATTTGTTTATTCATTCATTTACATTATTTGTCATCACAACATTAAAATATTGGCTAATGTGATAAGATTAGTGAGATTAAAAAATCTTTAGTGGTCTTTGGTGCCCAACTATTATAAACAAACTAAATCTTTTACAAGATTAACAACTTTTTCATTTTTTAACATCTTTCTTATTTAACTATTCCAATCAACTGTTTTCTTTTCACCCCTTAAATAGTTGTTTTTTTACACCATATTTTAGATGTTAATTCCTCTGTCCTACAGTACATAAAACTTAAATCCCTTACAATTTATATTCTCAAACAACTAAACCAATTTCCAATGCAGAGGCTTTTTTTTATACAACGGTTTAAATTGAATCACCATATAGTCTCATCATTAATAACACACAGTTTCATATATGACAGCCATTTGTTGTTTGTTGGGTAACCATCTTCTCTTTTGTAAAAACGAGGTTGCTTCTATCTCAGTATAGATAAATCAAGGCTTGTTACTGTATTTAAAAGAAAATGCTGATGATTAAAAAAAAAATCAATTAACATACAAATAAAAAATATATGAAAAGGTTCTGGAACATCAACAAAAAAGAATATGATGGGAACATAAAGATGTGCTGTTAATTTAGGACTGCAAGCCATTTGATGAGTTGAACAAACTCACTTGGGATTCATCCTTGGTGGCCACAATACAAAGAAGTAACCTTATGGGTGGTGCAGATGCCGCCGATGCACTGGGATTTCTTTTTGGTGCAAAAATAAGGATTTTTTTGTCTGGCATGGTAAGCTGTCAATTTTAATGAGATTTTTCTTTGTATAGCAACTCGGTAGAATAGCTTGTGCATGTTTTTTAATAAAATAATTTGTGTAATTTTATAAGTGTTTGTTTTTTATAATAAAATAAACTGTTTCACAAAAAAATAAAACTAATAAATAAATTTTTATGCACTACGCCTAACAAGAAAACTGGGTTTTCTCGCCAAAATGCTCCCCCCCCCCCCACCACCAAAGAAAAAATTATGGCAACCATAGTGCATTTGCGACATCTGTTCTGATGTGTTTTGCTGTTATATTATTTTCATAGACTTAGAATTTGTATTGGATTCATATAGACCAGGCAGTGGTTGCACAAACCATCACCTCATCAAGTTCACACCTGAAATTCCAGGATTAGACAGAACTCAATTAGCATAGTAACTGTAACTGGTCTGCCAAGTCCTATCCTGTTGGAAAACACCTGCAAACACCAATTTTAGTAGTTTTTTGGTAGGTTTACCATTGTGCTTTGTTGCACCCAGTTCTCCATGTTGTCTACTTTTGGGTGCAGGAAAAGCCAAAGATAAACCTACCAATCAACCACTAAAATTAGGTCTGCAGGTGTTTTCCACCAAGATAGGACTTGACAGACTAGTTGCATTTTAATATGCGGATTTTAACTTATCCTGGAATTTCTGCCGTGAACACGATGAGGTGATAGTTTGTGTAACCATTGCCTGGTGTAATATATTGCATTCATTCCAGCAGATATAATATTCCATCACATGGTGATGTATTTTCCTAAAACCTTGGTCAAGAAATGAATAAGTTTTATCCTGTCTGAGTTCTTTTCAGTTATATATTTATTCAATCAGGCAAATATTTCAGAATGTAAATTTTATTTCAAAGTAATGAAGGGAAAGGGGATCTGTATTTTATGAAACTGAGTTTCTGCTTTTTTTTCATCTCCACTCTTTGTTATGGTCTTTTACTGCTAAAATTGAAGATTTTGTTCGAGAGATTTGTTATTTCATATACACAAATCGAAGTGAAAAAACTTCTGAGTCCACTGAAGAAAAAAAGTAAAAAGAAAAGCTTTAAGTAAAGTGGAAAAGAGTATGGTTTTGAACGTATATAAAATGGCACTTGGATAGAATTCTAAATTTCCGATATAGGCGATAGAACTGCTTGTATAATGTGGTTAAGTAAAGCTTCTGTTTTCCGAATGATACGAAAATATAAAAATTGCAGTGCATTAAACTTTCCAAAGAAGACAAAACTATGTAAACATGTCTTAGAAGATATAGACGATTTTTACAGAAATGCTAATAGGAGATAAGTCTAAGATCTTATTTTAGAAATGAATTGCCCACTGTAAATAAAGTTTCAAAAGTTGTAAATGATGATCCTGATTTGCCAACCCTTAAAAGGACAACATTTGATTATCTCATGAAAGAATTCAATTTTACATAATCACGAAAAGGACAGGATGGTATAATTGATAAAAAAGAAATAATTGTGTGAAAAAGAAAATACTTAAGGCAAATCAAATCTTTGAGAGAAGAAGGGTACAGAATATAATCCATCTCTGGCGACCAGTTTGGTTTCCCTTAAATGTATGCTAAGCATTGCATCATTATACTTTTATTCTTAATTTAATTTACTTGCTCAATCTTTCGCCAAATCTGAAGATTCTGATAAAGAAATCAATAACTCTTTCTGATCACGGTAGCCCTTCATACTTCTTTTGTTGTATGTATTTCATTCTTTTTGACAAATACCACTTAATTCATTTAGACATTTATGCTTTACTATTTAAGTCTGCTTATCAGTTGCAATACGTTAGCTAAGTCGGGGATTTTTAAACTTATTATGTAATCTTTCATAACTAGGACCATTGCCTATTGGCATGTTGTAGCTAATACAATTTGGTACAATGGAATCTGGAATGTATTTGTCAAAAGCGATTAATGATATCCACATTTACATTTAAAATTATTGTTGCTAATGTCTGTTATCAGTTGGTGCAATGTCGAAGTTCAAACGAAAGGAGAACATAAAGTTCATGTGCAGATTGTGGAAATCTGCTTCAGAGAATTTGTTAGACTTACAAACGGAAGATAAATGAATATACTAAGCATGACGATTTCTGTCTCTTTTCCAAGATCAAAATGGGCCTCAAAGGTAACCGTTTTGACACCGCAGAAGACATCAAAACTAATGCGACGGCTTGAGAAGATACCAGAACAGGACGTTCATCGTTGTTTCCAGCAATGGCAGGAGCAGTGGAGCTAGTATGTGTGTTCTTACAGAAGCTACTTTGAAGGCAATAACCTAAATATGTACCTATATTGTGGTAATAAAGAGTCAGGGCCGAAACTAAGCGGGGGGGGGGAGGGGGGCGAACATGTGCCCCGGGCGCCAAATGAAGGATTATACCTTTGGAATGGATCATTTTCTTCTGATGGACTGATGGCTTCCATTATTATGAAACAGCCATTATAAATAAAAATGTTAGGTGAAGATGAAAGAGCAGCCGTAAAAAGTTAGAACTCTGATTTTCTGGTTAGAATGGGGAAAAAATGGCCATAATGTTTTTAGAACACTTCATTTATAATGGCTGTTTCATAATAATGGAAGCCAAACATGGTTAAAGCGGAAACTCGGTTAAGCGGGACTCATACAATCGGGACTCTACTGTATATTTCATTTTAAAAATGATCTTTAGAATATTTTTGTTGGTGTTCAGAGGGAGGTCATGAGACGCGTGACCTCCCCCTTGGATCCACTATTGTAGATTACGTAGTTCAGTACAGTAAAACCTGTGTAAGTTGACCACTTGCGGTGCCATACTTCAGTGGTCAACTTATAAAGGGTGATGATAATTTTTTTTTTTTTTTACGTAATATTCATGCCATGTCATTTTTTCCCACAAAAATTTTATTTATTGACAGGGCTTTAAAATAATATTGTATTACCATGCATATTTCTAACACCTTATAAAAGAAAAGATTAATTACAAGAATGAATTAATAGTTTTGTATCAATTTTTAAATCAATTAGTATTAACTACTATTTATTTAAAAAAACAGTCAATTAATTTACAGCCAATTAGTAATTCTTCAAACTATACTAGTTGTTACACATAATTTATAAAAATCATAAAAAACACTTGTTTTTTCACATGTTAAGACAAATACACATTCTAAAATTAAGTTTGTAATTTACATTACCTATTTGTCCAAGAAAAACTCTGTTATTGTAGTTTGATGCTGATTTTTGCACTTTACATCAGCCCAATGTTTTTCAATGCAAACATGGAGATCCATTTTCTTTTCACAAATATCAGGCTGCTTATCAGAAGCATAGGACATTAAATTGTTTACACAGTCTAAAGCCTCTGAAAAAGTTAAAGGAGCCTTCCTTGTGTTTTCATTAATCGTCTCCTCTTCACTGTCTTCTTCTTGATTATCTTCTATTTCTAGAGGTTTTTTCATCTTTGCTAAGATATTAGCAGCTATGTCTTCTGCATTCTCTCCAACTTCTTCGTGCACAACGATGTCATTGTCAAATGAGAGAAATGATTTTTCATCGACCAGCTCTTGCTGAATATTTACTGGCAAAGTTTGAATTTCATTCTTCAAACAAAATTCAGTCTCTTCTTCGTTCAATATTTCATCCACACTTTTCAATCCTGCTTTATAAAACGATTTGGAAATAGTTGAAGAAGATAAGTTTTTCCAAGAATCATTAAGCCAACGAATTGCATCCAAAACATTTACCGATTTAGTGAAGTCTGAAAGATCATTGCAGTGTTCAATTTTTGTAATGAGGCACTTCAACATTAGTTTACGATAATGCAACTTAACTGCACAAATAATGCCTTGATCTAGAGGTTGCACAAGTGACGTTAAATTTGGAGGCAAAAATGCTATTTCAATATTGGTGAATGATTTGGAAATTTTATGACTGGATACATTATCAATAAATAAAATTATCCGCCTACCCTGTTTTTTCATTTGGGAATTAATATCTCGAAGCCATTCTTCAAAAATGGATAAATTCATCCAGACTTTTTTATTATATTTCCATGTCACAGGTAGATTCTCAACTTTAACACCATTTCTTTAAAAAAGCATGAGGGTTTGCAGCGTTTCCAATTGCAAGGGTTTCAATTTTTCCCCTGTGACACTACAGCAAAGTAAAACAGCTAGTCTTTCTTTCGGCAATTTGCCTCCAAAACATTTTTCATTTTTTGATACAAGGGATTTTGTTGGCAATTGACGGAAAAACAGTCGTGTTTCATCTGCATTGAATTGGTTTTCAGGCGGATAATCTTTCACAATTTCATTTCATTTTGCTTTCCAGTCTTCTGCAGCATTAGAATCTGCTGAAGCAGATTCACCACAAATTGTACGGAAATTTATGTTGTTTCTAGATCTGAAGGATTCTAGCCATCCATTACTTGCATTAAATTCAGAAATTCCCAATTCATTTGCAATATCTTTAGCTTTAGCTTGGAGCATAGGGCCTGAAACTGGAATATTTTTGGAACGACATAGCTTAAAAAACTCCGAAACTGACAGATTAATTTCTTCATTTGACGTTTTTCTCAATTTTCTTTTTCTATCACCACTACAGTTCTCTAGCCACAATTTAGTTATTTCTTCCCCATTCTTTGATATGTTAGACACTGTAGTTTTGGAAATTCCATATCTATCAGCTAATTTTCTCTGGCTTTCTCCTTTTCTAATTAAATTTAATATTTCATATTTCTTATCATTTGAAAGTTCAACTAATTTTCCTTTTTGAGCCATTTTAGGTTAACAAAATCTTCCTTGTTAAAAAGCAATTACAAAATATAAATGTCTTGAATACTGCCTCTACACCAAGTTTACTAGATGAAAATAATAATCCTTCTGTACTACAGCACAGTTTTAGTATAACTCATCACTTGTTGTTACAATTGCCACAAACCATTGCAACTGGTGGAAATATTTCTGCTTACAAACTAGCACATGGGGTTATTGAAAGAAGGAAAGGAAGGGTAAGAGAATGGATAATAGAAGAAAGAAATCTAGGATCAAAGAATGGAGGGGGAGGGTTGAAAAGCCAAATCCACAAGACCAACAATGTAAGAATAGATAAGCCTTGAATAATTTATCTACACCTATCCCTGCTAAAAGCATTCCCCAGGACAATAACTATTTCACCCTTTTAGAAATTCTAGTTAAAAAGAAAAAATTTCGTGGAGAGTTACTTTTTTTTAGTTCATGATTTGTTAGCTTTTTGGGTGGTCAAGTTATAAAGGGTTTTGTTGGGCATTTTATAATAGTTCTAGTCAAATTTGAATAATTTCAGTGGTCAAGATACAAGATAGACTGGTGGTCAGGTTACAAAGGGTTTGTCTTATAGTTTTGTATAGGATAAATTTGGTTCCTGACAACAGAGATCAACATAGACAGGTGGTCAACTTACAAGAGTGGTCAACTTTACAAGTTTTACTGTATTATATATTTTTTTATTACATATTTAAAATTTTAAAATAAGTCGGCTATTAGAAAATTAGTAAAATTCTCTTTGTAAATATACTTTTCGGAAGAGGGGGGCGCGCCAAAATCCATGTTTGCCCTGTGTGCAAAAAAGGCTAGTTTCGGTTTTGTAAAGTGTTACAATGAAATTCCAGCACATTTTGACTGCTCCTCGTATATAATGACACCATAGCTTACAGAACTAAAAAATAATTTTATAAAATAGTTTTTTAGTTGAACTATTTCTTTCATATACAGAAAATATAGGGTTTCATAATTATCAGCTGCTTAAAATAACAATATATTTATATCATTAACCTAGGTACACTAAATTGAAAAATGATAGTTTAAAGAAAGTAAATAATATTTTTTTTCTCTGTAGCATCTAATTTAAATAATTATGAAAATTACAGCTGTCTTAAAGGTGTATTTTGTCAAATTCCGTTGAAAACAACATTTCTTTTATAAGAAAATTAAGTTTCTGTTTTGTCATTTTATTGTTATTACCTTAAGGGGACTAGCTATTATTTAAAAAGAAAATAATTCTGTGCTTTACCTTTTTATAGTGACTTCTTCATATATCGTTAAATAGTTTTACAAAGAAAAATGATTTTAACAAGAGAAAAATACAGTTCTTGAGGGCAATTGCAAATATTTTTTTGAAAAAAATTAAAATTCTATTTTTCGAACAATTTTCAACTTTTTGACTTTTCTTTGACATGTTATTCTTACAAGCGTGTTATTTGTTGCTAGGGATCAAATTTCAAAAACTTAATTTGTTTAACAAAAAATAAATAAAATTTTATCACATATGTAAAATTTACTATTTGCCTAACATTTATATTTTTAGAAAAATAAACTTTTTATAATACAGGAAATCCAGTTCCTGATATTAGAAATGTATCTTATCGTCCAAAAACATCAATCATATTTGAAAAGCATATGTTGTAGTTTTAGCATTTTGATTATATTGAAAAAAATAAAATAAAACACAAATGAAGAAACATAATTTTTCAGATTGCAAGTTCGACCCATTTATAGAGAAATGGATGCAGTAAATAACTCTCATATATTTATATTCATCGGAACTTTACTTAACGTTCTCAGAATATTTTAGGGAAATTTAAAGACATTTTACTCAAAAAATTAGGAAATTGGTATTTTCAATCATTTTACTTTCTTCTCTCTTTACAAGAAGAAAGTATTGGATTCGGGGGAAAAATCGACTTTCAGTGTTCGAAGGATTTATATATTTTATAATGTCCTGAACAAGATTTGACTACTTTTAGAAAACATCTGTTTGAGAGTCTGGCTGTATGTGACACAAGTTTTGTGTGTGCTCTATCCCAAGAGCTAATGCACAGAATTTAATAAAACTTTAGAATCAGTTATATCTTGATTATGATGCTGATTAGTTTTCGGTGTAAATCGCCTGACAGGTGGCGCTGCTAAGCTGCATTGTTTACGATTTCCGCAATAGCTCTATCTCAAGAACTAATACACGGGTTTTCATCAATGTTGAGATTCTGTTAGACCTTGATATAAACTGATTAGTTATTGTTGTATATCGCCGGTTATATTCAGTTAGATTTTGTCGGAAGCCATTCCTGTTTAGGTTTTGGCGTAAATCGCACAATAGGTGGCGTTGCTATGCTGCATTTATCAGGATTTTAGCGATAGTCATATCTCAAGAACTAATTCACGGAATTTCATCAAACTTCATATGTTAGACCTTCACATAATTCGGTGCTGGCTGATTAGATTTTCGTGTAAGTCATTTAACAAGTGGCCCTGTTATGCTGCATTTTTCACGATTTTCGCGATAGCTGTATCGCAAAAATTAATGAACCGAATTTAATACAACTTCATATTC